>WBMY01011664.1:140588-384954 GCA_013397315.1 Donacobius atricapilla
GCCCGGGCTCCGGCGTGGGGAGCGCATCCTCCCCTCTCCCCGGGGGCTGCGGGGGAAGAGCTCCTGCCCCGGCCGCCCGCTGGAGGGAAGGCGCTGGGGAGGGAAGGCTGGCCGCGGAGCGCCCTCGCGGTTGAAGGATGAGAACGTGGTGTGGCCGCCGGCTGGAGAGGGAGGGAGGGAGGGGAAACGGGGACGCACTGCAGCAGTGGGTGGCTGCCGGCCGGGAAGGGCGCCTGTTGCGCCGGCGGGCTGCGAGCTTCCCGCCCCGCCGGCCGGGCGATGCCCGCCGGAGCGCATCGCATCGCATCATCTGCCGGGTGCTGCGCGGCCAGCCAGCGCGAAAGAGAGCACCAAGGAGGGCTGGGAGCTTCCCGGCGCTTTTTCGCTTCCTGCGAGAGCGGAGAAACAGTTGCACACTGACCTCTAATCGCTTTTTGGCAATCTGGGTGTTCCTCGACTCTGTCTCTCCATCTCCCCTGCCCGTAGGAGAAGGCTGACATCACCAGGACAGGATTTGATGACTTGGCTGGGTGGGGTGATGGCTCCAGCCCTGGCCGGGTACCTTTGTCCTGTAGCTGTGGTAAGGGCATAGTGGCTGTGCCTGTTGCTCGGGAAGGTGAACCCCTTGGCAGTGTAGGGTCGGGCTGTGTCCTCGGCACCACCGCGTGTGCAAAGATTTTGTTTTGTGGGTTTTTTGTTTGTTTGTTTTTCACTTGAAATGTGATTTTTAAAAAACATTCAGCGAGCACCGATTAATGGGGCAATGAGCTGGTGCTGTGGGCTGGAGGTTTTTTGCCAAGGTGTGGCTCTGTTTCCTGTTCTGCAGGGCAGTGAGTCTGTTATGTAAATTCCTTAGATAATCTTTAAGTGAAACCTCGCAATTTCTGGAAAATCACAAGAGTGCAGGGAGTCGAGCTGGATTTTGAACTTAAGCTTTTTTTCTGTTTTTTTCTTTCTTTATTTTCTTTTATTAAAGAAGACTGTCTTTAGCTGTCAGCATTTCTACCCTTTTCTCCCTCCTCCAACACACTGTGGGGAATCGTTTAATCATTACATACAGACCTTAAAACAAACTCCCTACCTAATTACAGATGAGATCTGCGTATTTCCCTTAACATACAGAGCAGGTTTTCAACCCTATCCTTTGCCCATATGCAAGAGCTTACCATTGTATAGCTGACTAATTCTCCATTGTATTTGTTGCTCTTTGCTGCAGTTAGATGGTTTTTATACTTAAATAATAATATTTTAGGACAAGAAGGGTTTGCCTGTCTTCTCTGACCTACAACATTCTCTGTTCTATTTGTAAAAATGGCCCAGTAAAATGTGTTTAAACCAAGTTAGTACCTCATATTCCTCAGTATTTGTGATTAGGCATGTAAAATCCTCTTTTTTTTTTTTCTTTACTAGGAAAAGGCATATTTTTCCATAAAGAACTTGCTACCTCCTTTGATTCCAACCAGTGGAGCTGTTTGTGATGCTCCATCCATACATAGGGAGAGGCTTCTGGAAGGATGTGGCTATCATAGTTAAACTCCAGAAAGCCCTTTTGATTGCCCACCGAGCTGTATACCTTTGTATGCAGCGGTCTCTTGATATACAGAAGGTCATAAGCAGGTATTTTAACTCTTGCCACTTAAAATTATATATAAAACAACCTGCACGTCAGGATGAGGCCCCTTAAACTGCTTGGCTGAATAGGAAAATAATATGACGGGTGAAAACTGCAATTTTCTTTGTCAGAGATGGCAAAAATCTCAATTACACCGAGATGTAATTCATAATACGGCAGCAGAGCCCCTTCTGTGGGCTGGCAGAGAGGGCTGGAGGCTGCTGCGGTGAGGTGGGGCGGGCAGGGCTGGAGCAGCGGGCGGCACGCCAGCCCACGCGTGTGTGGTACCCCCGTGCTGTGCTGGGGCGCTGCACTGCTGGGAGCGGCATGTGCTGTGAAACCCCAAACACGCGGCATTCGGGGGTTTGTGCCTCTCTGGCCATTGCAATGAGCCTGCCCTGCGTTCTTCACGGGACCAAATCGGATTCACCGAGTTGCAGGATGGCATTTGGTTCTTCATGTGCGCTTTCAAACCAGGTTGGCCTGTATGCTTTTGGAAACCAGCTGGGTGGTGTAGGTGAGTGCGGTCTCCTTGTAGGGACAGAATTCCAGGGTTTGAAAGTGACTTCGTGAGGGCAATGATAAATCACTTCTGAAATTTAAAGGAGGTGCCTCATGGCTTGACAGAGCTAGAGGTAAACAGTATTCTAAAATGTTCTATTCTTCGTGTAGGCTGATCAGCTGACTGAAGAACAGATTGCTGGTAAGTGTTTTGATGATAAATTTTTTTTTTTTTTTTGCTAGCTCTTGTGACCAAAAGAAAATATATTATCTCAAGCATAGTAGAAAAAAACCATCTTTGACAATTTTAAATCTGTACTACCACTTTTGAAAAGCACTCACTTAAAAAAATCCCAGACTAAAAAAAACTGACAGAAATATTCTGGAAGATTACTGGTTCGTTGCCTCTTAATTTAGACTTCTTATTCCTTGGACTACAGATATAATGATATTGTTTTTAGATATTCAGACTTGAGCCAAGTTCTCCTAGATTTCTTGCGAACAGAATTAATTGCTGGACTCAAATGAACTACTTAGAGTCAAAAGCAGACCTGGATACTCTTTTAACAGAGTGAAGATAAACTACAAATAAATTGGCAACAAATAAACCTCAGATGAGTTTATTGCACATGGTTACAAGCCAGTGTCTTTTAAATAAATCTTTTAATAGACTGCCTGTAGTTCACGCTGGTCAGGAGAAGGAGCATTATTTGACCTTCTGGAGACCAGTCCCCAGTTTGTGGCTGACACTAATTCTTACTGTCTGCTGACTTAAAAATAAGTGGTAAATGACAATGCTTTTGTTCCTGTAAGTCTGTTAATTGTAAAGGGAATGCAGTGGCTCCTTTCACTTATTTTAGACAGCTGCTGTTTGTGGAGCGACTGTGCCTCGGGCAAGATGCAGATGCATGGAAATGAATTACAGAGTTGTAAGGCAAATAAATACCCACATTAAATAAGTTTGAATTTACTGTGAAAATTATGTGTTGGCATTGTAAGTAATTTTTATTTGTAGTTTAGAGTGTTAATTCTCTCAATACAGGGACAGTTAGATAAAAAGAGAAAATGTTTTTTAGAATTGTACCAGGCTTTATCAGTAGAATGCATTTTTAGTCTGTGGTTTCCTCATGCTGGTGATGTCTCTAAACACTGGGACTGTTTCTGCCTCTAGAATTCAAGGAAGCCTTTTCCCTGTTTGACAAAGATGGTGATGGTACTATCACAACAAAAGAACTGGGAACTGTCATGAGATCACTGGGTCAAAATCCAACAGAAGCAGAATTGCAGGATATGATCAACGAGGTAGATGCTGATGGTAAGTGTTGGGAAGGTGCTGTGATCGTCTTTAATATGTATGACCTCCACACCTGGGCCTAAACTGCATTGGGAAGACTATGACAGCTCTTACATCAGTTTCAAAATGCTGGATAGACTAAACTCAGCAGGATGTCAAAGATGCTAGCAGTATTTGTGAGACTAAAGACAGGCAATGGGCAGAGACAAAGTTATGCTGTTTGTCTTTAATATTTTATGGGTCACAGGCTTCCTATTGCTATCTGACTTGCCCTGACCTGCCATTAACCTTTCTTTCCGTCCAGCTATTCTCTATGTTTTGTCAGCCCATGCTGGTTTTAATAGCTTTACCAATGTCTGTGGTTTTGGCTAAGGCAAAAAATGTGTTAGGAGTGGAATAGTGTTTTCAGTGGAAATTTAGCACAACAGGAAGAGACTAAATAGTTTATCTAATGTATTAAATCCCTAATAGATAGATTGAGAGGGGCTATTGGAGGGAAAGGCAGAAAACCTTTCCCATATCAAGGGTAACAGAATTATATTAAATGAACACCAGAAAGCCCATATTGAAACACATACTGTGCATATTAACTCTGCATAGCCTAACAGTTTTAAAAAGGAAAAATATTTCCCCTGCTCAGGGATGTCAAGCCGTTAGTCTTCTGTGTTGGTCATGATGGTGATTTTTCTCTAACCTTTTACAAAAAAGAAGAGTGAAAGTTTATTGGCAAAAGTATAAATTATTGGATTATCAGGCCATATTAATTAAAATACTTTCTTTTAGAAAGTGTAAGTTGACCTTAATTGCTAAGTCTTTGCAGAAAATGAAAAGCTTCTGTGTCTGCAGAGGTATGTAGAGATAGTGTAAAGTAGCTTCTTTAGGCTGCAGACCAAATGTTGCTCTGGTGGATTTAAAACAGAAGGAGACTGAGGACTTCAGATAAGTATGCCTGCCTGGCTGTTTAAATTTGGGTTACAGCAGAACACTTCGCTAGTCTTCTGCATGTTCATTGAGGTTTTTTTCAAAACTGCATATGAGACCTCTGTTCATATTTTACTGGTACGTAGAGCTGGTCATCATGATAAATAGCTGTGTACGTCTCAGGCTGGAATCGCTGGGATGCCAGGATTTTCTTAAACTTCATTTGTTGCACAGTGAATTTGCTTTTTTGAATCAATGGGTAGATCTTAGTTGCATAGTGAACTGTTTACTTTGGTTTTGTGAACTGCTTAGTGTGCCTTTTTGGCATATAGATCTGAATCCTGACTATACAAATCTAGTTTCTTCACCGTACCACTTTTTTCCTAGTTTTGAGCAGCTTGAAATTTAAATCTTTGCTTTGAATGAAAAGCTTTATCTTAGGAGTGAGGCCTGGATGTCAGCAGGGATTTTCAGTTTTGCAGTAAAATACCTGTAAGAACACCTACAGCTAAGCTTATCAGTAATAACAAATAATGTCAGCTCTTCTCTAGTCACTGGATTTTGCAGATTTCTGTTGCCCCCTAGAAATGGTTTGTTGCTTTTGTGGTGTGCAACTTTGGTTGATAAGGTAGTTGATTTTTAGAAAAAGAAAAGTATTTACGAACAGTTTAGTGAAGCGTGATGTTCCCAAATATTAGATAACCTGGGATTATAATGGGAGCTTAATATGTGTCCTTCTGGGAAGACACAAAATCTGAGTGATAATGGAGAAATTAAAAGGTTAATTGTTTGGGAGTTATTTGAAGTAAACATAAGTCTCGTTATTGGTTAACCTTGAAGCATCACACTGACATTTTACTTGTAGCTTGGGTGGCAAATGGCATGGCCTGTCCTTGAAAGAAGGCAGCAGTTGATTTTGTGCTGAAACAGAGTGGCTGCTCTGGCTGCTGCATGTTGTAATAGCAAAAAAAGGCAGTGGTAGCAATTTAGAGAGAAGAATCAGTTCATCTATAAGGACAGTTGACAAGATCTGCCATTCTTGTCCCTGGCTAAGTAAAATGCCAGATTTTTGTCCATTTGTTAATGAAGAAAAGCGTGGAAGTTTAATTTTTGGAAGTTTCTTTTTTATTAAGGCAATGGCACTATCGACTTCCCTGAATTTTTAACCATGATGGCCAGAAAAATGAAGGACACAGACAGCGAGGAAGAAATCCGTGAGGCATTCCGAGTCTTTGACAAGGTATTACTAGAAGTACAACTGCTCTTCAAAAGCAATGATGATGCCTATATTTTCCTTAGTGTTTTCCCTCTTCTTGTCTAGAAGGAGAAAGAGTCCTCTGGTAGAAGCAGAGGAGTTGGAAACACAGCAGATACTGTTCTGAATATAGAACCAGGACTGCTGCAGCCTGGTTATACTTGCTTTATACAGCAAGGTCTAAACTTTATGTTCATCCATGAGGAAAACTTTCTGGCCTTTCCTTAGAAACAGAGATTAGCAGAACTTAATGCTTTGGGGGGGGGGGCAAGGGGTTTTGAGATGTATGGGTAGAGCAGGGGGATTTTCCTCCACCTTTACACTTTGAGGGGAATGGGGAAACATTTTTATGGATGCACAAAGTTTTATACTACCCTATGGAAGCTTTTGAGGTCAAGATGATGTCACCAGTATTTGGAGGGACACAGAGTATTGCATGTTCTCTTTTCAAGATGTGAACTTGGAGGTTGCTTTCATGAAAACTTAAGAGCTCAGCTCCCTTGACCTTGTTTAAGAATACCTGGGCATATGTCAGTTTTCTAGAACAAGGGTTCCCCTCTTTGCGTTGTTTGAACATGACAGATGTTACACAAGAATTGTGTTGAGTAGTGACTGGTGCAGCTGTAAAGCTAATGCATGTGCATGTGTGGAAGAAGATTTTACTACTACTTTTTATAGGAAAAAAGTGTCAGTCTCTAGTACTTCGCTGAAAATGTGGGGGTATTTCTGCAGACTAGATTAGTGTTTAAAGTCGCTGAGGCAGGTTTTCTACTGGTCTAAGGTAGTGTATTCTTCCAGTGTGTGGAATTTCTGAAGTAGATCAGAGTGAGCTTTAAGTTTGGATGTTACAAATGGGGCCACTGGCTTAGTAGAGTTGATTTCTCTTCTCTTTTTAATTTTGCCATAAAACTTCTCAAAATTCCTTATGAGTAGCATTTAAATGCTTTCTTTGATTTGTTATACGTCATATTATCCAAGAAGCCTAAGCTAGCCAGCTGCGGTCTGGTTATAGGGGTAGTGTTGACACAGAAGAGAAAGTTGACTTCATTCTTGCTGCTAGAGAAGTGGGTCTCTTTTTGGCCTTGCTTAGGCAGCAGAGACTAAACAAAAGCTTTTGGTTTTGTTTCTGTGTTAATTTTTGAAAACCCTTTAAAAGCATTAAAACTACCTTATCACAACTACAAGTCAGGCATGCGGTTGTTATTACAGCACAATAATTGTATGGAAGGATATGGTGTCCTGCATGCCTCCGAAGGCAGTGGGACTAATACATACTGCAGCTTGTACAGTGTGCCAGGTCTGTACATCTGTCCCAAGTGCCGTAAGGCTGCTTCAGAAGCAGCTACTTTAAACCTAGGTGTAGTTTCCAAGTTAGTCAATGTCAGGATTGTTGTTCATGGTCTTGTGCAACTCTTTTCTCGTAGGATGGCAACGGCTATATCAGTGCAGCAGAACTACGCCATGTTATGACAAACCTAGGAGAAAAGCTAACAGATGAAGAAGTAGATGAAATGATCAGAGAAGCAGACATTGATGGGGATGGGCAAGTCAACTATGAAGGTAAAAAGATGCTTGTCTTGACTCAAAACCATTATTCAGACTGAGGAAAGCCTGTTTCATAGGACATAATTTTTAATAATTTTTGAGACACTAGTTTATTTGCTTGTCCACTTCTGTGGACAAAAACCTTAGATGCAGTGAAAGGTGCTTTTTTTTTTATACCTGCTGTGTTTTAGGCACTTGAAGTACACTGGAGACAGTAAATCACAGTGACTTTTTATCTTTTCAGAATTCGTACAGATGATGACTGCAAAGTGAAGAGACCTCCTTTACACCTTTTTTCCTCTAGAAGAATCAAATTGAATCTTTTACTTACCTCTTGCAAAAAAAAAATGTTCATTTATTCATTCTGTTTCTGTATAGCAAAACTGAATGTCAAATTACCTTCTGTCCACAAACTGCATGTAATGGTTGGTGGTCCTGTCCCTAAAAGATAAAGTTAAACATCAGTTTTACAATATAAATAATTGTACTACCTTGAAAATAAAAAAAAAGGAAGCACTTAGTGAACTCAAAAGTTCCATTTGCTAATGACTATTACACTGTTTGGGCTGGCCAGTTTTTCATGCATGCAGCTTGACAATTGAGCACAGTCAGACATGTGTATTAAAAGGAAAAAAAAACCTAAAGGATCCACTCTCTTGTTCAACAGTGGATTCTAGTTCAATTTGTAGTATAAATTGTCATAGCTGGTTTACTTTAAAATTGGTTTATACCTCAGGATGGTATGCAGCAAAATGGTTGAAGGATGCAAAACTTAAGGAAAATGCCCTAAAGGTTGAATGGTTCTCCTGTACGTAGCAGTGTGCTCCAAAAATAGGATGATCTTAACTATGGATAACATGTCTGTGTTAAAATACTGGTTTAACATTGTCTGCATTGCACTATAGTGAAACGGGTGTCAGGCTGTTACCGTTCACAAAATTTTTAAAAGAAACCTTCACCAAGGGAGCATCTTTGGACTCTCATATTTTTAAAACCTTCTCTACCATGACTTGGAGCTGGCGGAGTAGCCTGTGGACTTCAGCACAACTATCAACATTGCTGTTCAAGATATTACAATTTATGTCCATTCCAAGTTGTAAATGCTAGTCTTTTTTTTCCAATAAAAGACCATTAACTTAAAGGTGGTGTTAAATGCTTTGTAAAGTTAAAATATATATATATAATTGAGATAATAAACCAAAAAAGCAGTAGGAAGGAAGTGTTTCTATGAATGACTTGCTGCTAAATTATAATGCACATGTATGCAATAAGTTATCCCCTATCTTTTCAAGATGGCAAGAACTGACCTCCTGTAACCCAAGACCTTTGCTATAAATAAATGAACTTGTGCTTGCCTTTCATATTACGACAATGTTAATTTAGTTGGTCTCAAAGTCGTGTAATGCTGACTCGTCAACTATCAGCACAGAAGTAACACCTCATTTCACTACAGTGGAGAGCTCTGAGCATGCATGTCAATACTGGGGAAACATGTATAGGTTGCTTATGTTTTTTTGACAGGTTATAAAAACTAGTTGGAGAATTCAAACAGCATGGACTTCATAGATATCTGTGATTCTCAAACATGCCAAAAATGCATTTATCTACCCGCATAAAGAAAACAAAAGGACGTTTTACAATATGTATTTAAAAAAACCAAATTAAGCCTTTTTGGAAACTGGGGCTATTATGTCTTGACTTCTCAAACACTTGCATGAATTTTGTGGGGTGGAGAAGAGGACTAGGGTTAATTTAAAAACGATCTTGTTACTTCTGCTTTGCATGCACTAGCAGTGCTTAGTCATTCCAGTTCTCTGAATCGGTGTTCTCTGATCCTTCAGCTTCCCCATGAATGAGTGGCAAAGCAGCTGTGTGCACTCTTCTTTGAAAGAAGAATGCTTCTCTTTCTTTTTTCTTATTTTTTTTTTTAAGCAGAGCCTCCATGTGGAAGGCTTTTTTGCTTGGGAGGGAGGGACTACAGCATAATTACTGACTGTAAGTTTTTGTTTTGAAGTGTAATGGGTTGCAAACCATAAATGCTTGATTGCATTTGGTTATGGAGAGTATTGATACCATCTTTAGGAAGAGATGGAAAGTCTCCATTCATCCTGTCTAACTGAGGTGCGTGTGTTAAGAACTTGGTTTGCTCAGTAAGGTGTCAAGAGACACCTCCAGAAGGCAATTTGAGGCTACCTGCCTTCAGTGATTTTTAATTTTTTTTCCCCCGGCGGATGGGGGGGCGTTCTGGGTGGCAAGGGACTGAGACACCTTAACCAAGTGCCTAAAAGTTAGATGGGCTGAATGTAGGCAATTTGTTGTAAAGGCTTATTACTGTGGCTGTGAACACTGTCCTAGCATACTGGCCTCAATGATGGGAATGTCTGATTACCATTTGAAAGTAGAGTCTTGCATTGCAGCTGCACTCCTGCTACCTTAGTAGTGCTTGAGAACGGCTGCACTGATTCTGTAGACCAGCTTTTAAAGAGAACGTACTCAAGAGACAGGCAAGGTAGGAACAATGGTTGCAGCTCTGAACTAATTACTTCTGCCTGGGTGTGCAGAGATCTTGTCTAGTAGGTAGATGCTTCTTACCATCTATCTGTCATTCACTCATGGTTGGTAGGGTAGTTCACCTAAGAACAGCTGCTTTTAGCTTACTCAGTGTGCTCTGTGCTTGCTAGCAGGGACCTCATCCTGCAAGAGGTTCTTGGCTTGATTAGAAATTGTCTGGCAGTGTGCAGTGTTGGTATGCCCTGTAACTGAATCTGCCTGGAGGTATCTAATTATTAACTGACTTCAGTACCACATCAACCTCGAGTAAATGTATCCTCTGTACAGGACTTAAGCTCTGTTCCCTTCTGCATAGTGAATAACTAGAAAAATGAAATGGTGTCATCAAGGTCTTTTTTAATTTTTTTAATTTTTTTTTTCCTGTGAGTGTGTGTGTGTGGCTTTGGCTTTTTCCAAATGTGAAAGTGTGGGCTGGATACACTTGGTGCATGGCTTAGAAACATGGGACTGGAAAGAACTTCCTGGGTCATCAGATCCAGTCCCCTGCTATTGCAGGCAACCGTGTCATATAATCCTTTTAATAAACTGATCAAGCTTAAACACCTGCTTGTAAGTGGCTTGTTTTCATGGAAGTTCTGTAACTCATGTTGCTCTTAACTGATGCAAATAATATATGAAATATGAAGTTAATCAAAAGGTCCTCCAGCTTAGCTTTAGGTTTATCATAACATTTATTTAACTGACTTTCTTGAACCTGTTATTATTTGCACAACACTCAGGAAAGTGTTGTCTTTACCCCCTCTTGCTATGAATAAGAGTTGGTGTGCTTGCTTATTTTTTTTAATGGAAAAGATGGATGTCTGGCTTGTTGAAACCTGTTGGATATGTTAATTGTCAAGGCAAGAAACAATCGAGTTACTTGTATTTGATACATAAATTTAAGGCTAGAGTATACATAACCATTTTTAAAACACATCAACTTGCAGTGTAGTTTTATATTTAATACTGAAATTGTACTGCTGAAGTTTAAACTGCTGTTAATCATATTCCTCTTCTGATCATAATGAAAAAATAAAGGGTAAGAAAATGCTTAACATAGATTATTCATTATCATGTTTATTTTATTAATAATTCAGGCATTGAAACATCTCCAGGTATGGGGCATTTATTCTGTTCGCTGGGGTGGGCTGGAGTGAGGGGTGGGGAGGGTTACTGATGCAGAAAATTCTTGACCCCCAACCATGTGTCACACTTGCACAGCTTCAGAAGCACAGACATTATAAAAAACTCTTCAAGAAAGGACCCTATAACTTCCTGATGCCTTAGATGCGCATGTGGGTGTGGGGCTGATCTGTGGGCAGTGGACAGTGCTGTGGCTGCCAGTCCCTGCCCTGGCCAGGGCACTGTGGAGTGGGGTGAGGCTGTGTCCTGGGCCCTGGACTGCAGCACATGTGTGATGTGAATGCAGATTCATGTTCCCAGATGACAACATCCTAGACTGAAACCAGTCTTGGGATTTAGAAATACTGGAGTTAATACAGCTTGCTTTTCCCCTGTCATGAAGCTAACTGGAACACTTGTTTTGCTGCAATACAGTTAGGGTTTGGGTTCTTATTTCATAGTTTTGTTACGGGGTTTTTTTTGGTTTGGTCAGTTGGTTTGTTCATTGTGTGTTTGGTTTTTTGGTTTATGGTGTTTTATTGTTGTTTGGGTTTTTTTTCAATATGCTAAGTGAAATCTGACATAGGACTGTGGCAGAACCACAGCATGTTCTTTTGATCCACAAACATAAAATTGTCCAGTGAACATAGGCAGTGAAGGCTGATGCCCTGGTTCTCCTGACTGACATTTAGGAAGCCAAGTATTTTATTTTCAAGTAGAGTGGGTGGATCTTTAAAATCAGCAAGACAAACATATCAAGGTGTGTGGGGATTTTTTCCTAACAGCATTACAATTCCAAAATATCAATGATGTTGGGGATTTTTTTTAAAATCCAAATACAAGATTGTGAAGTAACAAATTACATGATGAATTGTGTTAAGAACTGGGGTTCCAAAAATTCTTGATATTGTTGGCTATAGAAACTTTGCATGAAGGCTCAAGTACTTAGCGGATCTTATGTTTTCTAAGAACCCCTATCAGTGAGTATCCTAGGGTATTTGAAAGAGTTGGTAATTTCTTTAATATTAATAAATCGGGTTTTGAACTGAAGTGAATAAGTATCCCAGTAAATGGCAGACCTGCTGATCGGGTGGACACCAAGAAAACCTCCTACAGTCTAGCAGTAAATGACTGATGACTGTAACCAGGAGCAGAGCATACTTCAGGGCACAGCACAGCCCTTTAGGCCCTCAAACTATTAAACGCCAGGAGAAAAACCTGCAAACATTTAATACAAAAAGTAGTATTGTAGCACTGGGCTAAATTTCTCCCACATCCCTGTGGAGACTAGCACTGTGTATAAAGTTGGGAAGCAAACCTGAGAAGCAGGTCTCCCAACGTTACCATCAGTGACCCTCAAAAAGAGGTTGCAGATTGTCCTTTCCAGCATCCCTGTAGGTGAGTGATGAGGATAGATCTGCCTGGCAGTGGGTACCACAGCCTCGTTTGTGGTGTCTTCTTGTTTTGATCTTTCATGGAAGTTTCACTGATTGGGAAATCTTGCACAGATCTCTGAAGAGCTGCTTTTGTTTCAGTTGCCTTAGAAGTCAGCATCCACAGAAATACGGAAAGAATTATTCATAGTGCAGCCTTTCCTGACAAAAACAACTCCTAAAATAGTGGTTGAAGTACAATATGAAAACTGTTCTAATTATCTAAAAATTAATCAAAATTATTTCTGAGTATTATTTATTTATAGATCTCTAAATATGATATATTTCAAAACCAGAATCTTCAACAAATGCCATGCTTGCCCTAAAACTTGCAGCATTTAAAATGAACACAATATTTGAATAGGAACCAACTGAATCAACTGGGAAATCCATAAAAAGGCATTAAAAATCATTCCCCATTTTACTAGTTTGCAGTGGGATTGGCAATAATAATAATGCTGTCAGTGTAGCAGGTACTCTGAAAAAGGGTGTGGTGAAAGAAATGGATGGAGGGAGAGTACAAAGAATACCTGTGCATAGGACTGCTTTGTGGTCTTGTCCTGCCAAGTATTTGTTGTCCACAAGGCTATAAATATTTAATTGTGGGCCCCCTGGTTCTTTTTAGCAGTGGTGCTGTTACTTGGTTTGTCCAGCTTTCCTGGCTCCCTATAGTTCCCCCCTGCTCCATGCTAACTTCACACTTACCTGAAAATATACAACCTGGAAAAGCTGTCAGCCTGCTGCTGTTCAGAACTTGCCAGATGTGCTCTGCTTATTTTCAGCTTTTTAAAAATGTATATTTAAAAGAATAATTTCCTCCAGACATTCTTATAGGAGACAAAATACGACTGTGATTTCATAAAAGTTTTACTATCTTGTGAAGTGAAATTTTAGCCCAGAGTATTTAGCTGTCTAGGAATCTCTGTGTAACATCAACAAAATTTGTTTCTGAAGGGTTTTGACAAAATTTCATGGATATTTCCTAATAACTCATTTGTTTCTTTAGATATTAATAAATAAAAATTCCTACACAAATATACCAGTTGCCCTAAGAGTGTGTATGATGCTGCCCACCTTACATAGCTGAATTAAAGACAAGTAGATTCAATCAGTAAATTAAATCAGTAAGTAAAACAGATCTTTAGTATCAAAGAAGATATCTTGCACTATGGTAGAGTTACAAAAGCATAGCTAAAGTGTGAAAATAGTCTTGCTGATTTGTTTTCCATCAAATTAATTTATAGAGAAAGGTAGTTTCTTAAGTAGCTCAGATTATAATTCTTTTCTGTATTAAACACTTGCTTACATGGAAAATACTATTGGAGAAATTGGTCTTGGGGCTGCAAAACTAAGTACTCAAAATTTTTAAAAAAACCCCAAACAATTCAGGTTATCCATGAAACTCAAGACTGGCCTATTGCAAATGTGATTACAAAACATCATGACACTGTCTTACCTCATTCTATCCTGCCCTCAGTATCTTTCTGTCAGTGTATTAAACATTTCATTGTAACATTCCTTTCGAATGCAACATTCTGTCCGTACCCTAGTCACTACCCACTACACAGCTCTTGCTCAAAAGTCAGAATACTATTTTCCTATGACGCTTAGATGTCTGAGTGCTTCACAAATACTGTGTTCTTTTAAGGACACACAGTGAATTGAGGACATACTTTATCCTCACCAAATGAAAGGCGACGAGGTTCACTGAAGTCCAAAGCAGTATTTCTGAGAATTCAATCTGAGACATTTGCGTTTGTCAGCATCATAATCATGCCTTATGTGTGGTACAGACACCTTGTCAGTAAGAGCGTCTTTCAAGTCTGAAAACCAGTCTAAGCCTCTGGGTCAGGCCATTGTTGTCTCAAGTTCTTGGAAGAAGCGACTGCCTGTAGACAGCTGAGTCTGAGCACTCCATCCCACTCCACACGGGGCTCCATGCAGAGACCAAGAGCTCTTGTTTTCCAGGGCAGCCATGGCCCACGTTGCCTGGCAGGTCAGCTTCCTTCTTGTGGGCCCCATATCACTCACTATGTAATGCCTTGTTTATGCAAAAGAAGAAAAGACATCATATATGCAGCACTTCCTTCATTGCACCACACCAATTCATGCCCAGAGCAGCAGCGAAGAGAACCAACTGAAGTAAATAGTGATTTCAAGCTAGGACCACAAAATAGGGGGGGTGCTGGTGGTGGTGATGGTTTGTGAAAGGAGAGCAGGGGAATTAAAGTGGCAAACCCCCTCAATTGCAGCACTTGGTGCTTTCCAGAATAACCTTGTACTTTTGTTGCTGTTTCAGTCCTGTAATTTACTGCCACAAAAGAGAAAGCAGAACTACGCCCCCAGCACAGGAAACTTGGATATGTGGCATCATGGTGACACCCCCGTGAGTCATCATCTGAGCTGCTGCCATTGGGTTCTGCACAGACCTCTGTGGCCTCTTGAGGTAGCAGAGGAACAGCAAGCAAAGCTCTTCTGCTTCCTCAGCCAACCCCACATGGGGAGGGAGCACTTTGCCTGCAGATTTGCTCAGGAAAGGTGGATTCAGAACTGTGGGATCAACTCAGGGCTCTGCAGGAGGCTGTGCTTTAGTGGTCCTAAGCTTTTCCAGCCATCCCCTGTAACCATGACCCCATACCTTCCGTCCTCTTCCAGTACTGCCTTCCTCTCCCATTTTATTCTCTATCCATTTCAGACCCAGCTTGTGCTTCTCAGACTTTTCTAGGTTTCATTGTCCCACAGTACTTGCTCCTTTTTAATTTCTGCACTCATGGGCTAACCCCAACTGGGAACTCAGCCCCACCAGCCACTGGCTTGCTCCCCTCCCCAGTGAGATGAGGGAGAGAATCAGAAGAAGAAAAATGAGAAAATTTGTGGGTTGAGGTATAGAGAATTCGATCAGGAAAGATCATGCATGTGCACAAATAAAGTAAAACAAGGAATTAATTCACTACTCCCCATGGGGAGGCAGGTGTTTAGCCATCCCTAGGAAAGCAGGGCTCCATCCCACATAATGATTATTTGAAAAAACCAACACAGTAACTCCAACAACATCCTTCCTTCCTTCTTCTTCCCCCAGACTTTATTGCTGAGTATGATGCCATATGGTATGGAATATCATAGAATGGTTTGGGTTGGAAGAGACCTAGAAGATCATTTAGTTCCAACCCCTGTTCCACTAGACTGAGTTGCTCAGTGCCCCATCCATCCTGGCCTTGAACACTGCCAGGGATGGGGCATCCACAGTTTTTCTGGGCAGCTCCCTTTTGGATAGCTGAAATCAGCTCTCCTGGTTGTGTTCCCTCACAGTCTCTGTGCATCCCCAGCCTGCTCATTCTCTCACACCTGGGCTGGGGTGAGAGGCGAAAAAAGTCTTGATGTTGTAGAAGCACTGCTCAGGGATAGTTAAAACATCCCTTTGTTACCAATATTTTTTGTGTCACAAAGCCAAAACCAAGCACCATACGAGCAACAATGAAGAAAACTAACTCTACCCCAGCTGAAACCAGTACATCAGCCCATCTATTTCTCTCACTAATGAGGACTGCCAATGATATATCTTCTTCTAGATCTCCATTCCCACAACTTTTGGTTCTAATTAGTTGATTTCCCACCAAACAACTTTATTCGCTCTGTTGCCTAAGACAGGTTGATCACTCAGGTCAGGGCACAGATGAAAGTTTTCCTGTGCTCTGCTTAGGCCCCAGGTTGCAGGTGTGGGTCTGAGCCTTGCCTGACTTTCCTGACTCGTAGCAGCAGAGATCTGTGGTTGCAAAAAGAAAAGATACAGCACAGACTGCCCCAAGCTTCAAGCTGGAGATACTTGGTCTGGGGTGAGGCCACTGTTGGAAGTCTACCTTGGTCATGAGTGCTGGCCGTGAGGGTCCACTGCTCTACCTCACCACTTTCCTGAAACACTGCTTTTGTCTCAGAAGAGTTACTGCTTTTTTAAACATCAAGTGCACCACTCATATCTTCTGCACCACTCTCATACCTTCTTGCATTCAAGAAGAGCTTTGCTGTCCATTTCTAAGCAGAATCATACTAGATGTAAGCTTAAGCAAACACTTCATCCACTGACACTGTTCATCACAGACACACACACAAAGACGCACACACACACACTTTGCTGAGAAGGTATGAACTGTTTTATTATGAAGATTTCACTCCATTTTATAGTATTTCTACAAAGGCCAGGGATTGGGGGAGAAGGTTGATACCTCTCCCCTTCCCATTTGTCAAGACAACCGTCCATTAGCTGTCCACATCTCTAAGAACAGGAATGAAAACTTTCCTTGAATTTATGAAAACATTGCATTGTTTACAACACCTGTGCGTGAGAAACAACCCAAACCGTGAAAACTGTGAAACAGAAGAGAAGGCTGAAAAATCGGAGCGACAATCCACCACTGACATTCAGCCATCTTGAACCTAAAATATGGCAAATTTATAAGAGACAGTGTTTGCACATGGGTTGTTCCCAGCTGAGATAAATGCACTAAGTTCTGAACTTAGGGCTATAATGTCATGCAGAATAAGTCTGAGACAGGAAGGAAAGTGATACCAGGGACTGACTGTAATGGTTTCACATTCGCCGAATTTGTTTTGTGAAACATAGTGTGGGGATCTATCTTTTTACTATGGAATAGGATTAGAAGAAAGGCAAAACAGGCTCAACTTAAAAATAGAAACAGTTAGATTTATTAACATACACTAAAGGGCAAACAGAAAAGCAACCATGAAACCTTTTTAAAGACACCCCCCTCCTCCTTAGCAACAATCTACTTTTCTACGAAACAATGTAAAGAGACAGAACATCAGAACTCTTAAGTCAGTAGCACCTATAAAATAATCTTTTATTCGTTTGAGAGAGACAAGTCCCTCCTGATTCTTCTGGTAACTTTCCACAAGAGACACAGTCTGTTTATGGCTTCCAGTTCCCACAAAAGCAGCCCGCCCAACAATCTGCATTTGTGAGTTTCCCGAATGTAGCCTTTCATATGGCCGCATAAGGGCTGTGGACTTAAACATGGGGTTTCACCTTTTAAAGATGCACAACTCCACAACAAAGGACTTCTCAGTCTTCACTGGTGACGAGGCTTCAAAACATCTCATAGGAACACTGCATCAATTTCTAATTCACCATCCATTCAGTAAAATTCAAATATTATCGTTTCTAATTCAAATGTCCACTCAGTAAAAATCAGACACCTTTGCTTGACTCTAGAAAATCATCTCCCCATTTTTAGTCCACGATTTAAAGGAATGTTACAGTCCGTTACCATAAATTAAGGAGATTTATAGCCCAAAATGAAGGCAACTTGTCATCTTTCCCACTTAAGAGGTCACCCTTTCTTTACTGACTTTGATATCTTCATATTATCCCTTTGCATACCTCCGATTTAGCCTTTCGTCTCTCTTTGAGAAGGGGTAGAGCTTAAAAAAGTCTCAGTTGGTGTTAAGAAAGAGTTAATGTTCTCCTGCCTGGGACTGCAGACAGCCACATGGTCTCAGCCGCGGTATCGGTAAAAAGCTTCAAATCCTCGAGGTGTAGAAAAGCTCAGAAACAGTGGCCAGGATCCTCTCTCCCCCTCCACCTCTTGGCCTTATGGGGTGGGTTTTGGCCCAGCCTGGGCTCGGTGCTGCTCTCCGGGGGCCCGGGGGCCTGGGGCCATCTCTTTTGGCCCGTCCCATGGCGTGGGGCAGGCCGCAGGATCGGCTGGATGTCAGCAGCCATGGCCCCTTTCTCTGCGGCATCTGCCGGGCTCAGGGACCCAGCTCGGCTCGCCTCCCCCAGGGCCAGCCCCATCCCGGCTGCCCCGTCCCGGCCACATGGGCAGTGGGCCCAGAGCCGGGCCCTGCTGCTCCATGCTACTAATTACCTCATGGTGGCCCGCAGCAAGAAAAGAGGGAGTTCCCAAAAACTCCACTTGTATTTAAGCTGTGTGTCTCAGGGGTGTACACCTTTACCTGATTGGCCAACTTGGCTGTCAGTTCCAAAGCAGATCATCAATTGGTTTTTTACCATTCATGCCAAACCAATACACTGACACAGAGATCCCCCCAGCCCTCTTTTCCTACCAACTCTCCTCTACCCTTGTCTTCCCTTCTTACCTAATCTCCATCTCTTCTTATATGTCATGACACACTTTACCTATTTTACAAAGCCCACCTCATTGAACCTAATTCTGTTAATAGGAAGCTTTAGATTAGGACATCAATTACTGTTTGCTAAATTACTGCAGGAGTACCCACACAGAAAAAGTACAAGTAATTGCAGAAGTATGCCTGCATAAAAAGTCACATAAAGTTTGATTGCACTAATATTAAATTATTCTGGTAGTTTGAAGTTTTATGAAGCAATATTTATAGTAATGTCATTTTAGTACTCTGTACTTAAACACATCAGACCTGATTCCATACAGTAGGTAGTTCCTATCTGGGGGAAAATACCTTCCTTCTCTGATGTGGTAAAAAGCTTTTTCATAGCAAAGCTGTAGCCACTAGGGAGTATACATAAATGAAAATGTAATATCTAATAATATATATATAGCTAGGTACATTTTTCAGGCTTTTGCAGTACATTGCTTACTATGAAATAATGGAATGTAATTTAGTGTTTGTCTTTTTAATAGGATAGGGAAGAATTCAGATTCTTGTTCACAATTAATGTCCATCACATGCATGCTACTTCACTCTGCCAGTCAAATAATGTTATTAGTTCAAGGATGAAATATGAAGCTATCTGCAGATTGTTAATTACTGGAACAATACTGAACCTCACATGCAGCTTTAGTTCCTAAGATATTACCCAGAGGTCATATAATCTACTTGTATGGCAATGCAGGTATTTCTAGTGATTTACAACATGCCAGGTATTGTCCTGATTAAATTCTATATTGAATTAATATGAACAGTTAATACTGTTCATATTAATTTGAACCAGCATTACGTCACACAGCTGAATTGGTGAGAAAACAGAGCCATTAGGTGAGAAAACAATAGACATTTAGGGCTATTGCTGGCTGCACACTGTTGACTGCTAGTCTGGGAATTTATTTCATCTCTGCAGTTTTACTCTATTAGATTGGCAAAGTCCTCTTACCTGCAGATTTTCTAACACATTTGGTATACTTCCTGCTGAGTGAACAGGTTACTGTTAAATACTTCAGTCTGGGATTTGACTCATTTTGCAAATTTATCACCTTCCAGCAAATTTTATCTCAATTTTATGTTTCCAAATAAGAAAACTCCATCAGTCACTTCAGCACAAACCAGTGAAAGTACCACTCTGTGATAATTTTGTTCTGTTCCTGTACTGAGGTCTCAGTGCCCGTGAACTCTGGCAATTAGGCATGATTAGCTGAACAAGGCATATTCATCATTAGCTCAGAATTTCTTTGATTCTGGCGATCTAGGTCAGACAAAGTTTTATAAAATCAGGCTTTGTGATTTAACTTAATTTTTTATTATACCTTCTATAAAAAGAGAAGAAAGGGTTAGAAGGGAAAAGGTGTTACTCATATACACAAAGGTAGAGAAACCTGACTGATGGACTTAGGGAGGTCTAAAAGATAACTGTGTTTGGTAAAGCACTTGCACAGCAGAACTCTGCTAAGAATGATGAGAGATTTCTGTAGACCCAGCTCTGGGAGAATCCCTGCAGAGAACAGAGGCAAGTGGGGGCAGAAGTGTGTGAGGGAAGATCTAAAATAGATTTAAAAAATGTGAAACATGCAAATGGCCTTGGGAATGCAACCTACTACAAATGATAGCAGCCCTGCTGCAGAGACAAAGCTGCCACAGCCTGCATTAAGCTGAGCAAGCGTTTGAGGAACAGTGATTTGGGAGGAGTGGGATGCAATCCTTTGAGTTTCCAGTTCCAGCCGTGACTAGGGATGACTTTGCTTTCTGCCTAGTCTTCAAAGCTGACTCTCTCTCCTGTGCTGCAATCCATGTTTCCAAGCTGGCCATTATTTTTGGGGGTGTTTTCTCTATATCCAATTATTGCCTACATGCAATTCTCCTCCATTTTTAAAATATTAGCAGGCCACAGTTTAGGACCAGAACCTTCAAGGGACTAAGCTTGAATATGAGCTAGTTGATTGAAAACTGTCAAATGAGAGCTTAAAACATATATGGAACAGCTATGAGTGGTGTAAAACACAGAACTGTCTTTTCTAGTTCGTTTTTTAACCTCTAGCCCTATTTTTCTCTTTCATCCCACCAGTTTTAAAACTAGTGAAACAGAGACTACAAAGAAGGCATAGCAGGTTGCAAATTAACACTTAGTGGTAAAATCAAATGCAAGCACTTTCCTCATTTTGAATAGTTTAGGAAATGGTCTAGAGAAAAGAATATAGTGCAGAAACATCCAGCCCAAGTTCATCGGTTCAGGTGCAACTTGCAAGTTGAGTTACTGCCCGCAAATATCTGTTCTCTGTCTGCAGAGGAGACCTCCTTGTAATGTTACCTTACCCATGGTTGCCTATTTGTCTTTCCCAGGTGTTGCTATGGCAGGGGACCTACTGTCTCCCAGTCTGGTGGTATTCCAGCTGCTAAAGAGATGTCCTCGATTTCAGCAGGCTTAGGACACACAGCAGTGACTTTTAATGACATGGCTATGCAGGCCACCCTGCAAACAGAACCCAAGGCTCTGTGTGTTGCAGGGGTGACCAGGGGCTGCTCGAGCAGCAAGATTTGGCCCAGTGTCCTCATTGTCGCCCTTTGTGGAGGGGCAGGGACTCCCTGCTGTGGTGACACACATGCTGGCCTGCTGCTGGAGACTTGGGCTCAGGTACCTGCTGGGTGCCAGTCGCTTCCTGGGCAGCTTTCGCAGCCCGTGCCAAGCACTCTGCTGCTCCCATCAGCACAGGCAGCTGATGAGCCCAGCCTAAACCAGCCGTAAGAGCTCCAAACAATGCTCTGGCTGCTGGGAATTACTTCCTTGAAGTCCATTCTGGCTGCTCCACGGGACTGAGCTGGAATAAGGGATTTATTGTTATTGTTGATATCATTATTCAAGCAAACAGGCTGGTGTGAGGTCCCCACTCACTGCTTTTATTGTCCTTCACGAGGAAGCCAGCCATGGAGCCGGTTCCTTCCCGCCCAGCCAAAACTTCCCTGTGCCCTCAGGAGCAGAGCAGCCACTGGGCCGGATCCTGTGACCATCTGATTGCTGCCCGAGCCCGGCACTCGTGGCTCACTGGCCCATGCCAGCTGCCTGGCCCAGGGAAATGTGACAGGACATTTGCATGTTGGCAGGTGGGAAGGACTGGAGGAAACTGGTCTCTGCACAGCAGCTCCCAGTGCTGCTGGCTGGGATATAAACACAGGGAAGGAAACATCTTACAACTGGATGCTGGCTGTATGCAGGTTTGTGAATGAAACATTGGCAGCTGAACTATCAAAAACAATTGGCAAATTCAGGTTTAAAGTTTATTAGTGGCCCCTCTCTTGTTAATCAAATGAAACATTTCTATCTCCTCTGATCCTCAAATACAGCATATCTAATATTCATGTGCAGAGGAAATTTTACACCTTTAAACTTCCTCATCCCCCATCTGTTTATATTGTGTCAGTCACACGGTTCCTGGTCTTTTCCTTTCTGGATCAATATGAACATCTATAGTACTTTTATGATTGGTCTCTATAGAAATTATCAGGAAAACAAATGCCAGAAAAGAATGGTCATTTAAATCGAGGGATAGTTCTAGAAGGACAAATGGGTAGGAGGGTCCCAGGGTAAACCTACCTGGGAAATGGAAGTTTTCCTGGCATCGGAAGAGCACAGCTCTAGAGCCAACTCTTTCTGAGTAGCCACAGGGAAAAAAAAGGCTTACCAAATGGAATAGACTATGTGGTGACCTGGATCCAAACACCAAAACCAAATCTATGTCTCATTATGGCACTTGAAGGGAGGTCAAGTAGCCAGGACTGTCTATCATAGTATCTTTCAGTAAGAGTTTAATGGTAAAATTGTTGTTTTTCCTTTGTCCAACCAGTCTCCCTTTTCTAACTGAAAAGTTGTCTCGGTTTTTTGGCTTGAATCTGGCTGTAGATCTTAAATATTGTGTTGCAATTACAGATCATGCTCATTATGCCCACAGCAAACTAAGCAGAAGAAGAGCTTTCCATCAAATCCATCGAATTCTGGCTGTCTTATACAGCTCCCTTGCTTTGTTTTGGGCTGTTTTTCTTTCCCAGTTAAAAAGCCCTGAGTGTTTTGCAGTGATGTTATTAGGGAACTGCCTGCCTGCATATAAACAGCATTGTCACACTATTTCCATATGTCCAAGTGATTAACTCAGCTTCTGCCTGTCTTCATTTTGTCTTTTTTTAGATAACTAACAGAGTTTCTTAAGTGTGTACTCTGGTCAAAGAGCTCAAGAGCTAATGCTCAAAGAGGAGGAGTTACTGGGAAATAAAAAGAAGAGCTCAAAAGGATTTATGACCCTCTGTCTGGTGAGGTTGAAGGCTGATCTGAGGCAATAGTGACAGGTACGCTATTATCACATGCCAAATATTAATTTTTTTTTGCTGGAACAAGTTTGATAGTGACAGTTGACTTCCCTCAGGGCAAGTGGCCTCTTATGGATGTTATCTTCCCTGTCAGCCTTATTGGATGTCTTGAAGGACAAGGTGAGACCTAATTGGGAGCTGGATAGCAAAGGTCTCATGCATAGGGAGGAGCCCTGGGCTGTGGGTAGGTGGGATAAGCAAATCGGGTGTTACGAGCTCCAAGCTGTATCTGTTATGGGGTAATTAGAAGATTTCAATCTTCAGAGGTGCACAAACTCTGTTATCCAAACAGTCATTGCCTGAATTATTCACAACCCATTTAAAAAGATAAGGAAATTAAACATAAGATGTACGCACATAAATGATGGTGAGATCTTCTCAGTACCTGCTGTGGTCAAGAATGAAACCCAATTTCCCTTATAATCTCATTTTCTCACCTCTTTCTAACTTGGAAAATAAAATTAAAAGAGAAATATCAATTTTGGAGCAAATATATTTGGGTTGGTCACTCTCCAAGATTAATATTATGGAGGAATTAGACTATCACCCTTGTGCCTTCATCAATAAGTGTTTTTTTTTTGTTTTCATTTAAAAAGAAAATTAACAAAGAAATTAAATGCAAAGTGTTTAAATGACAAGTTCCAGGATATGTCCAAGAGAAGTTTCTAATCACCTCATTGTGCAACACTAGGGTTAATATAAAGTTATACAAAATATTTTCTCTAGTTTAACTCATACCTTGCAGACTATCCAGGGACCAGGTTTTCAAAGTCAGTAATATCTCAATTGAAAAGAGAACAGAAACTGCAGAATGGCAACTATTTTGGAAAAAAATCTGGCCTCTTTTCAATGCAGTGCTATTCCATAAATCCAGTGCCTACTTGGATGATGTTAGAGGATGCAAGATCACAGGCCAAATGAACTTTACAAATATCCTGTGCAATAATCTCCTCAGAGTGAAATGCATGTGTGTCTAAAAAGTGTCTTGTTGCTATTAAGAAATTGATAAATTAAAATAAGAGAAACAACTGTAATTGGTTGCTATCAAAGTGGTCCTAGAATCAAAGAAGGCTCAGGATCTGGAGCTTGGCCCAGGTCCCAAAGACAGTTCAAAAAGCTCTGTGGATGGCTCGGTAAATTCCTAGACATCAGCAGTATTTGTAGGCAACAAGATCGGTGGATTCAATGTATCTACACATTTTATGATATGAAAAAATTGCAAATTCAATTTACATGGCTTGATCCACAAGGCTGTGTGATGTGATACCTTCACGGATGGCTGAATGGTTGCACCTTTTTTGACCCAGTGAAAAAGTGAAGGTGTTCCCTAGTGTTTGGATTAGCTCTTACAAATACTGTATCCCCTCAACTATAATTTATGTTAACAGCTGATGTGAACACTGAGTACTTGGAACTGCACTGATGAGGTCGATATTACCAGGTGCACTGCAATCCTATGAGGTGCTGAGAGATTTCTAATAAAGTCAGTGGGAGAGAGACTGTCAGCCTCTGGCTGGCTTGAGGCTTTGCAGAACACAAATTAGGTCCTATCTGCTTCTCTGAACTTTTCCTGGGAATGTTCACTCTTTTGTGCTGGCTAGTTATTGCTCTGCTTTATTACAGCTTATGACAAACTAACAGAGTAATAAGAGTCAGGTTTTTTTATAATCATATTGGAGTAGTGATTTAACAGGACATCATGTTTTTCTGGGGAGATTTTACAAAGCTTGTTTTATTCATTTGGAATGAAAACACACAAAGCAGTGCAGTGCCATTACCCAGTTAAAGATCATTGGAACAAATACACAACCTCATATGTAATAGAGTTGGATGGCTTATTTATTTGGAATAAAATACTGAAGAATTGCTCCAATTAGACTGATGTATGTCCAGACCATCTTTGTGGGACTTGAAAAACAATTACTGTGCTCTTCTTGCTGTTCTTTTCTGGATTTTTCTTGCTCTCCTCACACTTTCTTAATCTCCTGGCTTGCTTGGTTCATGGCTACTGCAAGCCATGCAATTTAAGAAAAGATCTACTACTTGGACTGTTGTGTTTTTTACTATGCATATGTATTCAAACAAAAAGGAGAAAATAGGCAGTATTTGAAGATAGACAGAGTCTATTGATATGGCCAGAGAGGTCTCTCTGAGGACCTGGAAACCTATCAAATGAGGCATGGGAAACAGGAAGGCACACACTTTTTTCTCCACTCTTTATTCACACAGAAAAGATCAGAGTTTGAGCTCTCTCTGTGTCTGGCAATTTCCTGGACATGAACATTTTGTGCATGACCACAGATGGAAAAGATGGAATGCTCTTTAATCTTAAGAAGATAACAGTCCACAGAGATGCTGTCCTGCTGGGAGCCGATCTAGTCCTCAGTGTGCAGACCTGGTTCTTGGTGCCTCCCCTACATTCCCCTTTTCTGCAGCACTTGCTTCTGCTGCTGGTTTCCTGGCATGTAGTTGTACTGCAGCTGCAGTGGAGGTCCTTGCTCTGTTTCCCAGTGTGGATTTCAGATTTCAATCCTGCAGTAAAAGCCATCCCAGGAGTTTTCTGGAAGTTGCACAAACTCAGGGACTGGTAGGGTTCATCAGGAGAGGACGTGAGCCTGGGAGGTAGCCCCCAGGGGCTTTATCCCTCAGGATCTGCCCATTTCCATGTAAATCATACGAGGGTTTAGGTTTAATTTTGCTTTCTTCATAGAATTTTTACTTAAATCTAAGGCTTACAGCAAACTACCTCTTTCTACTTTGCAGCATATAGGATGAACATAACTTGTTCTCTAAAACATTGAACGATGTTCACGAGAGTTGCAAAGACTCATGACCTGTTCAAATTATAGCTGTAAGCCTCCTGAGAGTCTTGGTAATATTTTAACCAATAATTCTTCTTCCAGCTAGTGAAAAAAACCCTGTATCACCTTATGTCTGCACACGTAGCACCAGAATGATTCATCACGCTTCCCTTCTTTCTCAGAAGCTGCCTGCACAGCCGTGTGGTTCTCATATGTCCTTTTGCAGAACTGAACTGGGCATCTTTTCAGAATTACAGAGAAAAATGTTCACACCATAATCACAAGATGGAAGGAGCTTTGGGGTTTTTTGCAGGCATTTGGATATGTGCATTTGTTTGCTACAAGCTATTTCCAGCTTCAGTGGTGGATATTGTAGTCACAAAAGGGTTAATAACTTCTCTGCAGTTGCTAGGTGATGCTGTCTTATCACTGGGACCACTTACTAGTTAGTGACAGCCTTTCTGATGATGTAATGCTTAAATAGTCATTGTGGAGTGCATTAAATTGCATTTTTATTTTTCTTGTTTCCTTTAGAAAGCTAGGAAATGAAACATAAAATGATATTATGGCTGCATGGATAAATCAACCAAAAGCCAGAAAATACAGGAGCTGAACATTAGTCCAAGGAGACATCTTCAGCTCTGAGAGAGTGAGTTCTTTTGTTAATGTATTGTAGTACAGCTTCTGTTAAAAAGTATTGTTTCTTCATAGTTCTTGGACCAAAGTAGATTTAAATGATGAATCCACATGATGGGTCACTTCGATACTAAGCATGGAAATATCAAACAGACTTTATTACAGTTTAAAAATTCTTTCTATGCTTTATTTTTTTTCCTATTTCTGTTTAATTCAGCAATTAGAGTAACTCTTATAAAACAACAAGCACTGTTGGGATTCAGATTGCTTTTGGACACAGACCAAACTTCTCAAACCCACATGCAGACCAAGGTGCAGCTAGAACTCATGCAGTCAGGACTGTTCAGAGGTGCGTTCTTTGGGTATCAGATCTGAAGTAATTGCTAATTTGTTTCTAGGTAACAGGAAAACACATTAAAGTAAATACAACTATTCGATAAACATTTAATTCTCATTTCTATTCATTTCACTCAGCCAAGTGGTCCAACTCCGTGTCCCTCCTTACCTAGATGGGGATATATTGCAGGAAGGAGCTGAGTCTCCGTGGGATTTTACACCCTTAAAATCCTCAGAGCCTGAGAGCCCTTGACCCTGGCTGTGGCAGACCCCACCTGCGCTTGCCCTCAGCCACATGGGACCCCTTCCTCCATTCCCTGCTCTTCCCTGCTCCCTGTGGACCAGGGCTGCTTTGCTGATACCTTTCACAAGGTAACACCACCCCACCCAAGGCTGCTTTAAAGTGAGCGCAGTGCAGTCTCAGCAAGTAGTCCCAGACCAGCGTTCCAGTTCTTTCTCCACATGGCCTTTTCTTTTTCTCCATGAAAAAGATATAGTGTTGGGAGTCTGGAGACTTGGGGTGAACACAGTGTCTGACTATCTTTTCATGCAAGCAAAGCAAATCCACTTGTGGGTGCTATTCCTGAGGCAGGACTTTACTCTAGATTAGATAGATGTCACATCATGGAGAAGCTGGTATTTATATAGCTGGCACCAAATGATGGAGACAGAAAGGTATAGTTAAACACTAGATTCTTTACTTCATCTCTTTGCATGATCATTTGTGAACCTTTTGGTGACTAGGAGAAACTGCATCCTCACTCAAACCTATATAAATGTGCTGAACTCAGCCCAGATGCTGCTGAGAGGGACTGTCTTAGCCAGCAACAGTGGCAACCCAGAATCTTTGTACTTCCCATTTGTGAAATTAAAAGGTCCTATTTCAAGCTTTCCCTTATGTATACTCCTACAGTGGACGCATGAAAGGAGACCAATCGCTCCCTGACTGAGATATGTGTGGGACTCGGTGTCAGGAGAGAACAAGAAATCTGCAGGCTTCAGCACCCAGCTTTTGTATGCTGCTGACAAAACTAGCAGGAATAAAATATGCATGCTGAAAAGAAAAGGGAAATAATTGTTTCCTTACATGAGCCTTTCTCTGGGATCTAGGACATTCAGTCTTAATAATGGTGGACACTACACAGAAAACAATACACAGGGTGAGATCATTCTTGTAGTCAGGTTCAGTACAGGCATTATTTAACAGGACTGCAGAGTACAGAGATTGTTTGCAGGGAAAGTCTCTCCTATGACAGGTCATTCAAGTGCTTGTGGCAAGTGCAGTTACTGTTGATACGACAAAGTGGTAGCAGGAAAATTACTGACTACTGACTGTGATCCACTTCAGATAGAAAGATTTTATTATGCTGAGTTTTAGCCTATATGTAGGTAGCTATAATAAGTAGGATGAAGTGTCACCATAGCTGGGAAGGGGATTACCAGTCACATTTTATTCCATTTGATTAGATAGGAGATTTTATCCTACTCACTTGTGTCATCTTAGAAAATATAATCCTCTAATACAAATACCTGATACAAAGCATCATCCCAGCCAAAGGAGCAGAACTGTTTCGAAGTTGTCCTGTTTTGCACTTATGCATCTCCCCACACAGAGCAGGTGGTAGGGAGATGCCTGTTGCAATGCTGAACGTATGCATGGAGGGCTGGTGGTTTGTGAGGTGAAGTCTGGTGAACTGATTTGCTCATTTCTCCATTTCTGAATCCTTCATTAACAGTGGTGCCATGTCCAGTGTATGAGAAGCATTTGAGAGAGTTACAGAAACATTAAAGGCATTAAGGGAAGAAGGTTTAGCTCCACAAACCAAGACCATCAGAGATAATCGCAGATGATAATTCTCTCACTGTTTCCCACATAAGTAATAAAATCACAAAAGAGAGTGAAGCAGAATGGTAACTGAATGCTAACTACAGCTACTTCAGAAGTAACTACGTTACTACTGAAACTGAACTATCATGTTAGCACTCTTTGCAAATACTTTTCAGTTTAAGGATCAGTGCTCTCTACAGTCATCAGTTACACCGATGTACACTTATAAACCATGCTGTCTGAGATTCCTGCCTGTGATGCCAGCAATTCTTGCTGCCCTGCCACCCCGAGAAACAACACAGCATGCCAGTAGCCCTGTCCTCTTCCAAGTATAAACCTTGTCAAAGTGTGGCCCAGAATTATTTACCTGGTCTGTAATGCATCTAATTGCAGAGAACTACAGCCACCTGAATCAGTACCTGAGGTAGTTCTGGTAGTGCTGCTCGAAGTGAGCAGTGTTTCCTCTTCAGTTTCCTTTGGCTTGGAAGAGGCAGAACATTGTCCTCATTTACTGGCTTTGTTGCAGCAGATGAGGACTTTGCTTTAGCTAACATGAGAAAAACACGAATCAAAACCAAATAGTGGAATAAACATATATTTCCAGTCTCCATTTTTCTAAGTGTATCTGAGCCTAGGTTACTGTCTGTCCAAAATGTTTCCCAACACTTTGTGGCTTCTGCATGGATCCACAAATCCTCCCCCTTCTTGCAATCATCGTCTTTGACTATGGCTTATTTTACAAGTGACAAGATTTTAGCTAATATAAAAGCCTTCTCTAAAGCTTTCTTTTTGTTCCTACTCACCCCTTGCCAGGTTAATCAGTTCTAGTAACAACATCTGGCTTCTGTGTTCAGCTACTGCCAGCTTCCAACCTCTGCTGTGACCATAATATCTGCCCGGTTTTACCTCCCAGGCAGCTCTTGAAGGGACCCCAGCAACCTGTGGGGCATATGGCCCTACCCACACATGTGAATCAGAGACATCCGTGCTTCTGGGCAGAAAGGGGAGACTGAGGGCCCTGTTGGGAGCTCTGCTCCATCTTCCTTCACCTTACACCATCCAGGCCTAATCCTAGGCTGAGAATGTCTGTTTTGTCCTCCACTCAAGCCTTCTCATCATAGCTTTGTCTGCAAGATTGGGCTCCTGACAAGTTATTTCCATTCTGTGCTAATGCTGGATCATTCTCATCAAACGGCTGCAGAAGTTTGTTCATGCCTGTCCCCTTCTCTATAAATCTGCAATTTGGGAAGCAAATTTCATTTTGCTGATTTTTTCTGACTATGTATTTTGCTAGATTTCTGAGGCACTTATCCTTGGCTTGATGATTCCTCAAAAAAGGGAATGGTGCCTATTGTAGTTAACCCTGTACAATGTCTAATGAATAATTACATAGCATGTTGTCTGTAGTTCAGCTTTGTCAGTTTGGTCATTCGATTGCTGGTTTGCTGCTTCTATCAAACAAAAACCTTGCTGTGAAGCTTGTTTAAAATTCAGCATTTGCTAATTAGCATTGTTTTGAATGTAATTCTAAGTGCCACTTCCTCAGGCAATTCAAGAGAGCAATGTAGAACTTCAGTGTCTCTATGGAGACCATCTATAATTTCAAAGACAGAAACAACAGTATAATGCCTTGTAATACTTTAAAAAATCACCAGTAGCTCTTTCCAAAATACCCCCAAAATACCAATAAAGAAAGGATGGGGCCCTGCTAATATACAAAGCCAATTTGCTGAAGATCACCGAATTGTCATAGAGATGATTCAGTGAAACTAGTCGAGGGTTAAGTTAAAGCACCAGGATTAGTCTCAGGGGTGTAAATTAAATACTGAATAAATATTTAAAATGCAGAAGATCAAATCGTTAAGCACGTGTGCCAGCTGTAGGAAGGTAAAACCATTTTGTTAGATTTATGTATAGAAACACCAAGAAATTATTTCAACAGCCCTGCTAACCATCTGGCACACAGGACCACAAGGCACAACGGATCTTGATTTCCAGGGCAGAAGTAAAGAGGGTTAGATCACCCACACTGGGTATCTTGCCTCCAGCAATGCCTTATATCCAATACCTCAGAGAAAAGCAGCACTGGGATGACACAAAGGCAGGGTCTCCTGCGAATAACCAGGGACCACACAGGCAAGCTCTTCTGGATGAGCAATGCAAGATTTATGTACAAAGCTGTGCCTCCTCCAGAACAGAATATTACGGCTGGTCAAAACTCAGGACTGAAACTGGTGGTGCTGCAGCCTGCTGGGGAGAGATCAGGCTGCCTGCAGCAGGGCATCAGGATAAATGCAGCTCCTGGAGCTCCTCAGGCTTGCAGAGAGGTCACTGACTCCTTGGAAACTCTCAAGTCATTGACAGAGAACAGCGCTGGGTATGATGAGGGAAAAATATGCAGAGCAAGAGCCATGTTCCCTACAACTGAGGAGCAAAATAAAGGTGAAAGGAGATGGGGCAGGAGAAAAGGTACCTGCAGCTACGGAAGAACCCCAATCCAGTTCAGACCTATGCTTTGCACTGGACAGCTTCCGGGACCTTCCTCATCTGATGGCATGTCAGGACAGCAGGAAGGGTGGAAAAGGGAAACTAGGAAAGGAGGAAGGGACAGGAGAGAGCCTGGGTGGGGAGAAAATACCTTCTCAAATTTGGTGGAGACATCAGACATGAGGAGGGATAAGCCCTATCCCACAACTGACGGGAAACACAGCACCTTGAAAGGCCCAGCTCTGTACCAGGCAGACCTTGGGCAAAAATACTTTGTGCCCTGAATTCACAGGTGAAACAGAATGTGATGAGTACAAATCTCACCATGCAACCTGTAAGAAGACATAGAAATAAATGTATGCTACTCTGCCTGGAAAGAGCCAGCAGAAGTTAAAGAAAACATCTAAAAGGGAGGTCTTTTTTGCTTAAAGGTCCATACCTATTTCAAGGTTTCCTTGAAAACTTCTGCTCTCCTAGTGTGAAATATCTTAAAATAAATAATGCTGTCTTCTCCAGCGGTGCATTATAATCAGAGTAGGAGTTTTTAAAAAACCAAGTGGAAATATGTAGTGTAATTTCTAGCTGAGCTGATCAGAGATCAGTTTTCTTACATTCTTAGAGGTATTTTAATATGGTAGGCTTTCTTATTGTACCTAGTTAGATCACAGGAAAGATTTACTACTCAAATTTTAAAGAAATACATTTTAACACATTCATTGTCTTATTTCCATTGCCCCTTTGGCAATAATGTTCATTATTGTCAATGGAAAAAAGACATCTAATGAAATGTTTATGTCATTTAATTAAAGTCTAATATTTTTTGCCTGGAGTACTGTGTCTGCTTAGTCTTTTTTCCTACATTAGATACAAGTTAACTACATAACTCAATATTAATAGTGAACAGGGATTTTGCTCTTTAATACAAATAATTCTATTTTTTTCCTTATTATTCACTCACTGTTCCAGCTGATGCCAACTCAATGCAAACTTCAAGTTTCACAGGCAACAGTATTTTTTCTAGAAGAAACAAATGCTTTTTGCACATCAGCTCTAGTTTTTAGGTAGCTTATGGGATTTTTTTGTCTTGTGACATCTTCATTTGGTGCACTAAGGTATAAGCAGCTATAGGATGAAAGGAATGTTTTGGCAAGGGCAGAATTCACAAGTCCTACTTGGCATATAAAATCACAGAATCATAGACTGGATTAAGTTTCAAGAGACATAAAAATCATCTCGATCCCTCTGCTGTGGGCAGGAAGACCTGTCACTAGACCAGGTTGCTCAAGAGCCCCATCCAGCCTGGTGGATCACTCCACTGCACCTATGCCAGCTTGATGCTCAGCTCACTCATTTTTGTTTCTTCTTTCACCTTTATTTTTTTTGCTGTCCCAATGCACACTCTTGCTATATATGACCACTTATCAGAGCCTTCAGCATTCATGTTGAAATACTTTCCACATGGAAGCCACTGCCTTACTCTGAGAACCTGTTCCCTCCCGGTGGTAGGAGCTGGTCCAGCCACAGAGCTGTGCACACTGCAGCTGTCCAGTGTCTCCACAAGCACCCAAAAGAGGCTGTTCTGCAATCAAATGTCTGCCCCAGCACAGGTTAAACCACTGGTCCATGATGCAAACGACAGGTTTGAGTCTTGCATCACAGCTGTGAGCTGAAGAAGGGGAATAGCTGGAAGCCCCACCTCCCCAAAGCAAGCAGTGTATCAGGGCAGAACTGGTCATGCCAAGCCAAACAACAGGAGAGTTGAATCAAGCCAGATGTATTTTTCCCAGAGTCTTACCCTCAAATATCATCCTTTTTAATCAGCCAACATTTGCCGGAACTTATGCCTCATCAGCACAGCCATATTTTTGGTTGAACTTTTTTCTTTTCTGGTGGATCAGCATTACTTGACTAGAGAAAAAATAATAAAATAAATACCCCATTAAAAATGTTACCTCCTTTCACCCCCAGCTCCAGTGAGAGAATGTTTCATGGATCCACACAGCTGGAATCAGCTGGACATTTTACCACTAGGACATCCTGCCTGGAGCCAAAGAGGCCCCACCTCTCTTATCAGATGTATAATCATTTTGAAAACAAAAAAATTAGGCTGCCCCCTCATTCCACTTTCTTTCTGTTTGCTGGCATAAATAGATACATGACTTATCTCAAGAGTCTGTATAATGCCTTCTGACCCACGGGATTGCACTTCAGATTGCTGCTTCAGACCTTTCTTTTAACATCATGTCTCTTCCACTTCAGACTAGGTCAGCTATTATTGTGCTAAGAATATTAGAAATCTTTTTAAAACTGTAGTAATTAAAACCTACCATCTCTCATGTGTCTCTTCCTCTTTTCCAATGACCTTGTTTGGGCAATATATCATAAAAAATACCTCACTAGAGTGATGTATGGCACTAATCTATCATGTGAGCACTATGTTTTTGGTGATATATTAGAACAATGCATCATTAAAACATCATCAATGTAGATATATATTACTCAGCTACTGACTGGCTAGCAGCAATACACATATATATATATATGAGAATTAGATGAGTTTAATGTATTAAATCAAAAGTACATGGATTTGAATCTAAAATAATAATATCCAAACGCTGCTAAGAATGGTGTTAGGTCATACATTAATAGCTATAATGAGAGATGCCACAAGACATTTCAATTAAAAAAACACAAATGCCGTTTTAATGAAGTGGAGGAAGCTGCCCTTCTGCCACCCACATTGTTTTCCTGTTTCAGAATGGGCCAGAAAGGAAAGTAAAAGTCGGAATGCAAAGACATAGGGCAATAGTCCAAAGGCATCACTGCCTCCCACAGCTTTGATGGAAAATAGGAAAAACAAGAAAAGCAAATTAAAACATTTAAATGGAGAAAAGCAGTACATTTCTTTTAGGATGTGCTGACAGCTTTGGGTTTTTCTCGTATGCCTGACTTTAAAGGTTAAACAGGGTCTCTGATCTTTATTAAACAGAAGTGAGGTGGATCATGGGTGTGGGCACTAATAAAAAGAATGAAAGGGAAATATGACATATGTGATTCATTAGTGTCCATCAAACTAGGTGATTTTGTCCTGAAATATTTGTTGAATTCCCAGTCTTTCTCTAGAATTATTTCCTTTGCCCAAATGAAAATATGGGGTCACATTTGTTGAGGGAAAACTGTATTGACAGAGCCCTTTCCAGACTATTTCCACTTATGCCAGAACATGATGAGCCTGCTGTTTCTCAATGTTGTTTGTTCGTCCTGCCCCTTCATCTTTTGGGAGTATTCAGGAAACAGGGGGTTAGAAAAAGGCCATTGCATTAATCTGTAGGAGTCTTTTTTGCCTCCAAGAGCAAGATAAAGCAGAAGCTGTGTTATGAACCTCTGTCTGCTCTGGGTCCATTGTGGGATGTTTTTGGTTTTGTAGGAATTCTCAATGACCTGAAAGCTAACTTTTTTTAATCATCTGCTTTTCATTTTATGGGATAAGGATATTCTACATAGTTAGTAATTTCATTTCATAACCCACCTTTGAACCGTAGAAAAATTAACTAATTTTTCAGAAGCTTATTACAGCAAAGCATAACAACCCCTTCATCCAAACTCAAGGAGCATATAGTTGTCCAAGCTGAAATTGCAGTTTGTAAGCTCCCTCAGTGTCTTCCTAGAATTTAAACTACATTCACCTTCCAGAACTTCAACGGTCCTTTACATTTTTTAACTGCTTCTAGTCAGTCTGATTTCTTGTATTACCACATTACTAGCATAACCAAATTTTCACTGCTCACTGTTGTAGCACAATAGATTTATCTCAATAATATAAAATATCACAAAGTCATAGAATAATTTAGATTGGAAAAGACCTCTAAGATCATCAAGTCCAACCATTAACTCAGTTCTACCAAGTCCACCATTAAACCATGTCTCGAAGTGCCACATCTCGGTGTCTTTAAAATAACTCGAGGGATGGTGACTCCATCACTTCACTGGGCAGCCTGTTCCAATGCTTGATAGCTCTTCTGGTGAGGAAATTTCGTGGACAGGGTTTGGAAAGGATAATCCAAACTCCAGAGTAATCTCTATGGTGCAGATGTACCATGATATGCAGAATGAGAAAGCTACATACCAATAATGGACTGAAATCTTGATACATTGTGGTTCAGCGATGAAACCACAAATTATTCAGCTCAGTTAACAGGAGAGACAGAGGAGCGAGGAGCAGCAGGTTCAGCACCACGAGGAAACCACTTGATAGCATTTTGTAACGGTGGGGGTGGAAGAGAGTGTGTTTCCAATGTCTGGGCCATGATTTTCCGCACAAAGACCTTTCCCAGTGTGCCAGCTTGAGTACATCCTGCACTCCACCAAGGCATTCTACATTGCCAAGCATTGGGTCATCATATGCCCTATAAGTTCTAATAATTAATTTCCCTTTCCATGGAAAGACTATGTTACATCAGTGAATATCATCGACACAGTGAGGTGGCAGCAAATATCCTGGTTCTGCTGCTAGTAATGCAATACAGACCCCAGAAAATAAAGTGCCTTGCAGTTTAAAGGTCTGGGAACATGATGTGGATGTAAAAAATTGGTAGTACAAACTCATTTGTTCTTTTGCAGTTTGAGCCATATTTTTTCTGTGGCTTTCAGCAAATCCCTCAGGTTTTCTGAGCCCAGTCTGTAAAATCAGGCTTGCAGTCTTTTGTCATGTCCCACATAAGGGACCATTAAAGATTGATTTATTCGTGTTTGAAAATTGCTGTGAAGATGAAAACTGCAGTGTAAATTCTGCCTGTTGTTCCTGTGGCCTCCTGATTTCAAAGACTGCCAGGGTTAAAGTGGTAGTAGACTGATTTAAGTGGAAATCAAGACACAGTGTGGCTGATGCAGGAGTCAGACAGAACATGTTCAACCAGCAGCAGCAGCCTGAGAGGAAACTATACAGAGAGATGATACATAAAGCTCTTCAGTACCATAAAGTCACACATAAAATAAAACTCATTACTGCCTTTTGCACTCTCTGACCACTCTTCCTACAGTTCTTTTGGGCTCTTGCTGTAGTGAGAAACATATTAATGAAACAGAATAATATCTGGGAAGGATATTGTGTCAGGATATTGTATGATGAGATACACAGGCATCCTTTGGAGTTTACCAAGAGTGAGACAGTAATAATCACGCAGAATAAAACTCTTGCCTTTGCAAGCAGATAGCAAAACATCAGAGGGGCAAAGAGGTGGGAAGAGAAGCTCACACTGTGACACACAGTGGCTCTGTCAGAGTGCATGAAAGGAGCTGGTGAACGCTTCATCAGTGCCTTTCATAAAATCTGTCAAGGTAAGAAAAGAGGTGAATACCAAAGCAATGGATACCAGCATGCTTGCCTTGGTAAGAGCCAGAGCACAAACTCATGACTCCTCCCTGCAAGGGCACAGCTGCTTGTTGCTGCAGACAGGGAAAAGGTCCAGAGACTTTCATTCAGATTTTCTGTCTAAGAAACAAAACAGCAAAATTAACAGGGTTAATTAATAACCTTAGAAACCCATCATTAAATAAAAACCAGCAGTGGTTCACTGAAGTCCAAGGGTATTGGCACTCACAGAGCGGATGATGATGCTTGAGAGAGAGCCCTAATCACTTAATTGAACATGCTGTTGATTTGTGCAGCCTCCGTGGCACAGGAATTGGCCCGGGATGGGAATGCCTCCCGCTGGTGTGTTTGCCCCTGCTGCCTGTAAGAAATCTGAAAGCCACTGGTGTCACCCTGATTTTTCAGCCTTCTCTTCTGTTTCACAGTTTCATGGTTTGGGTTTCTTCTCACGCTTTGGGTGATGTAAACAAAGCAATGTTTTCCTAGTTTCAAGGTAGTTTTCATTCCTGTTCTTAGAGATATGGACAGCTGATGGACAGTTGTCTTGACGAATGGGATGGGGAGAGGTATCAACCTTCTTCCCCAATCCCTGGCCTTTGTAGAAATACTATAAAATGGAGTCAGACCCTTCAAATAAATCAGTTCATGCCTTCTGATCAAAGTGTGAGTGTGTGTTTGTGTGTGTGTGATGAACTGCATCACACTGGGAAAGCTGGGGCAGCCTGAAAGCAGGAGCTGCACTGGGGAGCTGTCCGAAACCCAGGGATGTCTGTATGAAGAGCCCCATACATAAAGCGAAAGATGTTCTAACTTGTGCTAGTGTTATTACCATCCCTTCTCTCCTTTCTGGCAGTGTCTGACGGTGGCAGGACCCATAGGACCCTACACACTTGCAGTGACAGCCTGGCCCCACAGCTCGGGGCAGGACTCAGCCCCAGCCGCCAGCCTGCGTCTCTGTCAACCCAGAGACCTGGAATAAGATGGAAACAACACACAAACATGTGGGAAGATGCCATCCAAAGGGCGAGAAACTGCAAATGATTCGGCAGGTTACCTGACTCAGCAGTTTCCTGCCGAGTGCAGGCTGCCGTGAAGCGACGCAATGTATGGGGACAGCTTTCCCAGCACACAAGGAAAACACAGGCTTGCTGGTGTACATGGGAGCAAAGCAGCCCAGGACAGTCCTGTAAGCTACCCAGATGCCACAATGTTTCCTGCAGCAGCCATTTACCTCCACACATTTCAGGGACCAACAATAATTTATTAACACACTGTGTTTCTACCCTACCTTTCAGTCATGGCATTTTATAAGCATTTCCAAACAAATCCCTCTGGATTTGTGGATTTTTCCCAATCCCTCTGGAAGGTGATTGTTTTCTATGTTTTATGACTGGATAAGCAAAGTCCTGGAGAGATGAAAGGCTGGTTCCTCCCAGCCTTGTCCAAATGGGAAAGGGAAGAAGGGTCTTAAAACCGCCCCCTTTCCTCTTGCATGGCCTTTCCTATCCTAGCTGTCCTGCCAGGAAAGAGCCTGGGAGTTCTGGTGTACCTGCCTGTCACTGTAACACAAGGGAACTTTGTGTTACAGCGACGGACGATAGGATTGTGTGTTTCACCGCACCCATGCCAGGAGCAAAGGGACCACTCACTAGGACAGAGAAAACAGCACTTGCCATCTGACATAATTTGCTTGGCACCAGCAGGGAATTTTTGTGGGTGAGAATTTGTGCCCAGGACTTCCAGGGCTGACTTTGCCCCAGCCAGCAAGATGGTGTGGCTTGAGGGGGCTGGCTGAAATGAGCAGTCTGTAAGTGAGCGGGCCAAACTTTTCATCATCTAAAAAAGGGAGATGATCAGGGTCAAGACATTGGAGTGACTGCTCATAACCAAGCTGTCTTATTAGATTGCTGACTCCAATTTTGGACCCAGATGTTGTAGCATATAAAAACTGACATAAATTTATGATAGAAAAGTTGCCTTTGGGCTCTCTAGTGTCCATCATGAACAGTGCACACAGCCATTTAGTGTTTCCTCTGGGCATCCAGCATAAGCACTGCTTTTATGTAACATACCTACATACGTGCACATATGTGCAGGAGGATTTGGGAATAGTTTCCCTGAATTCTGAGTGGAAAAATCAGTCTACCTGAATGCCATGTTGAATTTCATTGTGCTCGTATCGCCACACATCTGGCACAGCTGTGGCTCTCTCCGGCAGACCAACAGCCTGTGCCTCCCACAACAGCTACATGGAAAAGGCCCTCTGTTTGTAATGCTGCCTTCTGCAGCCCTCTCCGTCCCCTAAGAGTCTTTAGATCATATAACCTATACCATTGTTTCAGTTGCTCCATTTTCATCCAGCAGATAAATTATTATGAAGACCGACTTTGCCCTCCCCTAACCACAGCCTCCTTCATATAGTGAAGGTAAAGATTTAGACGAGCCACTCACCTCAAAAAACACGTAGGAAAGCATTCACACTATTTTGAAAACTGTCTGCCCAACACTGTAGTGGCAATTGCCACAAGAAATCCCAAACTATAAATGAAGTAAACAAATACAACATCACTGAGCATCAGAAGAATGCAATAGTAATGCTTGCTATTCTGCAACCACTTCAAAATTCAAAACAAACCAACTAAAATTACTTTCCTAATTCTCTTCCTATTCTTTTCCCTAAGCCTTTTCCACAAGGTACCTAGTGGAAATTGAAGCAATAGTTTTATATAGATAAATCCATAGCATTGTAAAGAGTCTGATCTCTTTTCTCTAGATGGTCAAAGACTGCACCAGTCTATATGGTGTTTGAAAACCATGTGGGAAGGAGATCATTCTCTCTTAAATTCAATAGGCTTTTAGAATCACTATTGAGAATTTATTTAGAATTTATTCACTTCTATAGAGTTTTTTCCATATGGGATTTCAGAGCCTTTTATACAAGAAGGTGCCCCCTTTTCTCCTCTTCCCTCCTTCCTTTGTGCTTGTTCTTTCATCAGCACAAAGCTGAAGTGAACAATAGTACACACTCAGCTTTACATCCTGCAACATCCTGGACTCTGAAGAACAAAGAAATAAATACCCAAACCAAGGGACTAAAGATAGCAGATTCAGTGTGATGGGTAACTTTAGCTCCAGTGGAAAGTTCTGGCAATGGTGGAAGAATGTTCATTTTAGGAGCCAAAGAAGATGAGTACTGAAAGCTGATTCTGATGTGGGCTGGCTATAAAATCCCAACTAAGTCACTGTGCCTCTCCAAGCTGCACTTTCTACAGCTGCAAAATGGGGGTTTGGCCCAGAAACCTCTGTAGTGGCTTTATAAGGCATTATAAAGGACCACCAGGAATATAAACAAAGAACTATTTTTTCATTTGGGAGGGCAGGAGCAAAGACAGAAGGGACAAAAGCAAATACACAGAGTGGGAATGTGGGGACAGCAGTTGGGACAATTTAATAATTTAGTTTCACTCTCATTCTCATAAACCACCTACAGCTGAGTGAATCTGCTTTATCATTACTCTCAGCCTGCTCAGTGTTTCCCTGCACTAGGTCCTTGGCCCTGCTCCATGCTGCAGGCTGCCCCTTGCTGCCCTGCCTGCACCCATCATCTCCACCCTGTCAGAGCTTGCTCCCACCTCAGGGTGCTGAGCCCAACCGGCTCCCCTGCTTTGGTCCATGGGGACAGATGGGGTGACGGTGGCTCTGCACCCTTCTGTCACTGCTTCATCCTGTTTCTCCTTAGTCTGGAAATTGGGCTGGGGAAACACACATTCTTCCCCAGCTGACTTGTTACAGAAGGAGAAAGAAAACTGTTTTTCTCTCCCTAACTCAGATGTCCCTCAGAGACATCAGTGCGAGGCAGATGCCACCTGTGGGACCTGGAGAGTAGGGAGGGAAGGGGGGCAGGTCAAAGCCCCAGCTGATGCTGTGTAGGGAAGAAAAGATCTTGCATTTGTCCCCTTCTCACAGAATCTCCGGTAAATCATGTCCTTGCCTGTTGCTATAATGACTGATTACATGCCGTTTGCCTGTTGCATTAAAGCTGCTTTCTTAATTAGTTTAATTTTAAAGGGTGGGCTTGGCATGAAAGAGACAAGCCGTTTTGAAGTCCAGTAAACACATTTTGTATGTGATCATCCTAAGCAACTCCTGCAGCCTTTCTTCGGTGAGCAGGCAGAAAGCACCACGAGTTAATGAACTGTGTTTTAACTACCTGATGCTGGTCAAAGCTTTGATTTATCAGGTTTAAGGCTGGGTGGAGGAGGGTAGGCAGTGTTCTGCCACATTCCCCAGTACCACCGAAACTGTTAATCAGCCTGCTCTGCAGTCTGCTGCAGAGTTTGCTTTATTAAAGCTCCCTGCTGCCTGCACATGTTCACTGGCACAGACATCGAGAGACAAGCAAACACTTACCCAAGTGCAGAGTACTCACTGCTGCATTGCAGAGTTTACTGGCATAAAATGATGGGGGTAGGTAATCGCAGGTGGAGACTTGGGTCCTCCCTCAGCCTGCCTGCATCTGCAATCTCCTGGATTTCTGTAATGCGGGATACAAGGAGAGCTGACAGCAAACTGTGCTTTTTAGGGTTTTCTATCTAATTCCTGAATATCTGGATAGCTGCATTGCTTGTACTAGTCTCAAATGTAGTCTATACTGCTTAGTGTGGTTTTTGTTCATAGTTACTCTAAAAACCTAAAAATTAATTTCCTTTGAGGTACTTGAAGGGGTAAGCATAACTTTATTTATTATTGTTATAAACTAACCTTGCCTCTGCCTGGAGGCCCTCTCTAAGGCTGAGGATGCTGTTGTGCTGTTGAAGCATTCAAATTAAAGTCAGCCTCCTTTCAAGGACCTGGCAGCCTGAGTATTAGAGGCTTTTTGGTTTTCCTCTAGGTTGTCTCATATAGAAGATTGAGCAGGATTAAGTCACTTTTGGAGGAATTGTAGGTGATTAATTCAGTTAATTTCCTTTGTCCCTCCCTACCCCCCCCCCCCTTATGCTTTTTCCTTTCCTCTATTTCTTTTGTGACAGCATAGAAATATTTGATTATTTCTTGAGGTTTAATACCAAATAGCTGCTCTGTTTTGTAATGTCTGTAACCACATTGGATTTGTTTTTAACAGACATTTTTTTTCTGGAAGAGCACTGGTATTTGCTTAAGAATTATTAGGCATTGCATTTCTAATCTGTAAATATGCATGTGGAAATCTGATTATAATAATTTTTTTCGTTGTGAGCAGCTGATTCAGGATTTCTTAGTTCCCCTTGTATTTCTCAGAGATGTATCTTTTTCATGTCTTTTGAAACAAGGATGGCTCAGATTTCTTCTCTTTACGTGTTTCCTGGCAATACAGCACTGCAGTCTCTGCCTTACTCAGTTTATCTCAAATTGCAGATTATTTAGCAAAATAATTCAAGTGCAAGTTTTAGATTTGGAGTTAACTTTAGATTAACTTTAGATTTGGAGTTATACTTGGCTTTGTTAGAAGATATCATCTGAACAGTAAAGACAGTCTAATAAGCAAAAATATGTCTTCAGGCCTATCTGAAGGTGGTCTTGTATCAGTCTGAATTAAGAACTTGTAGCTTGGTAGGGTTTAGGGAAAAACAAATTTTCCATTGAAAAGCAAGGATATATCTGTCTAAGTGTGACATCTGTTGCAGTACTGCTTACTGACAGTCTTCTGGGACAAGCTGGCCAGAAGGACTGGATATTGTGAGAATTAAAGCTCAGTGTTCATATGGCAGTTTAACTGCTGAGTGCACACGTTCTGAAGGAAAAACATGATTTACCTAAAAAGATCTAGTGGAGCTGGATTTCTGGAGTTGTTGAAAAAACCTCTGGACTCCCAAAGGAACTGGCAGGAGTCCTGGCTTCCAGGTGCTTCCAAACATCTCACTGTCAAGATGAAGGTTATGACAAAAGAAGCCATATATGATTTAATTATTATTTTAACCTTCTACATCAGAATTTTCATACCAATAAAACAAGGATTACATTTGACTAGCTCTAAGGAATGGTAAGGGTTAACACAATATAATCTTCCTGCGAGGAAGACATTGGTGACATAGTTGTTATGCTGTTAGTTGCCATTTTTGAGCAATTTTTCCTCATTGTTCAGATCCCACTTTAATTCACTTCTTCCAGTGACCCTTTCAGTGTTAATCCACCACACAGAAGCATTGCAGTTTTAATTAAAAAGGAAAATCTCTATCTCACTAAGCTTAGCCTGCCATCTGATCATGCAGTATGGTTTACAGACAGTATTATCTGTCTAATTTACATCATAAAACCATGACTTAAGCAAGGCAGAACACATTGGCAGCCCTCAGCAAATAATGCTGCTCTAACCAAAACCAGATATGTTTTAAGCAAAACTTGACTGTAAGAATGGAGATGTGTGTCTCACATGGTGCTGCACGCAAGGAGGGTTATGGGGGCACAGAGAGCTCAGTGGGATACTTCTTTAAAATAAAATTTGTAGACTGAGTTTGAAGCAGTTCCTGAAAATATATGCTCCAGCTTGACAGGAAGATAGAAATTTGAGGTAGGATTTACTGGATTAAATTTTTTGGCTTCTGGTATAGTGAAGGCTAGTTGTCCCAACAGACCTTTAAAACCTGTGATCTTAAATACTGGCACTTGTTGCATCCCCTGTCACTTGGAACTTCATTAATCAAATTGTGTGGTAAGCTGCAAAGCTACAAACTGTCCTGAGGGCCTATACGTGGCAAATATTCACACTGGGCTGGGTAGTATCCCGAAATCCCATTCCAGCAGGTGATGGGATCAGCAGAAGTCCATAACTGGGCAAAAATCTCCTCTTAGCTGCTCTTACATTTGGATTTAGGTAAGGCAGCTGTACCAGAGCAGTGTGGGCTCGAAGGAGAGCAGTAAAACCAGCCTCGCTGATCAGCTCCCAACTGCACAGGCACATCAAGGTAGCAAACATGATCTGGGAGTCACTGAGTGAAAACAGAGTCATACAAAACTATTTTTCATGTTATTGTCAGATTTTTAAAACATTGTGGGAGGGAAGCCGCAGGGGAAGGGAGAGAGAAACTGGATCTTGTATTTCTTATTGGCAGAGGAAGGAGGGAGGTACGAGATCTGTGTTACTCTGTAAGCTCTTTACCTCAGAGGAAGGTGAACCCCACCTGGCAGAAATTAAATGTTAATGTATCAAATTATGTCCAAAAGCACATAAAGCTCAAGGGACAGCTTATTATACCCTTTGAAAACAAGATCTAATTTAATTCATTGGCATACCCTGACACCCAATACTGCAAACTGGCATTGGTAGGTTAATGCACCTAGGCTCCATTAGGCTCCCTTGAGCTTATTGGAAAACAGTAGTCAACAAACCACAGGCACTGAATTGAAGTGTCTAGTCAGGGAAAACCAGATCAAACTACATCGTCTTAATTGTGACCCATTTTGGGATGCAGAAGGGTGGCAGCAACCCTTGGTGGAAAGAAACAGTAAATTGATTTTGCTGAGAACCTCATCAATCATTGGTCACAGTGACCCATGGATCATTAATCTCATTAAAAACTTCAGCCTCATGGCGAAAGTAATAGCAGACGCACTAAAAGCGTGCAAATTAGATACGCTTTCACAAATGTGAATGGGTCTGGCTGGTTCTCCCTGAGGAGAACTCCATTTCTAAATTGGGCAAACTTTTCACTGACTCCAGCTGAACTTCAGCCGTTTACTCTGTGCCAGATGCCATCTTTAAGAGCTGTGAAAACTGCACAGAAGGTATAGGTGGTCTGTTAGTGAGTCATGTTTATGTACTCAGTTCATGGAAGGAAGAGCTGAACAGTGGGCATGGGACATCCCCTCTTATTGCTGTGATCTTGACAACTAATCTCTCTGGCGCCTGAGTTCTTTAGGTGAGCTGATTCGAAGGGAGTCTGGGAAATTGTCCTGGTTCTGGCCCAGATCAGTGGGAGGGTATGGCCAAGGCACTGTGTTATTTTCTACCATCTTTTGTCACGGCTGGGGAGAAGGACTCAAAAGGGACTTCTGAGAAGAAGGGGTGTGGTTTCCAGCTGGGAGCGAGTGTAGCAGATGGAGAAGTTGGGGCGGAGTGCTATTGGCTGCGGTCATGTCAGGGCTCAGTGAGTATTTTGCATGTAAATCACCCTCCTTTTTTTTGCACACTTTTGTTATTAATATTGTTACTGTTACTGTTCATTTCCTTATTTCATTGCTGTTTCCAGTAAATTATTCCAATTTCAGCCCATGATTTTTCTATTTTTCACATAATTCTCAATCCCTGGAGCAGGAAGCGGGAGAGAAAATGGGTGAGCAAATGATTGGCATCTTGTTTGGGTGAGTCTTGAGAGAGGTTGTGACAGCAACACATTGACAGTACACAGGCAACGCTGATTTTCTGTGTGTCTGTGAATCTAAGGAGTTTGCGTTTTCTTGGATGATGTTATGTCAAGGAGTATAGTCAGTTGGTCACGTTGGTCCTTTCAAATACAGCAGAACCCATTGTATCACTGAGATGCAGGTTTTGCTCTCATCTGTAGAGTTGTAAGAGCATGCACACGGTTGCCAAAACTGGTAATGTGCACAGTACAGCTGCAAAATTTGTACTTGTTCCTCTCAGACCTTGTGAACACAATCCACGACTCCGAGTGCATCCCTGCAGTCCATCTGTAGTCAGATGGTACTTGGCCCTGGTCTCCCAGTCATCTACATGCAACCATATCGGCCCAGCTGAAGCAAGCTAAATAGCTACCTCTGTTTAGAAAGTTAAATGCGTTTGAGAGGGTTGTTCTCAGGGATTTGCACACCATGTACACTACCTACGTAGACCAGGACACTTTCACTCCCTCCTCCCAAGAATGTTCTCCAGTGCCCATAGGTTTATGCACACAAATCTCACTGAGCTGGACTTACCAGCCTCCTAGCTGGCCTGAAAAACCTGGGGAGCTCTATATCAATCCTCTTATTATTTGACTACTCGAACTTTTTACTGAACCTTGTGAATAAAAAACCTAAAAGCTTTTCAGGTGCAAAAAGTATTTCAGGGCTGCCATATTCAGCACTTCCAGGATCTCCACATACCACATAACTGAGACTAGTTCATGCTATGGGTTTGGCCCATGGCAGTAAGTACTTTGACTTCAAATTCATCAAAACAAAGGCTGTGCATGTGGAGAGCTGTGATGCCAGTGATTATGCTGGAGCAGCTTGGCAGACTTGCCTCCATCCATCATGAATTACACCAGCTCAGGACTGATGTGCCATAACAGTAAGCTCTGTGCTGCACTGTCACCTGGGACTTGAGCATCATGCTGGGTCTGAGAGGTCTGGGGTCTTAACAAGCCTTGCAACAGATGACACACTCTGAGGCCATTCATTCGCCCCTTCCATCCTCACTGCCATGCTCAGGACAAGTGGAAGGGCCCCAGGCATGAAGCCGTGCTTCTGGCATTGCCTGTGGCTCTGGTGGGTGTCTTGTCTGAGTTATAGTTTACTGAGAGATGAGAGCAACAGGATGTGTTTAGGTACACATCTTAGGAAAGATATGCCGTGTGATTCAGCCATTCTCCAGCAGAGGTGGGCAGCTCAGGGGTCAGGGCAACAGGCTCACTTCACCCCGTGCCTTGGGTACTACTAACGTGTACACACACACAAGCAGCCAACAGCAGCCTCTGCCCTTGTTTGCCAACAGTGACATCCAGGCCCTGCAAGCACTTCCATATAACAACTTGCTGTGTCACAGCTTGGCTGACAGCTAAGAGCCAGGAATATAACTGGGGCAACAAACACCATCTGGCCAAGACTGGCTCTAACAGGCATCTGTGTGTAGCCATCTATAGCCCTCGTTTGAGCTGGCTTTGTCAGCACTCCAGTGCATGAGGTTCTCTCTGGTGGGACTGACATTGTGTACTGTGGAAGAAATGGCAGCAGACATAGAGCAGAAGCAAGCAGTGTGTTTTTGTAGCAGCCTCTGAACTTCTTTATTTGGCTTGGTCACTTTATGAGGAAGATGCTGGTGCGGTCATCTGCCATGCCTGGGGCAAGTGCATTCTGACATGAGTGTTGGGAGAGTGAGGAGATGCTCACCTACAGTTGCAGACAGCAGTGGAGGTTCGTAAGATGCCAGGTTTGTTCCCAGAGCACTGCAGCATGGTCATGGTTTGTGTGTTCCTGGGGAACACAGGCTGTGCTGTGCAGGCTGCCCGGGAATCAGGGCATCCTCCAGGTGTGAGCTGCAAAGACAGTGTAAACAGGGTTTTTTGTCTCCTTCATGGCAGCATCACAGGACGTACTGATGTGTTTGAACACAGTACACAAACCCAAGGCTCAACCATGAGTACAGGGGAGCATACCAGATCATTGCTTCTTAGACTGTTGAGTTAAATGTGCAATGCCCAATAATATTAACCTATATACTGAATGGTTTGGAAAGTACCTCTTTGTACCGAGCTCTCCCAGCTGAAACATTTCAACTGCAGAGTTCTCAGCACTTCATTATTCTTGAGACTTGCTTTTCCAGTTAGCTGGAAAGAGCCTGATTGTTTTCACCCTCTTGATCATATTTTAGCTCTTGTAATAGCTTTACCTGAGATAGATTGATGAGCAGAAATTTCTTTTAAAATGCTACGGACAGATTACACATCCTCTGTGAACGAAACTTCTCATGCACTTGGGTGTGAATTGAGGGAAAGCCTTTTTAAACTTCATTAGTAATGCAGCTGGTTGTCTTTTCTGACTGATACAATGTACAAGAGTCTATCACTGAGCTGTGTGCTTTATTAAATGTGAATATGTAAACATGAACTTCGACCAAACTGAACTTCCTGAGTTCTACTTACACCTCAGCATGAACCCAGGGTCTCTGTCATGTAATTTTGACCATTCTAGATGCCTGTCTCAATTCCTTCCTGATTGAAGAGCAGATAACGTGATCCCAAACTATTGCCAGCAACCTGGACAGAAACTGCATAGCTCAGAGGTACAGCATGACTGAGCCTGTGGTCACACTGGTGCTTTCACCTTAATACTATTGGTTTCACTTATAGCTTGCAGAGTATCTGCCCTGCTTTCATAGATAATATACCAAGAAGTTAAAGAGCTTAGGGAAAATATACTTCATGAGAATAGATGGAGAACGTTTAGGTTGTTTTGTTCAGAGGAAAGTTGACTTGAGAAAGAAAGGAGAACTGTTTTCAAATATATAAAAGGCACTGCAGAGAGGAAGGGATAACCTGTTTGCTATACATGCTGTGAACAAGACAAGAAGCAAGGTTCTTGAACTGCAGTAAGGTAGAAAAAGGTAAAAACTTCTTGTCAGTAAAGAGGTAAGGCACAGAAACCACTTATAAGGAAGGCCTGGAGCTTCCACCATTTCCCCAAATGCCTGTTGGGCATGCCATGGGCAAGGGCAGGGCATAGACCAGCATAAGCAGGCTGAGACAGGCAGGGTCAGAAAGGGGAAGAGACTCAGCACCCCTGAGCAGATCTCAGGTCACCGTGAGCAACAGCAGAGAGGCTCACTCCCTCTAGCTCCTTCATTAATGGGGTTGCATAAATATCTGCCACAGGTACAACTCGTTTAAATTTATTTTCAAAGCACAAGCATTAAATTGCAGAGATGAGTGCAGAGGGCAGGTAATCTAGTTCTTAGTTATCTGTGCTGCCCACCAGACCACAAATACCCCCATTCTCCTGACACGTGAAATAAAGCCAGGCTGAAAATTACTTTCACCTTAGTGTGGTCTAACACAGAGATGTTAGCAGTAGCAGCCCCAAGTCCTAGGGGACCAAAAGGGACCTTAGAAGGTGTGGCTTTTTTCTGGGGAGGAGTGATTTGACAGGCTAGAAAAGTATTCTAAGTGTCCTTCCATGGATGCCATCATAAGCAATAAATTATCTTTGTGCCCTGGATTTGTAAGAGGGTCATATTTTTACGATGTCAAGCATGCTGCTGTCTTTTCTGCAATAAAGCTCACCTAATCAAAACAAGTCAGAGCTTATCTAAGCCCCTAGCCAGAGATATTTCTGTGGTGGCTACAGAGCCAGGTTTCCTAGCAACTTAAAAGGCATTAGACAGGGCTTTGTGAACATTTATCTGTTACACACAAAACCCCCGTTTGAATAATATTATGGGTGTAACATCAGCTGACAAAAGCCAGGAAATTCAGAGCTGGGGCTGATTGTCTATCCTTCCCTCTCATCAGGCTGAAAAACAAAAGGCACAGTCATGTGAGTGATGAGCAGAGCAAACCAACCTTTATATTTCCTGGCTTTCTCCCAAACGAGATGCCATTCAAACGAGGTGCTTGGTATTAATTTCCTCTGCTTAAGACAGGTTTAATGGTCACGTTAGGTAGCATGTTGGCAATGCTGCCAGTTTCTCTATGGGCTACCTTTTTTAGTTGGAGGGGCCAACTGGAGTGAGGAAAGAGATATCCCAGCCCCTCCGTAACCTTTGGTTTCTCCATGGTGAAACGAGTTTTCAGATCTGTTGCTTCACAGATGAAGGCTGCAAACCTGCTCTGTGCTGGGTCACCATGGCATCCTCAGGAGATCACAGCCCAGGGTGGAGCCAGTGAAGATACACAGGTTAAAAACACTCCATCTTCCTGCTAGTGCCCAATTCTAGACACAGGAAGATGATTTTTACAGGTTTTAGGGGATTCTTGAGATGGTTCTTGGAATGGATCTTGTTATCAATCATTTTGAAAACAAAAGGTCAGGGGAAAAAAGGATTTCATGTAGGTGGGTTTTTTTCCCAGACCAAAAATATACTGAGGACTGATGAATGGTCTGAAAAGTGATACTTCAGTAACATCTTTTATTTCTTCACTTGTAGCAATAGCAGTGTTTAAAATCTTACAACTTGAAGTTTGCAGAGGAGACTGAAGGAGGAAGGGATGGAAGAACTGCCATTGCTGCTGATTGCCACTTCAAATCCTTGGGGGAAGAGTCTGCCAGAAGTGAATGGGAACTGATCACCTCTCTGCAGACTTCTTGAGTCATCTCACAGAATTTCACCGAAAATAATTATTTTGCTTCCAATTGATATAATGTGGCTTAAAAGTACTCAAAGAAAAAAGATGTCTTCATTTCCACAATCTAAGTTATCAGCTGGGATAAATTAACTCTCTGAAGTCTGTGCAATTCTGTATGTGTACCATCTCTAAATAGGTAGATTTTCATATGTATTTGCACTGCTTTGGTAGTTCCGTCTCTGGGGCTTTCACAAAAAAGATAACAGCCACTTTTACATTTGCTTGAGGCCTGACTGAAGGGTTTATCTCCATGTAAATTTTCCAGCCCAGTTGTGAAATGGGATGAAATGGATGGTAAAGAAAGTTTTGATGAAACTTAACTATAGTTGGGTACTTTGCTGCTGTAAGGGAAAATCCCCCAGTTGCTGTCAGTGGGTGAGCAGCCAGGCTTTCATCCCTCTATTCTTCACTGTAATCTTCATTAACATAAGAGTTGGTGTTTTGCTCCCCACACATGGATGCCATACTGTTCGAACTCCAGGAGGCTGCTGGGATAAAGGCATGTGTACAGGCCTCTCTGCTGACCACAGCCAGCATTCTTTAGCAAGCATAGCATGAATATAAACGTTACATACACCACAATGAAGAGGAATTACTATGCACAGTATCACTTTCAAGCCTTTGAAAGAAACAGAAGCAGAAGGAGGTTCTTGCACTTTCTACCGACATCATCTTTACTGTCCATCCATTTGTTCCCCATTTAGCCTCCTCACCAGCAAAGCCTCTATTATGTGCTGAAAGCCCAGACAATGGGAGCCCTCTACGCCTGGCCAATGCACGCATTGTTCCATGGGCTCCCTATAGAAATCCCTGTGTTCGCATGACCCGTTTTCCAAAGTTTGGGGTTTTGCTTTCCTGAAGGGGGAGGGTAGGAGGAAAAGGGACAGTGTCTCACAGCTCTGTGCAGATTACTGGTACGTTCATGCCCATATATTGAGATGGATAAAATAGCCATAATTTTTTCCCAAAGTGCTTATTTGTAATGCATGCATGAACCCACTTAACAAGCTTAAAATATTTAGTGAACACTTAAATGAATGGAGAGTGTGGGAGGGGGGACAAAACCAGCAGAGATAATTGAATACACTTAGCAGTCATAGCAGCTTTACATAGTTGTATCATATTCTGTATGGATAACACAGCTGGGACAATATGGTTAGAGTTTTAAAATATCTAGGGATTTCTGTCTTAAGATAGTTATCAATAATTGCAAACTTAAACATTAAATATTTTTGGCTTAGTTAAAATATATACCTTTTTATTTAATGCATGATAAAATAGAGAACATTCTCCCCTTGGCATTTCTTCAGGACTCAGGTAAGCAGGAATGGTCTCTGAGTGGGGCTGTCCAGGAACTAAAGTCTGTCTTGGGGAAATCACAGGCTGCCAAAGATTGGTGGATTAAAACACAGAAGTCCCTCAGACTCGACAGCGTTTGCAATGCCAGATGAGAACAAGGAGATGGGTTGCTATAACCCAGGTTCATATCACCTGGTGAACTGGTGAAGTCCTTAAGCACTGGAGAAAATCTTGCCAGATATAATCACATTTCCAGCTTCATTCCCACTGAGCCAAAATTTGCACTCTTGCCCTTGTTCTGACTAGGACTAGGACCTCAAACCCACAGACTGCAGCAACGCATTCATCTCAGCTCACACCTAATTAACTGCTTAATTAGAGCAGCACTGGGGAAACTCTGCTCTTTGTTTTCCCTTTCTCTCTGGTGCCTGATGCCACTCGTAGCAGCACAAAGCACTTTCAGTGGCTGAGCCTTCCTGGTCAGGCAAGGCAGGTTCAAGGTGAAGGTTTCTTCTGCTGGGCTTCTCCTCTCCCTTCTGAGATAATTGACCTTGATGTTGCCATGAAGTTCCTCCCCAGGTCACACCACTCACACTGCAGCCAGGACCTCAGCTAGAGCTGGAGACTAATGGACAGCTGTTTAATTTGGAAGAGGAATACGAAGGTCACTGAGGAAGGTAACGTGGTCCTGTTGATTGAACATAAGGGCACTGCAAAAACATAATCTACTTTGTTGAGAATGCGATAAACCAGGTTTATGTCTGCAGTTGGCAAGCAGTACTTATGAGTGTTACTCCATTGGATAATCCAGACAGCAGAGTACTTATATATCCTTCTGGTCCCCTAATATGGCTTGAATCTAAGGATTAGGTAATTTTTATATTTTTAGAGTTTTCTAAAACAGTATTACTTCTTTCCTACTTGTTTCCTGATTTTTACTTATGGAATACTTATTTCTGTAACTGAGCAAAGTTCTAAGAGGAGTATTTCTGATATTCCAAGGGAAAAACCCTCCTTTTCCATCCCAAATAAGATGTCCAGAAACCCCAGAAGATTCACTGGGGTTTGCAGACAGACTCAGCAGCTTTGCTGCAGGTGACCATGTGGCTGGGGTGCTCCTCATGTGAAACTCATCATACACATGGAGCCCAGGTGGTGTGTGGCTGGGCAGTAATTGCTGTTATATATCTCTCCAGCCCAGGTGTCACAGCATATACCAAGGAGTTTGGATCTTGTAAAACAGCCCTGCACAACATTTGCACACCCTTCTCTGCATCAGGCAGGGAAGGAAAGAAGGTGGTTGTGAATGGGAAGGAAGGAGGTGGTTGTGTTGTTAAGGTATGATGGATGTGATCCAGAGGAAGTTTTGGCAGAAGACAGCCCTATTTTCTAGCTCTTAGGATCAGGGTCCTGAAGCAGAGCTGTGAGAGGGTTTGTGTGATTCAGGTACTAGGCAGAGGGACACCTTTCTGACCAGGGAATGTCACATCTGTACATATATTTGTCATCAGGTGTTTGGCAGCAGGTCAGACATAGAGACAGCTTGAACTAAGCAAAGACCAGAACTGTGAGGTTAACATCCAGGGACAGCTACTTAAGCTGTAGTTAAGACTACAGCCTAAGTATAGTTTAAGTTCCACAAGAAGATATGGACATATATTTATGAATAAAATTAGGCTGGAAATTAAAAGGATTCTAGCCATGAGAGGAGTGAGATTCCAAAATAGCTTTCCAATGAGAGTAGAAGGGTTCGGAAATATTTAAACAAGACTGAGATTGAGATTTACATTATACAGTTGCTGAAATAATGAGGGATGTGGGCCATAGACTGGAAGGTATATTTCCACCCTATCTTCCCTACTTGTTTTCATTTTGACCCTCTCTGTTACTCTACTTTCTCCTTCTCTTTTTTCCTGGTCCTTTTCTACTTGGATGACGGGCGGGAAAAACTTCTCTGCGTTTTGCTGTTACATCCATTTGGTAGAATGAAGCAAAGGCAAATCCCACTCTTGTACATCTCAGCAGGTTCATTGAAGTCTGCAGGCAGAGCCAGCGTGGGGCTGACCCTCTGGGCACAGGAGCGGGGGCTGTAGGAGGCCACGATGCCCTGGTGACACAGCAGTGTCCTTGCCCTCCTGGTGCATGGTTGGTTCCCCTTGCTCTGTGCCACAGACATGCTCATGCCTTGGCAGGACATTCAGTTTCAAAGCACCTGATTTCTGCTTGGAAAAGCTGATGGCACAGTATCTACCCAAGAAGACTGTTGAGGGGTTACATTAATTTAGAGGATAACTGACATGTTTCTGTGGAGCAGAAAGGTCCAAAATACAGGTACAGCTGCAGTGAACATCACTGTAAACAGAATATTCTGTGTAATTGGAAATGGAGAGGCTGACCAGATAGCACTTGTTGGGGAGAAGGAGATGCCCTCAGGACCCAGTGCCAGGAGCTACAGGGCAGCTGCACTTTGACCTGCAATTGGCACTAGTTGTGAGTTCCCATCATTTCTGAAATCCGGTCCTCCCATGCTCAGCAGGGCTGGTCTGAAGCAAAACAACTGTGTCAGGATTCCTGCACCACACCACTGGCACTGCCACAGTATGCCATCCAACCCTCACCTACCTCTAGACTCTGAAATGCAGAAAGCATTGCAGAAAGCAGCTTGTTTTAACATATAATAAGTAAAAGGAAGGGCTGTTTGGCAGGGGGTATAAAGCTTCCTGACGCTGGCTGCTTCATCTGCACTTGTGCCCACTTGCAGTGACTGTATTTTGCAGCTTGCAGAAGAGTTGCTTGTCTTTCACTACACGCTTTTCTGAAAAACAGTGAGCATGTCTTGCAAGAAGTTTGGCCAGTTAATACAAAAGTAATTTAGATGCTAGTCAGACCAAGTCACTTTTTTCTTCTATCACAGTATTGCAGCAGATGTTTGGGTGATGGGCAGCCACCTGAGAAGTTTCCACAGCTCTGTTAGTTGGTGTCAGCACCTTCATTTCACAGAAAGAAAACAGTTGTTTTTCACTGTTCGGGCTGTAATTCAACAAGCACCTCAGCTATTATCAGCTAGTTGCCGTGGTTGTGCTCTTCCTTACAAGTTGGCCATTGGACCCTGCCTACTTCCTCAAACAGCTCCAACACTAACCAGCTTCAGTGGCCTGGCATTTCAGCATACCTAACTGGCATAAAGATATTCACCTTCAATTTTAGCAGGCCAAAGAGGAATGTCCAAAGTCACAGGAGCTAGCCAGAGAACAGCCAAGCCTGAGGATTCTGCAGTTAGATGGCCTCAGTCTGATGGAGAACCAGCATCCATGTGCTGCTCGCAACTTATGGGGAATAGATTTAAGGCATCCAGAGGCTTAATTCATCTTGTATGTGATCCTGCTGTACCTTTCCTTAATTGCTACAACAATGAATTTAACTTCTTCCTGTGAAACTTGGTCATTAGAGATGATATGCCACTACAAACATACCCTTCTAAGTACAGTATTAACAACTGAGTGAAGGAGACTGCAAGGACTATTGCAGTTTTCTTCTCTTGATCAGTGTTTTGTCTGTTCTCCCTTGTTGGAAGAATAAGTTAATACTAATTAGGATGAAAGCAGAATATGAAGTGAAAACTTCCAAAATGTCTGTCACTTGCATTTGTGCAAATTAAAACATCTCACATACAGCAAACCCAGGACCTTTCTTTTCTTCCTGTAGATTTTTTATTCCACAACCAGCCTGTGGAACAAGATGTGAGCTGTCATCCTGCTCACTCTGATGCAGCCCGTGCTCCGGTAATCCCACAGAATTAACAACAGGTTGGTATCCTACACTGGCAGCTGTTTCACCATCAGGTGCCTGGGGAAAGGGCTGCCAGCTAGAAGTACCTCTAACACAGGCAGGAGGATGTGACCAGGTGTCCTTTTGGAACCATAAACCCTCTGAGTGGCTAGGCGCTCTTCAGAGTTTTTAAATTTGAGCGTGGGTTTGTTTGTTTGTTTGTTTTGGTGGGGTTTTGTTTTGTTTTGTTGTTTGTTTGCTTGGGGTGTGGGGTTTTTTTCTTCCTTTGGAAGTTTCTGATGAGATTTAATATTTTAAAAAAGCATTTTATGTACCGCTAATGACCTCAGAATCTTGTTTGTCTAATTGTAATAGAAATAAAAAACACCCAAGCTATTTACATAACCCAAATCCCCCTGTATTCCATGGCCATAGACCTTCCTGTTCTTTCCTTGGGGAGGTTCTTGCAACATGGCCCATTGCTGTTTGGGCAGTTTTTGCTGATTTTTCCGTCACACAGACACACATCTAACCTATGTTGGTTTTGACCAAAGAATCCCTCTACTCAACCCATCACTGGGCCCAGAGGTTGGCCCATTGGATGGCTGCTGCTTTAATCTCATACCACAGAACTATAGAATGGTTTGGGTTGAAAGGGACATTAAAGGTCATCTAGTCCCAACCTCCCACCATGGGTAGGGGCTCCTTCCCCCAGATCAGGCTGCTCAGAGCCCTGTTCAACCTGGCCTTGAACACTTCCAGGGCTGTGGCATCCACAGCTTCTCTGGACAACATTTTCAAGTGTTTCACCACCATCACTGTAAAGAATTTCCTCCAAACACCTAATCTAAAACCCTCCTTTTTATTTTAAATCCATTTCCCTTTGTCCTATCAAGGCATGCATTTGTAAAAACTCTCTCTCCACCTTTCTTGTAGACCTTCTTTAGGTACAGTTTATTAGGTGTTTCACTCTACAAAGGGTCTTAACTGAGCCTGAAGGATATTTTTTTAGTGCTTTAATCAGAATGATTTTGAGTTAGACAGATCAATGCCTTCCAGTATTATTAGTTCTCTTGCAGCAATGGGTAAAGTATCAGATCTTAGAAAAACACTTATCAGCAGTAATGTACTTCTCATAAAAATGTGAGCCTATAAATAGTGAAGTTCTTCCCTTTCTGGAACATCCTTGATTATAAATCCAGAGGGATAGTTAGAACCTGCAGGACATATCCGTACACATAACAAAATTTTGCATGGTACCAAAATATTCCCTGTAGTTGGAGGGATCATTTAATAAAAAAAAGAAGAAATTGTCCAGCATGGTGGAAATCATCTGCTTAAAATGAATCATGATTGAACAAACTGCCTCAGGAGCAGAAGGAGCTCAAGGAGTCAGCAGAGCCCATGTTCTGGATGCTAAATGATACTGCATACTGATCTGACAGAAATGCGGGCACTAATATCTCTCATATGTGGAAAGGCATGACAGCTGAGGAAAAAAACCAGCTGGTATTCTATCAGGTCAGACCTGATGAATACCTGCCTAGAAGCTAACCTAGTACCTGTGTGCTAGATACCCCTATGTCATGCCCAGACCACAGAACAATCTTTAATAGCCTGATTTTTGGTGAAGGACTTTATTTAGTGAGGCAGATTAAATATTATGAGACAGAAGAGTGTGGGAAAGAATTCAACAAATGTTTGTGGTAGCTCAGTGAACTACAGATATCTTTTTCTGCAGACCTCATTGCTGCTCCATCCTGTCATCACATTCATGGGTGCTCTGCTGCCACATGCCTCCCCTCACTTCATTGACCATTGCTCACATGGCAGAGATGTGTGGTGCCCCTTCAGTCACCAGCCTCTGGACTTCTTGCATCAGGTTACTGTTTCAGTTTGAATTATGTGGGTTCAGAAAGAGCCATGGATCTATGGAAGGTTTCCTGTGCTCTCCAGCTTATTCCTTATTGGATTGTACTTTAACAAGTACAGTTTCATTAGAAAGGCCTGTAGCGGAGATTGCCTTCCCACTCTTTCCTGTTTACATGATACGGCTCATGTGTGAAGGGCAGAATAGTCTTTTTCCTCTCTGCATTCCCAGTGTAAGAGATTTATAAATGCATAGAGGCCACTTTAGTCTAATTTTATAGTGGCTCTGTAGGAGGGAATGTGGAGCTAAAGCAGTCCATTGGGGCCTAAGAACACTGGGATCAATTCCTCACCTAATATAGAGCTAACTTGGGTAATTCGGTTCGTTTCCTTTTTTATCCTGGGTGACTTTTGAAACTGGGGATAATGACATTTAGATAGGCAGGATCACAGCAGGCCAGACCCGACTTCTTCAGCAGTGGGCATCGCCATCACAGCTCTAAGCTTGCTACCACTGGTAGCAAGGCAGGAGATTTCAGCCCAGGCTTTCCCACTGGTGCTCTTTGAGATGCCCACAAGGCTGAAGCCTGTGCCTGCTGGCTGTGCTGGCTGCTGCACGTTGTGTGCGGGTCTGTGCCACAGGCACTGGTGCAGCTGTGGCCAGGCTTGCTCACGTGCTGTGCTTGCTTCTGTAGTGCTGTGGGCAGCCTGCAGAGCAGTGTAGCCCAGAGCCTCTCAGCGCTCTTGTAAGAGAAGCAAGAATCACTTGTTAAAACTTTCTATGCTGTCTTTCATCCCTTTCTCAAAAGAGAGAGGAATGTTTTGAAGAGGTAGAGCTGCTGCACAGACACTTGGTATCTGTGACCTAGATAGCCTGGCATATTGTCTGGTAAGGACACCCACCAGGCATCTAGGAGGACAAAGCAAGAAGAAGCACAGAAGGGCAGCACTAGTAATCTACCACCAAGAAAAATCTCACTCCTAATCCCCCATGGTGAAATATTGCATGGAACATGATTTATATTTGAGTTTGTGCTTATGATGTACTTCTAACCCATTAAAACCCATTTGTGCCTATTCCTCTCTTGAATCTGCACTTTGATTCTATTCTTCACATGGGTAACAGCCTGTGACAATGAATTTCCCTGTCTAATTACTCATTGTGGGGAAAAATGTTCTTTGAATTACCAAACATTCCATTTGGTGAATGTCTTCTGAATCTCTGCTAAGAATATTCTATCTTTTCTGTATCAGTTCTACAGGACTTCAGAAGGACACCATATGCTGTATGAATATTTCAGTATTTTATTCTACTTTGGAGCCCTAGTGTTGAAATTATATAGGGTAATTTTTTTAAAAAAACAAGTAATATATTTTCTATAATGATCATTGCTTGCTCAAACTAGAAGAAAAAAAACCTTTTTTTTTTTTTTACTTAAAATCAGAGACTCATAGAATATTTAAGTAGGGAAAGACCTAAGTCCTAAACTCTCCTTTATTTCCTGAGTTCCAGACAAAGCTCTCTTGAGCAAGGTCACCAGCTCATCTTTTGGCACGTGCACACTGCATGAAAACCGATTTTTTCCTCTGGTGAAGCTGCTTGACTCCTTTCTCAGCTAACCTATGCCTGCTTCAGGCATATTACAAATGCATATGAAGAAATCTCTATTCCTTCTGACGAGGCTGGTGCCACGTTTTGGCAATTAACTAGCCCTGAAGAGTCAAATGATGAAAGTAATTAGTTTTGATTGATTCACATAGTTTTATATTCTTAAATTTTGAAACTTTTCAGAGACTGAAGATATAGTTGAATGTACTATTAGATTTTTACCTGCTTGAGCTTCTATCTTCCATTAACTGTTGACTTCTTTGGTGTTATATTTAGTCCCTGGTTCAAGTACATGCCTACATTTTATAGCATTGAATTAGTTCCGTAAGAAGAAGACATATTTAAAGATCTAGAATTAAGTCAATGTGACTAGAAGTCCTTGAATTGCATGTAGATTTCATTTGAGTTTTCTTCTTACAAATATTCCCTTCCCTTATAGGTTTTTAACTTATTCACTCACATGCACTGGATATTTTCAGTAGCTGCTTGGAAAACAGGGTAACTTAGATAAGCTGGAGCAGATCTAAGGGTGAGATTCAAGAACTTGGCAGTGCATTTGCCTAGTGAGGACAAGGAGCTAAAAAGCAGGGACTAATTTATTCAACAGTGATTATAGAAATATTTTATTCTCTGCCCACAGTTAACCAATTCATTCAGAAACCACAGAAGCAGGAATTTCTGATGTGAAAACCAATGGGTCCCTTAGGCGTCTTATGTGCAAACAGCAGGGCAGAAATGAGGAAAAACTGACACTTTCCTGAGAGTTTCAGGTACTGACTGCCACATACACTTCAAACTTAAATAACCATATTTTTTTCTGCTTCAGAGGCTGACTTTGGATGTCCTTGAAGTCTGGTATTTTGCATTCTGGCAGGCAAGTAGAGAAATGAAGCAGATGCAGCAATTTAGTCATATAGGGAGGTTTCTAGTAAATTTTGCACAACAGGGTAGTGACAGTGTACTTAGTAAAGCCACATGCCTTTTTAAAAATAGTGCTATTGATTTTCTTAGTGTGTGTATCAAATGTTAGCACATTCATTAGAACAGCAGCCTTCCAAACACTGCTGTAGAACAACCAGCAGGCCCAGAGTCAATATCCATCTGAATGCTGGCTTGCTTTCAAAGGGCGACTTAAAATTAGGGCATTGACTTTTCATGTTATAGAGGAAAGATTTTAAAGGGAGCATTTATCAAATAGAGTTAGGCAAGATTTAACACATACAGCTAGGCTACAGGTCCTGTTTGAGCAGGCAAAGATGTGTGCATGCAACCATGTACGGCACTAGGCAAAAAGCATAATACATGCTTATATATACATGCATAAATATATATATAATCATTTAGGGTATTGGTCTAATATAGTTACGTGAGGAAAAAATGTGGAAGATACTTATTTAAGAAAACTTTCAGTTCTAAGCTCCTGTGTGAGTATATTGAAATATCACTGAGTAGGAATGTAATGTATTACAATGAATAAATAGTGTGTCTGCGTCCGTATAATGTAACTTCTTGTACAGTGCTGTGAACAAAGAAGCACATTAGTACAAATACAACCTTTGCTTGCAATAGCTTTACAGGAACAAAATACAGTCCACTGTGTCTGTTGAAAAAGAGCTAACATAACAAAGTAAAATCAACCTTTTTTTTCACTCTCCTTGTAACGATGAGAGATGAAGGAAGATGAGTAAAGGCCATTCCACTTCTCGTAAATATACTATGAATTTGGGATTTACCTGTTCTTAGTGTTTCCTTTTTGTATCTGTTCATGCAATCATTCAGACTTTCATAGTCCCTGAGGAAAGGCCCTGTGGAATGTGTTCAGTACTTGTTGTGCCCATATGTATTGTTAATTTGATTCTGTATTCTTAAACCCATGCAGATGAACATGTCTCTGGAGAACAAATGGTCTCATTATCAGGTCACTACTTGTTTCATCCACTAAATTGTAGGCCTATCTAATTTCTGTGTGGTTTATTTGGTTGGTGTGTTAGTTGGCTGGTTGGGGTTTTTGAGTTTTCTTGTAACTCATTTCACAGCATTGCTCCTCTGTCAACTACCTACCTGTATTGATGTGGGTGGGGAGAAGAGGAGGTGAAGATTACATTGCTTTAGCTACCAGCAAAAATTGCCCCTTGGAAGCAAGGCCAAAGCCACCTCCTGAAGTATCCTACTTCTCTTTCTTACTTAGAGGGGGGTACAAAAGCTTCAAAGGCTCTAACATAAGCACCTTAGGTGGAAGAGAACAGGCTTGTACACTTACAGGTAGTTATGTAAAGATTTTGGCTGTGTTGATTGACTCTTCAGAATGTAGCTGGTACTGGATGCCTCTTTCCAGTGTGTATCTCATTTTGAACCAGATTCAAGTGTTTTTTAATGCCGACACTTCCATTGTTTTATTTCTTTCATGTTGAAGGCATTATTACTGCGAATGAATTTTACTCTTTGCTCAAGATACATATCCCAAATACTTTTATTTCCTGCTCCAGAAAAAAAGACCATGGCTTTGGGTAGTCAGCCTGTGTAAAGGACAGTTTTAGCAATTTTATTGTTCCCTACAGAATATGACCTCTCTGAAGTCCGTCTGAATTCCTGAATCTCCTCCTTCACTGTTACCAAAGTTGTGCTCTAGAGTCTAAGGGGTCACCCAGAAATCCTTATCATTATGATATATTGCATTTATCTTGTCTTCTTTGATGAATGCTGAGCAATAATGTTAAACCTTTCTTCCCTTCCCAGCAGGATAGATTTTCATCTGGAGTTTAGTGTCTTCAAAATAAATCTGAGATATAAAGTCATCAACAGAATGAGCAAATAGAGCATTGAGGAGTAAATATGGGGCCCAGTGGGGGTTTGAGTCCTCCTTGTCATTATATCACCAAAAAGAACTATTGTAACCAGTGAAATTAATTCAAGACTTCTTTTCCATTTAAACCACCAGTTCAGAGGGTGACATTAAATTCGTCTTTCAGAGCAGTAATTCGCAGGTGGCAGCAGACTCAAGATGAATTTAAAATGCTGGTTTGAGAAACTTGACCCCTTGCAAAAATGTTGAGTTCCAAAATGGTGAAGTGCCCAAAATATGGGCTCCTCTCTCTGTCTGATTTCATTAAGTAAGACTGACATTCTTTACCATGTTTTAAAAATACTCTGGATCAAGGCTGGCATGGATGTGCAATATATTAAACTAGGCTTATTTAGGCAACCTTTCTCCTCTTTAACCTTCTTCTCTTTTTTAGCACCTTATAGCTAACTGTGCCCTGGGATCTGCCATGTGGATTGCAGAGCTCTGAGATGTGGCGAGCTCCAAGAAACAGTGTAGGCACTGTGTGGAAATTACCCAGATTACCAAAATCAGATGATTTCTGAATGTGATCTTTTTATGTCCTTCTTGTAAAAAATAAACCAAAAAACAACCAGATCCTTTTGAAGCATGAGAAATAAAAAATGTAACATTATTTAATCCCATGAAAATTTCCCTTTGGCAATGCCTTCGTGTAAGTAAAACACAGTCCCCTAAAACTGCGTTCCAGAAGGAAACTGTTCTCAGATGGCCACTGAGATAATATAAGAAAATTATTTTTGGAAACATTTGCAGGCAAAGCCCCTCAGGGGATCTCCTTGCTGCTTTGGTAGCTGGACAATTCTAATGTGGAAGGAGGGAAAAATCTGGTTTTGCTTGCACCAGCCCCAGCCACCCTGAGCCTACATCCATAACTAAACCTGGGCCCATTTTTAGGCTGGGTGCAAGATGTTCCCAGCTGGCTCTGCTTTGCTGATGGCCATAGCTCACTCTCTGCCTTCTGTAGGGATGAACACATCAGGAAGGGGGATGTGAGCCCCATGTACCTCTCAGGGATGAATGGGACATGGAGCTGAAGAGGAAAGGATGATAGAAAACTGCTCAGAAATCAAGAGGAGTTCTGTACTTTATGAACTTGATTTGTGAAGTTACCCACAGATTTTATTTTTTGTTCAAAAATGGGCTCCTTCCTGACAAGAAAATGATCTGTTTGAAGTTTAAATTACTTTGAGATTAAATTAAAAATTAGATTTCTGGATTTTAAAATTTCATTTTAATTAAGTGTTGCAGCCCTTTGGAATTTAAAGAAACTGAAACTCTCTGAAGACAAATGGTAGACACAATATTTGAAATTTGATAACAAATTTTTCCTTAATTTTATCCAATTATATTAAGAGGTCTTTGAGTTACAGAGCATTAAAAAGCACTACTGTGGCCAGAGACATGCTAGTGAAATATTGTTTCTGTCATGTGGAGCTCTGTACAGAATTGTGTGGGCTTAAATAAATGTATCTTGATAGTTTACCTTAAAACTCTCTGTCCTTTTCCTCAGTTCAGCTGAATCTAATGAAATAGATACGCAGCTTGAAGAAGTTCTTCACACCCCCACAAACGCTAAAAATGGCCCTGATACAACATGTATTTATGTAACAAAATCATCTGCATTAATATCTTCCTTTCCTTTCTGCAAGAAGCACGGGAGGGACCCAGGCTGACACATTTTCATGCAGCCCCTTCCAGTCTTCTCCTTGCATTTGGGGTAGCAGGGATGAGCAGTGTTTTCCCTTAAAAAAAAGGCCACTGAATAAACAGGAATTTGATGTAGCTATATAATAGGGTTAGCTGCAAACCTGCAGCCCAAGCTTTTGGGTTCTCTCCCCTTGAATATTCAGTATCCTGTTATGGATCAAAACTACATGATAACAAGGGTTCTGGTCACTGTTACTATCCTGATCTTTCAAAATAAAGAAGGTATTAAAACCAATATATTTCCTCCACTTTTCTGAAAAGACATGAGACTAGCTAATGGGATCAAGTTTGATGCATTGAGCTGTTAGCTTCTTATTCACCTCTGACAGAATGAGGAGAAAAATGGCCCCACCTGGCAGCTGTTTGCTGCCCCATTTGTCACCATCATGGGCAGGTGTTTGTCAGCTCTCGAGATCACAGCTGAACCCCCTGCACCTGGGCAGGTGTGCAGCTTGAAGGAAAGGCTCAGGTGCGGTGGAAACAAAGTGAGGGGCTCTGTGTTGGCCTCCCAGGGCTGGCTGCTGGCCTGGGGTGAAGGGAAGGAAGACTGCATTGTAGCTACTGCTGCTGCCAATAGGGTCAGAGAAAGTCTTGGTAACCCTGCCATGTTTAGCATCACCAAAATACCTGGGAAAATCAATAGCCAGCTAGCTTCCTCATTTTTCATATGGTTCATATGGTCACTTCTTCCCCAGCTCTGCTGTTCCCATCTGGATACTGAGAGCTGAAAGTGTCAAAGCTCTTCCTCACACCGCAGCTCACCAGGGTGGCTCCCTGGAGGGGAGTGCTACTCCCACAGGGCTGTCCTGAGGAATGACCTCCTAAGTCTGCTAAACCAACACTCACTGCCCCAGCCTGCTGTCTGTTGTGGAAATGAATCCTGAGCAGCAGTGAAAATCAAACCAGTATTCTCAGCAGCAGCTGTAAACTCGATAAGCTCTCTGTCCTCCTTTCTCTCGCCCTGCCCCAACCCTCCCTTTGGTGTTAAAATGAAGGCAGAGACATGCTGAGAGAAGCAGTGCAGTGCTCTGTTTGCAGGATAATATGCAGACCACATGTATGTATTAAAGACTGTATGGAGTTATAATTGAGCCAGGAGCATTTCAATGCAAGCCAAGGGGAATTTGCTATTCTGTGTGTGCAGATTTCAATTGTAAGGTTGGCAGCTCTGGTATCCTGTTCTCTAATGCCATGAGACGAGAAAAAACAGGCTTTTCTTTCAGAGCAGTTGATTATTGAATCCGCACCAGCTGTTCACCCTAATCCAAGCTTTCTGTGCTCATTCCTTGTAATAGAGGCATCCCTCATCTGTCCATCCATCCATCCATCTCTCAGTTCTCATTCCATGGGTCTTTTGTAATCTTTCAGAAAGGTGGTTAGCAGATATCAGCCATCTAATGCAACATAAGCATCAGTTCAGGCAAGAGTTATAGGTAACTAACAAGAGAAGAAAGCCCCCTCTGCCCCTCCAGCTATATATTGAAACTCAAATTATATTTCATATCCGTTGCAAGATGGAAAAAAAAGCCATCATGAATTAGAAGGCAGAGAACCATTTTTTAGCAGTGACACCTGACTCTGTGCCCAGCAAACCACGTGGGATCAGAGCTGGAGCAAGTCCTGAACTGGTGCAGAGTGGCAGCTGTCCCTGCTGCCCCACTGCCAGCCCAGGGACCTGCACCCAGGCATGCAGCAGCAGTAAAGGAAATATAATTTTTTTTTTCCTTTTTTTTTCTTTCCTTTTTTTCTTTTTCATAATAAAGGGGGAGGCAGGGGTGAGATAAGTGAGTTCCTTCTGGGTGCTTCTCACTCAGCCTGCAATGTTATGTAAGGTTGGTACAGCTAATGCCTGCTCTGCTTCACCATCAGCCTGGCTGTTTCATCCCCACTACACAATTATTTCATCAGTCTCTCCTACTAGACATCACAGTGCTATTGCGATTAGTCACATTTATTAGGAGAGCAGCTAAAATAAAATTAGCAAGCACAGGGGCCCAGTTGCACAAGGGACTGGGTGAACACAGCTCCCTGTAGTCCCTGCCCCAGAAAGATGCTAATCCCCTGAAGGAGGAGGACTAGGGACAAGGGACAAGGGGGTGACACATAGGACCCGAAAGAGGGGTGTGAAAGCAGCAGAGGAATGCTGTTTCCACAAAAAGCTTTGGCAGGGGAGGGTGAGTCTAAGTCAGAATGAGTCAACTGGGAATAAAAGGCACCAGGAGAAAGGACATTGTAGGGGAAAGTAAGGTGGAGGAAAAGGTAATGCATTAAGTGACAAGCTGAAGAAATTAGGTCGATGGTGGGGAAAAAAGACAAGTTTACACAAAAAGGCAACCAGCACAGCAAATCCTCCCTATCTGCCTGTCCCCTGCCCATTATTTCTGCTGCTGCTGCTACACATTTTTGCCCTCTGTCCAGTTTCCTCACAGTGTTTCTCTGTCTGAAGGGCGTCTCCTTCCCTGCTCACCGCGTCCTCCTGGGTTCTGAGGATTACCCCACACTCTGTGTACGGGCAGCATATAGTATCCTCTCTAGAAATCTTGGCTGAATCACAGAGACTGTGTGTAATGACAGAACCATGTGAACTGAAAAGCTGCATTAGCACTACAGATTGTATGTACGGATTTGGAAAACAGAGATACAGAATATTCTGGGACATAGTGGGGAAAATGGACTGGATGACCTGAGAGAGGACAGACAGACAGGCATGTACAATTGCATTTCTGTGTGTTATGGGTATATGGATGGAAAAATGAGCCCTTGAACTGACTACTGGACTTTCAGGAGCTGGAGATATGTAACTTCACAGTGAGAAAATACCAGGCACTAAAGAACCCTTCAATTTAGTGGAGATAAGCATAATAAGAAGCAATAGTTGTAATCTGAAGCTGACCAGAAAAATTGAAAAGAGAAACTAAAAATAATTATATTTTTAACAGAAGGAATTACTTCTGAATGAAATTTTAATTCACCTCTCTGTTTGTCAGATGACAATTAAACTCCTTTCATAAAGGTTTGGTCAAACACAATCTTTCTGATTCGTTGCAGATGGTATTGGGTGAGAGTTGATGGTTTGTATTATAATTTGGTGATGTTTTGTTGCCTAGAATTCCATGAACAGCTTACAGTATCCACCACAGCTAAAAGCTTTGTATTCCATCCATTTTATCTGATTACATGCTTTGTTATCAGTTCATAGGTAGAAAGCTGATGGATCTCTACACATTTGCAGAGCAGTTAGCCCAAATCCTGGAGATCCTCCCATCCGCGTGGTGAATAGCTGTAATTAACATGTAAAATGCTTCCAGCCTCAGTTTCAATCAAGACTAACTTCCAAGTGTATTCTTTCGAGCTGACAACAACAGGAAGGCAGATACGAAGGTTATATGAGTTGAGGGAAAATTGGACAGAAGAGAAGTGTTAATTTGTCAAAGTGGAATGTTCCTTAAATTTGGCACTCAGCAGGTACCTAAAATGGTTAAAATTGACACACAGTTCTTGGCAAGTACTGTCAGAGGATGGCTGCTATAGTGCTGGGAACCACTTGGTGTAGAGCAGATACTGTCTGGACCCTTCTGGATTAAACAAATATTACATGAAGTCTGCAATCATGACTGGATTCAGTAATTCAGTTGCTTTGAGTCATGTGGTCCTGAAACATCTGCTGCTGGGCAGCGCAAGCATGCACCAGCAAGAGCTCTAATTCAAACCCTGCAAACATGTTTGTTTGGCCCGGTGTGTCTCCCATTGCTGAGGGTGCTCCCTGAATAGTCTGACAAGAGAACTGGTGTAATGGGTTAAAATTCACTGCCAAACCAATACAACTGGTTGGCATAAACCTTGATGTCAACATCAAATAAAGGAAAATATGTCCCAAATTTAGAGCCAGCAAGTTTAATAGACACAGTACTTCATAAGACTGCTGAAAATGAACGACAGTTGCCAGGCTGCTTGTCGTACTTCTACCACTTCATGAGTCCTGTCAGAAAACTGGGAAAGAACATCACAGTCAAACAAAAGCCTGGTACAAAGCCTGCCCAAACGTGAATCAGTGCAGAGCCCTTAAGTTCCTATAGCCTAGCCCAACTTTTGGCAAATTTACTCCATGATGAATCAGGGCTAAAGCTGTCACATCTCACAAGCCTGTCTTTCTGAGCACAGCCTGCTTGCTCCTTTCTCACGCCTTCAAATGCAGAACTGGTCCATTTTGTACACAGCTGCCACAGTTTGATTTGCTTTGTGTTTATGCCTTAAGCTTTGCCTCTCTGTTTCCATGTCCACAGCCCCAGTCTATTTTATGTCATCCTATCTGGAATGCCTGGAAGATAAACATTCCCTTCAGTCACGCGTAAGGGCATCAGGGCTGCAGCAACACAGAAGAATCACACCTAATTTCTCTGATTGGCTCTGGGTGGTGTTGTGGGGTGATGGGGTGTTCCTGTACTTGCCAGTCTGCTTATTCCCATCCAGCACCTCATCGGCTGCAGCTGGGCCGTGGATGCCAGGGTACCGATCTCTGGCAGCTCTTGCACTGCCTGCTGTCCATCATCCGGGGAAGGTGCTGATGCAGCATGGCACAGGACAGACAGCCTGACAGACACAGCGTGGCACCTGGCCCCAGCACCCTGCAGCTCACAGCTCTTTTCACAGGCATCACAGATCTGGATCCTAGCCGGGAGCTGTGGTGCACACTCTGTGTGGCAGCGTGGGTGTAATTCAGGAGCAGCAGTTTTGAAGTGGGTGATGCAGCACTGGTGTGCAGTGACGGTATGGGGGCTGTGCTTTGGTTCCAGAGAGGGAGGGAGGGCGAGAAAGGGAGGGAGCGCTAAGGTAACCACAGAAACGTGGTATCCTTGGATATTAGCAATCCTGACCTACTTCTGGGTATTCACATCACTGTTTTAGTGCTGTTGACAAAAGAGGAGTAAGATGGAAGCTTAAAGCTCTGAGGGAAAAAAAGAGACCTTTCCATAATTTTCTAGGATCAAGACTATTCATGATAATATTCAACAAATTAAAATCTCTAAGTTTTATTCCCTTGCACATAATTTTTTGAATGTTTTCATTCCTGCTTTATATACTATAGAAAGTATTTAATAATACATTACTGAAATATAATTGACAAATATATATTGTTATGTATAGGGTGTAGATCAGAGTGACTGACGGGGGTGTCATTACACATGTATAACCTAGTTGCTGTCAGTGGTGTTAATCTGGCTCTCCATTTGATTTAGATCAATGAGCAACCCTTTTCCACCGTTGCAGGGCTACTGGTGATCCACTTACACCAGTAAAATCACTCGGTTGTAATTGCAAGGAAAAGCAGGCCCTGGACTTCAGTGAGATATGGAGAATTTATATTAGTAAGTAACTGGGACCAACTGAGTCTGTCTATTTGGTACTAGATTAAACACCTATTTCAAACCAAAAAAAAAAAAGACAAGGAAAATGGCTGTGGGATTTGCTGTCATTTCTGAACTATCAAGTGGATGGCTTTTTTGATAAACAAAACCAGTTGGGAAGACAAGGGTGCTGTCTGGTGTTGAGCTCTAAGTGTCCATTGCAAAGCATGGAAAATACATAGTTTAAGGCTTCAGCTGAACCCCATTAAACCTTTCCTTTCAGTGGACCATGAACCACTGTCTTGTAAAAAGCTGTACTTGGTGTGTTAATAAACACTGAAATTGAGGTTTAAAGCCATAATTTTAGCTTCTAGTCTTTTTTTATTTCTGACAGTTCTGTGGCAAAAAAAAAAGTAATAATGAATCAGGGATTGTCAAGGTATTTTTAATATTTTTCTCAGCTGCAATTCCTTTCTGCATACATGATCTCAACATTTAGACTATGCTGGCAAAATGAACCAAAAAGAGTCTGAAAGGAAATGGTAGCAAAAGTGGAGCTTTACAGCATGACTTTTTATTAACTGCTAAATAAAACCAGATTAGGTAGTGATGCTAACATAATGGTGCCTGAATTCTGTTCCAATATTTGGTATATGCAGAGTTACTTTCTCTACAAATTGAAATGTACAGGTATTTATATATCTTCTGCAAAACTTGCATCTTGATGGCATGGTACTGACTGAAGTCATGGCTTGAAGAAATCCCATGTTGCCCTTCCCCTACACCAGGCTTGGTTCAAGTCCTGTAGCCCTTCCTCTATACCAGACCTGGTTCAAGTCCAGATTATGTGCTCAGATTCTACAATTCCCACTTTATTGGTGGAAAACTTGTATTAGCTGGAGGTTAAATAATCTACCAAATACCACTCAGTGATTATTTTTGCAGGATTGAGTGGAAATTCATGAATTCTCAGTCTGCAGAGTGCAAGACCAAACTCTTGCCTTTGTAGGCATTGATCCAAATATTTTCACTATTTCTTTCATCAGTTCAAGAAGGATTCATAGCTAGTTTCTGCTGATAATACAGGCATTGTCTCATGTAGAATTGCTTTGATCAGACTTAGACTGTCTGGACTGAAATCCTGGCTCCACTGAGGTCAGAAAGAATCTCACCATTGACATCAATGAGTTATGATAAATAATACTAAATCTCTGCCGGTTGCTCTGACCTATAGCCTTGTCCACTCTACATGGTAAGGCCTCACATACACAGCACTACCTTTCAGTAAACATTGAGTGAACTTTTGGTGGAAACAACAGCAAATCTGGGGCATGCACTGCACTCTGCCTCTGCCTGCCTTCCCTTATCCCCCACTGTCAGCATGGACATCCTGGAAAGGGTGTTAAACAGGCAAATATGAAGAGGGGAGGAATATGTTGGTGGGCTGTGGATAACGCTGAGCAAAATGTGCAGTTTTGCAGTGCTGTCTAATGCCTATGTCCTCGGGGAAGTAGACTTTATTTGAAAAGGGCTTGTGCAGCAAGTTCATGAAAGATTTTTCAGAAAAAGCCTGTCTCAACAACCCATTAGTAGCACAGCCTTATGAAAGACTCAGATAAATTTCTACAGCTGTTAGCTTAATTTATTGTGGTTGGACTGTGAGATCTGAGACTTTATTTTTTGAAAGGAGACTTTTTTTCCCCTGCTGCACTCCAAGTTTGGTGGTTTTCAATTAAAAATACATGACACAGATTGACTTTCTGGTCAGATTTCTGAATCAGCCCCTGCAGCATACTATAGTGTCTCTGCTAGAGGGGTCTTTTTCATTGAATAGTATTTCCCACAAGCCTGCAAATTTCCTTCTTCATTTAGATAGTTACTTAGTCTTTCTTTCTTTACTCCAAAGTTGAACTTAAACAAAATGTAATTTACATAACAAGTCACTCAGAGCCTATTGTGTGTCAAATGGAAAAATCTGCCATATTTTATCCTTTCCAGCTGACAAGTAGAAAGAAATATGTTGAAAAAGACATATCCAGTTATTAAGGGAGTCTGACAGTATTTTATTCTTTTCTTTTAGTTTAGTAAAATGTCCTTGCAACAAACTTGGTTTTTAAACATAAAATATCTTGAAATATTAGATTGTACTATTTGGACTTCATTCTTAACAACAGGTAGGATCACAAGGTAAATGGCTTGTAGGAAGAAGCTTCAAAAAAGAGGCTAATAAGCCTCTAAATAGACTTTAAAACGAATAAGAAATCCACAATGGACTGGAAACCCAGGAAACTAGTTCTTGCATACCATGCATTGTAGGAGAAGGGAATACAGGTGACCTTGCCCTGATAAGTAACAGCTGTGTTAATTATCCAATACAGCCTCCACCCTGATGAGTCACTGCTATGTCCAGTAAAGATAGGTGTGATAAAAGGGAGTGAGTTAGCTGGTGAGGGAGATTATGAAGGCAGAGGAATCTTGAGGAAGAGGGGATGAGAGAATTGTGAACCAGGATCCTGGGGAGAGAGAATCGCTGCTGTGAAGTCAGTCGGGGTGTGCAGTTAGAGCCTGTGGTGGGAACCTGCAGTCACAGTCTAGCTGGATAAAAGCCTGCAGTCAGAATCTGCAAACTGATACCTGCGGTCATAGTTCAGCAGGAAATAACCAGCAGTCAGAAGCTGCAAAGGAAACCTACAGTAGGAGTTTGCTGCAGGCAGAGTCAGTGAATGATTGGAGTCAGGATGGCTGAGCTGTAAAGAGGAATAATCCAGGACCTTTTTCATGCTGTGATAAACAAGAAGTCTGTCTTGGCTCATTTCTACCCTCTAACGTTGCTGCAGCAATACACATCAATTCCATTGACTTAAGTAAAACATTGTAATGCTAGATCCTGTATTTCTTACTCAGCTTCTTGAAGCTGGAGATGTGCTTTGCTGTATGGGATACACAGTGAACAGTGGCTTCAAAAACGGACTTGTAGGTGGAGTCTGAGCTTACAGTTACCACCAAATACCTGAAGCTGTAAGGAACATTTGGGCAGCAGTAAAGCCTTATAAACTATGAAATGTACAACAGAGGTCATGACCACGCAAGGATATTAAATACCCAATGCAGTTTTCTCAGACTAGAAATTGGGTTTGGTGTACAGGTCACATTTCAAAGTGGTAGTAATCTACCTATGACAGTTTTATCCACCTCCACTGTTATATTCTGCCCCAACCCACAGCATGACATGCTCGTCACTGACAAAAAAGCTCCTGCTCTTCAGCATAGAAGTTACGGTCTCACAATGGGCAGGGATATCAATGTGCTGCAGAAAATATGTCAAGGACATATTTGTGGTGAACAGAATCTGGCTACACATGGCTCCATGCTGGCATGGGGAGACAACTTCTTCCCTCAGAGCAGCTCAGCAAAGCAGAGGCTGTTTCGGCCATTTATTACGATGCTCAATGACAACAGTACAGCAATGCATTATGAAAGCAGGATGAGTAAGAATGCTGGCTGTGCCAGGCAGCTATAGAGATTTGGAGTGCCCATGATTGAATCCCTATAGCAGGATACAGGTTGTGTTGCCTAGAAATGGAAACCACCCCAAAGGACTGGCTGGGTACTGGTGACAGTACAGCAACTGGAGGCATTTCCAGATTATTACGTCTTGAAAATCTGGTTTTGCACAGCTTAGAAGCTTATATGCTTTTTTGTAAAAACTGCTCATTGATTAGAAAACTAACTTGGACTATGAAGCTGGGTGACCTGGGATATGTTACCTAACCAATATCTGTTACAAAAAAGACATCTTTCCCTTACAAGGGTTTGTTAGAATAAGAATACGAAAGATAGCAAACTACTCGATGTGGTACAGTGGACAATATGCATTTAAGACAAAGGGTTAGCAATACACTATTTTTGTATTGATAAAGCATGGGTTCTGGGTGACTTTGGTTGATTTGCTTAATCATACTGAAGTAATCAAGGAGCTGATTAAAAGTGTTCTGCATAACTTTATTGAGAATACAGCAAAGTGTCCTAACTGTAGCTGTTTTGGAGAGTATCTTGACAGAAAAGGACTTTGCAGTTCAGAACCAGACACTTTCTGTATGGCAGCCAGATCTCATAGTCTCTATTCCTTTTCTGCTTTTATGTGTTTCTGCATTTCTGGTTCCTTCTCTGTCAGGATTTTTAAAAATGACTATGCAGCTTGGAAGCTTCAATTTCTAGGGACCTCTGAGGTGCCCTCTCAGTGCCCAGATGTCCCTGTCACAGGCTGCAGGTATAGGAGAGCAGGAGGTGCAGACCCAGAAACAGGCTCAGAGTTCAGTCTCTTTTCTCCCTAGAGCTGCAGATGTGCAAGGCAGGAACCATGCAAGGCTGCTCCACATTCCTGTGTATTGCTCCTTGTATGCTTCCATCTGGGAGATGCTCTAGTGAGTCTGGGAATGCATATGTATATATATATTTTTATATATATATAGGGTGCTAGAATACATAAAAATATGCACCCTGTGTTTTTTGCAATCCTGTAACATTTTAGAGACAGATCAACAGCAGTCAGACCAATTACTCTTGGTAAATGTGTTCAGTTCATCCCTGGGTACTGGAAGTCTTAAAGTAGTGACCAATATGCCCATGGGACCATCAGTCTGATGAGCTGGGCAGTTTCACTTATGAACAGAACAATACAGACAGAAATAGTAGATAAGTAATGAGATCCCCTTTGATTTTGGGAATAAAGATTTTCATCCTCCAGCAGAGCAGGTGCTAGCCAGTACCCTGCTTCTGGGATTTGCCCCATTCTAAACTCAATTCCCTCAAGGGAAGCCATAGGAATATGCATTGAAAGGATATGGAAAAATCTGCTAATAGTGGAGGCTTCTTCTATGCTTAACATTAAGCCTAGACTAAAAATATGGGAAGAAATTGCCCTTCAAAACTTTTTTAATCTTGTCTAGTAGAATCATGGATATTTTTGTCATTCATATCAGAATGTAATTCATCTCTGTCCTTTCAGGATGAAATTCTGCTTCTGGCATTACAGTTAGTGCCACTGCCTGTCCTTCAGAAAATGTGGGGCATCGCCCTGCGTTCCCCTGCTCATTCTTGCCATGCCGTGCTCTTTTCTTTTCTCCCTGAAAAACTAAAGTACAAAGCCTGACTAAAACTAAAGTACTGCCTGACTGCTTGCTGCAGGGAAGGACAACTACTCATGGCATGGGAATGGGACCAGGAGTGGCAAAATCTAGGAGGGAATTGAAGCAGTGATAAGGACCCAGGCCCTGGCTCCTGGTCCTTTCCCATCCCATGTGTACACCCTGGCACAGAGCTACCAGGGCAGGAGCAGTCTGCAGCACGTTTTGCCCTGCCAGGGCCTCTCTCTCAGATTCATGTCAGTCTCTAATGGCTTTGGCCACCTCCCCAGGACTGGTAAAGCTGACGCTACTGTACCTTACATGGTAAAGAAACCAAGAAACAGAGGTCCAACGAGACAGATATAATCAGATTAAGTCCCCATCTAGTCCTGCATGTTACTGTGGTTCATTACTTTTGTATTGAACTCTTGTTCTGTAGGAAGAGCCTTTCTGGAAATTAGGGAAATGAACAAAGGCCAAGCTGGACTCCCTTTGGCTGCTATTATTGCTAATGCAGTGTGAGAATTCTCACAGCACTCTCACTTCCTCACAGCAGTACCCTTGAACTATGTTTCTTACAGACCCATGTCTGAGGCTCATGTAACCAGGCCTAAATAATCTTGTCTCCAGATAATGAAACAAGTGAAAAACTGATATTATGTGTAAATTCCATATAGAAATATAAGATAAAAGCACAAATATAAACTTTTCCTCTTTTTATTCTTCCCCTGTGCCCCCTNTTTCAAATATTTTTAGGAATATTGAAATAACTGATGCATTGTAATACCAGTAGAGGCCTCACCATGGTACCCTTAGGCATTGCTCTGCTATTTCAGGCTCTGAAACAGTGCCGTTTGATAGAGTGAGAGGATCAAAAAGCTTTGTCTTTGTCCTAACTTTATGTCTGAGTCCTCTAGGATCTGCTCAAATGCCCTGGGACCTTTGCTTAGTTCTTCTGAGCATTATTCTGGTGCCATAAGAGAAGCAGAGACCATGAGCTGGAACCATGCTTCATCTCCAGAGGCAAAAAACCTTTAGGGTAATAATTTCATTGCCTAGGGATTTGAGGGAAGCTTAAGGCATCATTGTGCCTTAGCATTTCAAGCTATATCAGGGACCAGAAAAGCTACTGGCATGCATCAGAGTAGCTTCCACAGCCTAAATCAGCCCACAGCCTCCAGAGCAGCATATGCTACATAATATTTTCTGCTCTTAGTGCTTTTCCTTTCATCCCTGCCATCTTTCCTAGACCTCATAAGGCATCAATATTGGAGGCTGCTCAACAACAGGGACTGCTCTTGTCTGTTAGTTACTCAGCTCTGGCCCACAGGCACCTTTAGAATGTACTCCAGAGCCAGACCTAGGGCAGAATCTGCCCCTGTTCAGCTGGATTTCCAATTATTTTCAAATCAATGATACAAACTCACAATAGAAAAAAATCTAGAGGGATTTAATATAATATGAATAATTATTTACAGCAATAACTGAACAATTGTTACTCTGAGCAAGTGGCTGTGCATCTGTTTTTATCTTTAGGTATTCAAACCAACATTAGAAATAAAAATTTATAACAATAGGTAATGAATATAATAAAAAATTCTCAAGCATAGTCATTCAGATTTTAAATTAATTCCCATAAATTCTGTTCATTCCCATCATCAATGAATATTCAAGAAAAGGGTTCATGGACAAAAACGTTTGCAAAAATAGCTTGCTTTAATTAAATGATGCAGCATATTCACAGAAGTGAATTTCCTATTCATAACTGTCAAAATCACACCAGAAACTTTCTTTAATAATTTTGTCTGGTCTACCAGGATAGAAAGACCTTCCACGGGACCTCTGTGTCCCACCAAAGTGCTTGAGTTTTCTACATGGAGAAACAAGGTTCCCATCTAACCATTTTCTCTTTGAAATTCTGCTTGATGCTGTTGCATATCCACAAGAACCTAAGTTTTTTAATAATATCATCCTCTGTGTTCTTGCCTGACATTTGTCATCAATGCCCCCTTGTTGAGCAAAATGATTTAAGTAGCTGAAGCAATTGCCCAAAGCAGTGGCTAAGGGGAAAACATGCCTGAATATTTGATTTCTGTGAGCAAGTGTATCCACTGTACACAGAAACCTCAAATTAATGGTTACCTATGGCAGAAAGCCAGGACCATGCAGGAGTTGTTTGTGCAAGAAAACTGAGAAAACTGATTTTTTATTAAAACATACTGTCATGGTGCATTTTGTAGATATCTTTTGTAACCAAACAGGGATCTGTAAAACTCAGTTTCCATGGACAACACCAACCAAAAGGCATGATAATTCCTGTCAAAAAACACAGGTAGGTGTTAAAAAGCTGATAAAAAACCCAAAAAGATGAAAAAAGAAAGATGATGGGAGTTATGTCAAGACATGAGAGGCTGGAGTGGGAGGTCAGCAGCCATGGCTATGGAGTCTGTCTGGACGGGCTGTCTGCCCTGTGGGCTGAGCTACTGCCTGGGCTGAAACACCAAATGAAGGAAGGAGAAAAAGCATTTTCTGGTCTAGTGAAAGAAAGCTTGCTGAGTCTAGAGCTGCCTGCAGAATGGTGTGGCACCCTGGCAGAGTGCAGGGCACCAGGAGCTACAACAGCCACTACACATATGCCCAACACCTGCTTGAGGTAAATGTAATAAAAACATTTGACTATTAGTAATAAATTCTTCTTTATATAATCACATATTTCTGGGTCAGTCTAAAGGAAAATGCTATGGAACCTGTGCCAGATGAATATATAGACACTTAAAATTGATTTAAACTCTTAGCTTTTCTTCTTCTCTAAAACCATCTCCCAGAGATCACTTACAAAGCTGGACCAGAAGGCAAGAAATGACTCCATCTGAATGGTTTAGTTATGATAACAAGCTGCTTGAATGAGCTGGAGACAATATCAGTTAAAATGGATTTTAATTTTGTTAATACGTATGATTTGCTTTACCTCAAGAAACATCTGAGATCAGCAAGTTATTCATCTCCAGATGCTGAAACATGCCAAGATTAACTCTGTGTCTCATGTATATAAAAAATTGCAGATTTGTGGGATGAATTACTTTATTTTTTGGCTGAAGAGAAATAACATGTGAGCAGGAACAATTTTCAGAAGAGAAGAGTTTGTATTTTGCAAAATGTCCTGCGAGTCTAATCTCAAAAATGGCACTGGGTGTTGCAAGCCATCAGTTCAGAGGCATAAAACAACCGAACACAGAAAACAAACTGAGGCAAATTCAAAACTTTCCTGTCCAGCAGGAAAAGGATTCCACCAAAATGAAAGCATTTACATCTGAACAATACTTCAGAAAGTCTGCTCAGGAGAGATCCACTCTAGGACTCCTCTCTGTAGGGTAAGCAGAAGAGCCCTAAAGATTTATCTGCAAAAACAGTCTTGGTAATAACCTATCATTGCTTCCCCAGAGGATAACACCGAATGTAATAATTAACCCAACTACAACCAGCATTTCTCTCATAATAGATGAAAGGGGTGGAGAACAGCCTGTCGGAGTGTTTGCGTTCTTCACTGTTGACAATATACACTTGCCATGGGTCTATCTAGAGAGAGCGTACAAGATAGCACTAACTGCAAGCAGTTGGAAGGAGGGAAAAAAAATCCCTTGATGGAAAGCTGGGAACATTTATAGCCAATTGGTATTTTTGAATGGAGCTAAGAGTACAGTTTTCCTGACTTTTTGGCTATAAATAAATCACCAGAAATAGATTCAAGTGCTGCTGCAACTGTGCAGCCTGCTTTTCTACCTCTCAGCAGGATAACCTGCTGAGGATACAGAGGACTGTCACTGCCCAATATTTTGTTTTGAAGCAGAGAGTCTCAATTGGTTGCTCAGAAAGCAAGTTTAGACTGAGTAAACTGACGTGAGTTCAATTTTGGTCCAAAAGACCAAATTCAAATATTGAGAATTCACTTGACAATGTGTAAACTTCCAGACTGAAAAACTCTAAAAGTTGCTGTCCAGCTCCATGGAGGGGCTTTACTTTATTTGGATGTTCTCAGCTCTTTCTAAAAATCAGACATTGCTGATATGCTGCTAATTTTGTTTGTGCTCCTCCAAACCCTGGCTCAGGTTCTGCCTGCCCAAAGTACTCCAGCAGCCAGTACTTGCTGAGAGTCAGATGAGGATGAAGCCTTGTTTCTTGACTTTGATACAGTGCTGTAAGGAAGGGCTGACAGTTAAATAAAATTTACTGATTCAGCTTACTCAAGTATCTCTACAGAGAAGCTGCCACGCTCTTGACAACACATCATTGTGGTGTTATGCTCCTGAAGGAGCTGAATGCACGCTAGATGAAAAATGTTCTTCATTTTTCTGCTTGAGTCTATGCAGCTTTCATGGGGATTTTTCTTAAGCTCACTGCTGTTCTCGGTCACACTCTGTGTCAGCAAAAGGAGACAAGGTTTGTCCTTGTTACTGCTGAATACAGATGACTTTCCTTTGGCCTGGGTCCTGGTTATCAGGGCTCTGCAGCAGAGGAGAGGAAGGAGAAGGGGAGTGAAACTTCAGTATTACCAGCTTTGCTTTTTGTGCTCAGAACGCAGCGCAGACCGAAGCCATTGCAGCAGGTCACTGTGCCAGTCCAGATGTCACTGGGGTTGCCACATGAGCCGTGGATGTTGGAATACTGTAATGCCACAGTGATGGCTCTTCTGTCGCCAGTGGTTGCTTTAAGTCGTCTTTAGTCGCTTCTACAAGTGGGGTCTTATTTGATAGAAAAAGAAGTATGTTGTTTCCCTTTTGGGACCTGCTGGACTGGCTTGCTTGCACAATCCCCTTTACAGCAAATCCCTTTTACAACTGTTCGGCCCTTTAAACATGGATTCTATTCACTGTGGCATCTGAAAGGATACAGTTACTTGAAAGTGGGGTGACAGCTTTGATGCCGGGGGGCTCCGGCTGGCTTTCACCCCAGCCACGCTGGTCAAACTGCAAGAAGTCCAGGTAATGGTAGGGAGCAGAACTTCTTTCTGCTCCCTTGGTCCAGGTATCCTCGATGTCTAAGTCTCGAAGCAAGGGGTCAGAGAAGGCTCTCTCTTTACAGAGATCTTTGTTCTCGCAGGTGTTACAGGAGAGAGGGGGAGGCAGGGTCCTGCGCTTAACATTTAAGGCGGGGGGCAGAGGTGGGGGGCAGTAGGTGATTGACCCCAGGTTAACACCGGGCAGGGTCAGGAAAGGGGACTAAAGGACAGGGGAGGGGAAAATCTGGGGTAACGAGGCACCGGGGGGGAGAGTAACAGGAGCAAACCATAACTTCTCAAACTTCTCAAAAACCCACCACCATAAGCTCGATGCCTTACACTGAAACCTGTTTAAGACTCTGTGCTCTTGCACTAAACCAACAAAGTCAAGTAGATTTCTGATACTATTTTCATTGGTCTGTGTCTTGGTTTGAAAGACAGGTGTCTGCTAGGGAGGACAAGACCTCCCTTTGGAATGGAGAATTCAGACCCCCTCCCTTCCAATTATTAAAACTTTGATNAGAGACAAACTCCCTGAGACCAAAAAAGGGTGTAGCCCCGGTGCTACACTTTCCTAGCCATTTGTATTGTTTTGGTCAAGCACTCATAAGTACCCAGCAATTAGTCTCCTAGCGACTTTGTGGGAAAAAATTCTATAGGGAAAAAAGAAAACCAAATCTAACCCCCAACAGTCTGTATTATTCTAACTACTGTTATCAATGCTTCTCAGTATTGCACGGAGGAAGATGGAAAGCCTGTTCATACAAGCAAAGACTTTTAACAGATATAACTGTTCTTGTAGTTTAGACAAATGTGGACTTTTATTGGGATGCCAAGGATTACCCTAAATCCCTCAACATCCAAAGGTGTGAGCAGGCAAGTATATCTGCAACTGCTCTAGAGTCTTTTGCCTTGATTAGAAAAAGGAGGATTGAAACCTGACCTATGGTTATTAAATGGCCCTTGGGAGTCATCACTGATACCCAAATAAATGTGGTTTCCTACGAAGAGCATAAGGCAAAAAGCCTAACCACAGTACACAAAGAGGGAGATCTGAACAGCAGGGAAATTTATTCTGAGTATGGTAACAAACAAGAGCCCAGGCTGGAATCTGTGATTTTTGAGAAGAATCAGGAAATAACTAGTGAGGGTAAATGTGTTTGATTAAGAGATTTCCAGTGATAACCTGATGTAGTTTTAACATCGTGTAGCCAAGGGCTACTAATCTGACTGCAGCCTGGATGGAATTGCATCATCTATGCTGATCAGGAGACAAGTTTAAATAGCTCCAATAATCTCACTGGCCTTTAGGAATGTTGTGATTCCTTCTAAGTGTGGTTTCTGTGATGAACCTTGTGTAAGTCATGACAGGCAAATGAGTGCCCAACTGCATGCCAGGGTTGTTCTTCTGCCTGAGAAACAGCCAGCAGCTATTACCAGACAATACCCTACCTTTAAATATTCTATTTTGGCATTTTTGTTCTCTCATGAAAATAATTGTAATAAAATGGATGGAGGTAGAAATCAGGAAATAGACACTATTCGCTGAAGCAGTTGCATTTGGCTGTTCTTAAGATATGATCAACTGTTAACTATAGAGCTTTTTTTTTTTTTTCCTAGTGCCAAGAATTGGATCTATAATTTTGAAGTTTCAGGGTTTTTTTAAAAAAAAAGATGCAAGCAATCTTTGGGTTAAGGAAAAAATTTCTATGTATAGGTTTGGTATTTACGTCTCAGATACCATGGTGAAATATGGTTGTCAGTGGTCCATGTTTAGGTTTCATTGTATTTTACATCCAAAACAAAAGGTGCAAAAACCTCTTGCAATGAAAGAGTTACTCAGACTCTGTGCATCCTGAAGTTCCCTATTTGGGAAAGACATGAAAGGGACTTAAATGTATGATTAAAAAGAGTCCTCCCAAGAGGACTCCATTTTTCATTTTCAAAAAAAAAGGAAGTATGTCTGTAAAGCGGCAGGGGATGATTAGGACTTGCAAAATATCATTTGTGAGACCAAATCTTCTCTGATAGAAAGACGAAGATGAAATATTTAAAACTTAGGTTTCTTAAAATGACTAAAAAGTCAGTTCTAAGCTTTCTGCCCTTCTTTCTTGAGAAAGAAGTTGAAAGTTAATTTGGGTTCCAGAGGATAGTTCATAAGATGTTTGTTTTCAGAAATGGCTGAAACATCTTTGATCAACAAATCTCTTTCAGGTTCTTTAGCCTTCTGCTGTATCTAGACTGCCAAGAAGACGACCTTTTCATATATAATGGCAAAACCATCCATGAAGTTCTTGGAAATTAAATATTGGTGAATTTTTCTTTTTTAAGACAAAGATGTAGCTTTTATAATTGGGGGGGGTGGGGAATTAAAAAAAAAAAAAAAAGCTAAAAGCTGAAGTCTCAGAACCCAGGAAGTAACATAACAATATTGGTATTATTTGCTGAATTTCATGATTTTTAGACAAAGTGTGAGCCCAGTTCATGATTGGTTCCTCTCTACCCCTTCAAAGTTAACTTTTTTTTCCTTCTCAGATATGTTATCACGTATCACATGGTGTTTCCATCATTCTCACTGTCCCAGCCCTGGCTGGCAGTGGGTCTGTCCTGCAGCTGGCTAGCGTTGGCTCTGTCAGATGTGGGGGAAGCTGCAGCACCTGCTTGCAGAAGCCTCCCCTCTAGCTCTGCCTGCTACCCAAACCTGGCCATGCAAACCCAATAAAAATATAGCATGAGGAACTGAATGTTGATCATTTTGACCAGAAAATTATTGGGTGCCCTTTGCGTTACTAAAAGATACCTTTGTATGTTTTTCTGAGGATATTGTAATAGATGGTAACAATATGGCTTAAGTTTTGGTGGGAGGTTAACAATTCTGGCATCAGTGAAATTTAACACAAGAGTGCCTTTACTCCAATCCCTTCACCAACCTCCAGTAAGTTTTGATTTTGCTATTATAGGATGCATTAGGCAAGCTGGCATACTTACATATCAGTTGGATTTCCTAACTAAAAGAAGATTGAGACAGGTAGGTGTCTGTCTTTTATTCACCTTGTCTAGCTTTTTAATCCAGATCTAACTGAAGTCAGTATGACACGGTTGACATTGAATTTAAATCCAATGAATTCTTTATGTGATTTGTCATACATGTAGGGGGGAGAGACATTGGTAATGTCTCCACTCAGAAGAAGGAATGCATTGTGAAACTCCCAATTTTATACATCAGAGAATTCACAGAGGAAACAGCAACCAATAATTTCCTGCAGTTGGAGCCAGTTTTGCTCAGAATTTGTGCCTATTAGGCAGGACTTACATCAGGCATAAGGCACAAATTCCTAGGAAATTGTTTCCTTAGTTTTTGTGTTCTAGAATTCCTCTTAGTTTCGAATAGTAAAGATTGTAGCCGTGTTCTTCTCTAACTAAGGAGTCGTTGCAGATAACATTTGCAAAGTTGTGTTTGAGAGAGTAATTGCTGGTATAAATAGAGCATGATGTTCCACTGGCAAGAACCCCAGGGGAGATGAGAGCCTGGTCTGCAGGGGTGTCAGGACCATGCTGAAAGACCTTGCCAAAAAGAGATGGGAGAGTATGGAGAAGGAGGGGCAAGAAATTGAGGTCATCACTTTAATGAAATAAGGAATAAATATAGAGGCCCAAGGAAAGAAACAAAATAATCTGCCCAGTTCCAAAGTTAATGAAATCCTTTCAATCCATGTTCTGCAGTTGAATTCCCTCATACCAAATTTTCCAGTACAACCTGATAACCAACATTTTTTCCAGCAGCTGGGAATTCACAGCATCTCTTTCCTGGATGGATTCACTGTATCTGAATAAGGGCTTAGCTTCAGTTTCAGCACTCCTCTGTGGGAAAACTAACAAGGTTTAGAAGGGGTTTGATAGCAACAGGTAGCGCACTGGTGTTTTTTTTCTTTGAGCAATTAATTTATATTGAGTCACTGGATGGCTTGGACATTTTTCTGCAGACCACAATTTACATTGTGCAGACTTTCCCTACAATGGTGCCTAAGGTAGCTGTGAGAATGCATTTTCTCACTTCACCACTCATTTTGCCCACTAACACCAGATCATACACACAGAGACATAATCACACAAGAAAGAAATATCTATTTTTTAAAAAAACGTATTTATACCTAGTCACACTGAGCTTCAAACTTATGCAGTTACAGAAATCATCAGACTCTCAAGGCTATAGATGTGGGTTGGTATAATAGAGAGTAGATGAGCTTTTATAAATTGTTTACCCAGATTTTAGACTTGTGCACATGTTTCAAAGCAAATATAAAGTTTTAAATTTCCATTACTGTGGTTAGATGTTAATCAGAAGTAAGAGGAGGAAGTAAAAAATAACTTCAGTGAACCTACATACTGTTTAAAATGCATTATCATAACATCACACAATCATAGAATTATTTGGGTTGGAATGGACCTTGAAGATCATCTAGTTCCTATTCCCCTGCCATGGGCAGGAATACTTTCCACTAGACCAGGTTGCCCAGAGCCCCATCCGAACTGGCCTTGAACACTTCAAAGATGGGGCATCCACAACTTCTCTAGGCAACCTGTGCCAGGGCTTCACCACCCTTACAGAGTACAGAATTTCCTCCTAATATCTAATGTAAATACCCCCTCCTTAGTTCAAAACCACTCCCCCTTGTCCTATCACTATCTGCCTGTGTAAAGAGCTCCTCTCCAGCTTTCTTACAGATCCCCTTTAGGTGCTGGGAGGTGCTCTAAGGTCTCCCTGGAGCCTTCCCTTCTGCAGGCTGAGCAAGCCCTCTGATCAACTTTGTGGCCTTCCTCTGCACTCACTTCAACAAGTCCACACCCTTCTTGTCTTGGAGACCCCAGGGCTGGATGCAGCACTCCAGGTGGGTTCTCACAAAAGCAGAGTAGAGGAACAGAATCACCTCCCTTGGCCTGCTGATCAGGCTGCTTTGGATGCAGCCCAGGACGTGGCTGACTTTCTCAACTGGAAATGTACATTGCCAGGTTGTGTCCAGCTTTTCATCCCCCAGGACCCCCAAAATCTTTTCTACGGGACTGTTCTCTCCCAGTCTATGTTCATGTCTGGGATTTCTCTGCCCAGATGCATCTTGCACTTAGACTTATTGAACATCCTGAGGTTCCTGTGGGCCCAGATTTGTCTGGAAATTACCCAGGTCCTCCTGGATGGCATACCATTCCTCCTGTTGTGTCATCCACACTGCTCAGCTTCATGTCATCTGCAAACTTGTGTTCAGGGTGTGCCCAATCTCAGTATCTATGATATTGATAAAGATATTAAAGCACCAGTCCCAGAACAGAGCTCTGAGAGACACCACTCATCACTGACCTCCACTCGGACATAGTGCTATTGACCACAACTCTATCTGCATCCATCCCACCAATTCCTTATCCGCTGAATACTCCAGCCATCAAATCCATATATTTCCAATTAGGAGATAAAGATATCATGTGGGAATATTTCAAAGACCTTACTGAAGTTGGTGTTGATGACATGGGTCAGTCTTCCCTTATTGACTATTGAAGTCACTCCATCTTAAAAGGCCACCAGATTGACCAGGTACGGCTTACTCTTAGATTAGCTAGTCTTACCTAACAGAGTTGCAGCAAGGAAATCAGTTATTTCAGAGAAAGTCTGGTCTTGCTCAGCTTGGGAAAGTGGTGTCAAAAGCTTGGCATGGTTTGAGTTTTTATATTGGCTTGGAGTTTTTTCAGGTACTGTTCCCCATACCATAAAGCTCATTGAGGTGGGTCAGGGTGAAGGCAGTGCAGGTAGGATGCAGAAGGACAGCTGCTTGAGCTCCCTTGTAGCAGAGTGTTTTATAATTTGTGTTGTATGTTAATTTGTGGTTCAGTCCATGTACCCCTGTTGTTATACATTTTTGGTTGTACCCCATTATCCCCTCCCCACAGCCACGTATCCATTCCCTACTCCCCTCCTCTGGGGACATGTCTGTCAGCCAGGGGCCCTTCCCTGCTGCCAGAAAGCTCCTCGAAGGGCATGGAGTGATGGGCTGTAGCCAGAGGGGTCCCCCTCCCTTTCAGGGAGATTGGCCCCCGAGGGTGTCCCTCACCCTTGGGGCTACTCCCCGCTTTACCCTGGTTGGTGAATCCCTTATCTCCTTCCTTTCCTCCCACCTGGGCATAAAAGTTACTGTTCAGCTTTTGTTCGGTGCTCTGCTGAGGAGAAACCCTGAGGTGAGGAGGTCCCGTCAGGGGCCCTAATGAACTCGTGTGGAAACCCCACTGCAGAGCCCTCCTTTCTCCTCGCCCTCGTTGCTGGCACACGCCCTGGGGCCGGTGCCGTGAGTTGGGTGCGCTGAGGAAGCCCCAGGATCAGCCCGGGGTGCGTGGCAGACGGAGCTGTACCTGCTGCTGCCCAGTGCCAGGGTGAGCCCGGGCTGGCACAGTGGGCACTCTGGGAGGCACAGCGACAGGCCCTCCCTCCAACCCCTCCATCTCCAGCAGCCTTCACAGGCAGCTGCCACGCTTTCCACCAGCCCCAGAGCGGGGCAGGCCTGGGGCATGTGCAGGCGCTGGAGTCCGCGGGCCTCGGGGAGAGGCAGCCCAGCCGCGGCGGGCTGAGGGTGCTGCTGGCGCACGGCGCACGCTGCTCCCGGCCCCGGCTCGCCCGCAGCCTGCAGCAGCACCTCGCAGAGGTTCAGCGCAACGCCTCGTAGGAAATGCTGCTTCCCACTCAAGGTTGCCATGGAGATGGGAAACGGGCGCCGCTTCAGGCTCTTGGCAGCGGCGTCTGAAGGGAGCGGCCAGCGCGTGGGTGAATGTCAGCCCTGCTCCGCACACTCTCACTATAATCATGTATACGTATATATATATGTGTGTGTGTGTGTGTGTGTATAAATACATATATACACACTTTTTTTTTTTTTTTTTGCGAGAAAGCCCTTACAGAACCTGTTTGAGGAAGTAAGTTAACGATTGATATGAACCAGAAAATCAAAAAGGCAGCTTATGTCGGGGAAATCCTAATTTTGGAAAAAAACACCCACTCCAACATTCACCATTCAATACAAGGCAGCACTGAGTTCTTTCCACTGCTGCCAGCTGTGCAACAAGCATGGAAGAATCCCGATGCCCAGCACCACAGTGGTGGTGAGAAGGCAGCCCTAGGCTGAAAGGGTCTCCATGGAGCTCCCAGCCGCTCCTTTGCCATGTGCAGGAAAGGACCCTCTGCAAACAAGAGGGGCTCTTTAGGTGAAATGCAGGACACCTCGGCACGCCAGTGATCCCACAACCCTTGTGCTTGGCCTTGCAATGCTCATAGGACATGGGAGCTTTCAGCTGTCAAAAAAAGACACATCTCACTACAGAGAAATCAGAACACTAACAGTGACTTTCTCAACACATTGGCTACAGGCAGCTGCATATGAACTATTCATGTTTGTGACCTATGCACCCCTTTAACTTGCTTTTGAAGAATTGATATAGTGAGCTCTTGTAGAAATCTTTCATTCTTTTCCTGAAAGATCTCTATATATCAGCAATCACTTATACAAGTGACCTTGCAATAGCAAAGCAAGTTGTGCTTCAGCAGGAAGGAGACCCTGGCGTAACAGCTGGCCTGCAGTGTAGGGATATTTTCCCTTTTGTAATGCTGTGCTGTTCAGCTTTGCTGTAGACTGGATTGCTACAAGGATTTCTCTGATCCAGAGTACAGTGAATTGTGAATTCTAAGATGGTTTATTTTTCCTTTGTTCAGGTGATAAATTGGAGATATGAATATTTTTCCATTTACTCCAGCATAAATCAAGGGCATCCTGTTGAACCTGGCAGCGTTTTAAAGCTCTCCAGACTTTCTGGCCCCAAAACCAATACCAACCCTTGCAATTTCTATTTGATAACATTCACCTTTGAGGTAGGTCATAATTTTTTGTCTTTAATAAGTCTCAGTAGACCGGTTCCAAGTAAACTAACATAGGATTTTGGACTACTTGTAGGTTTGAAAGCCACTAAAATCACTCCATAATGTAGGAAAGAAAGTAGTTGGTGTTATGACAACAGAAATCAAGATCACAAAAGCAAGATACATTTAAGCTTAATAAAAAAGAAACTGCTTATATTGTAAATATTTTCCCCTGATGTGTGTCCTCTTTACAAATGTAATTTTCTTACAACACCTCTGGGATACATTCTCAGTACTGTAGGTTTCTACCTAGTAGAAACCTGCAGCTGTTTCAGTTTCTAGAAGAAGAAATCAGAAACACAGAAGAGAATTCCTCAACTGGAATTTATCCAGAATTTCAGCAAAATTGGGTGGCAGAATAAGTGAAGAATTTAGCAAATCAAGACCAAAAGGAAATTAAAGAAAAAAGGAATTACTTTGGCCTAACTTCACTGCATTATGCTTCTCAGATGTTGCTGATATCTCTGAACAGTGGGAGATACTACTCCTACTGTTCATGGAATCCCCTTTAGTGCAAATTGAATTTGGGGTACTCAGACCCTACTGGTTGAACATCCTTGTTGAAATTACAGATATTTTCTTAGTGTTATAATTGTCAGAGTCACTTCTCTGAGAGTGTCTGAAATACCACGCAAATATGTCAGTTCATATTTAAATTACTACTAAAATCCATTTTGCATGCCCTTGTGATCATTTGCACTAGTCATCAATTATTTTTTTCCAACTATCTGAGGAGCATTTGTCACTCTACTTTCTGCCCTGTTTCTGTGTAGGATCAGGTGAAGATTTGGCTTCTGTAGAAGAATATGTGCCCTCTTTCATCGTCTGCCCCATTTTCCCAAGGGACATTAGTGCTGCCTCTGAAGTGATGTTTGTCTGGTAAGCTTGAGCAGTAAACCTCAGCATGTACAGCACTGCCTTTTTAGCAGTGCATCACCCCAAATGCTTGTTTGACAGGTATTTCTGTGATTCCAGGTTCCCTGCGCCATATATCCCCCTTGCTAGGGAAGGATGCCATGGATGTGTGTGCAGAGTGAGCCTTTATTTGCTTGGACAACACAGTGAAAAAGCCCTCAGGGCTTCTTGCTGGAGAGGCAGAGAGGGGAACAGAGCAAGAGGTCTGGGCAGGGATGACTGGGGATCTGAGGTATTTGCAGGGTTGGAAGATGATACCTGCAAAATTACTTGACTGACAGAGAGTTAAGAGCACAAGGGATTTAGCATTCAGAAAGACAAATCCTGCCCAAAACATATAACTGGCATAACTGTAGTGATTTTGGAGGCAGTCATTACTTGGGTCTGAAACATGACTGTTAAATTTTTTAACCATGGACTGTTATTTACCTGAGGCAAAATAGACTTCTCTATCATTGTGCTGAGTTCCCATGGCAGAGCTTGGCCAAATTTAACATTATACTTGGCTCCTTTTTTCTTAGAGTTTGGTCTCACCTTATGTACAGAAACATCTAAATTTACTAGAGCTTTATCACCTGCTTCAGAAAGAAACACCTCATTTTTCTCTCAGAATCTGCAAGTTAAGTGGTAGTGAACTCCAAACGGCCAGGGCAAGCTGAGTACCCTTGAGACTCATGAAGTCAGAATGTCAGTGCATCTAATAATTAAAAAATATAGTTCTGTTAGTTACTGTTTCCTGCAGAGTTTCAATTTTAGTTTAATGCTGTGGAGCACATAAACTAAACTCCTTCATAGATTCACTTTGCCTCTTTCTTTTCTAGGTTTCCAATTTTGTTTTGATACAGTTCTTTTAGTATAAAATATGTACCATAGAGAGGGTTGGAATGTTTTAATCATTCTGATTTTATTGAGAATCTTCAAATTGCAAACCAAATGAACACTTCCTTTCTTGAAGACTTGCTTATTGCCACTCAGACTGCTTATAGCACTAGGAGGACTGCTCACTGTCTCCCCAAGGCTTCTTGTCTCAGCAAACTGTCCTGGACCCACAAAGGTAATACAAGGCATACAGGACAAGAGGGACCTAGGTGTATCAAATGCTTCAGGCTGTCCCCAGTTTCCATGTAGATGGACAATGATCAAATCTGGTTTTGTGGCTTTTTTAATGTCTGGAGTATTGTCAGGTTGAATGACAACTGCACAGTAACAAATGAGAGCAAGGAAGAGGAAGTGAGCAGTTTAGTTTTGCGGTTTAGGCATAATAAAAACAGATTAAAGCAAGCAGGGAAGCCATATATATAGCCAATTTTGTTAAGCTAACTATAAAACATGCAAACCTGTGTCCTGTGGAATTTATTATCTAAAAGCATTAAAAAAAAATAATTGGAAATGTTTAAATGCTTAAAACTAGTGATTGTGATCTAGGGTATTTAAAGGACAATATATGACACCTCTGGGTGAAGAAATATGTATATTCCATTTTAATAGTCTGATATCTTGTGATGTGACAGGCAAAAATATTTTGGTAATTTTATGTTCATGATATTTGATTAAACTAATAGATGACTTTGTTCACTATTTTTTCTTGTTGCTATTCAAACCGGTTTATGTTCTTGCTCCAACTGGAAAACTTCCCTCCCACAAGCATGTTCCTCAGTCACTCACCTAACTCAGTATCCAGTCTAGTTTGTCAGGGTGAGCCAGCTCTAGCATGTTCATGACCATTTATCCACTACTGAACTCTCACACTGAAAGTTTACTAATATTTTGTGCTGCACTGCTGTTTTCAATAGCCATAAAGAGATTCCCTGACAGGCTGTCATTTCTGTCTTCTCACATGTAATTAGTTTCCTATGCCATTAAACACAAAGTGTTTGCTTTTTAAAGGTATTCAAGTTGGTGTTCTGTTTGAGTCACAATTGGAAGCAAAACCACTGGATATCTTGAAAGTATATCTTTCAAATCAGTGAACTGCTCCAAAAGGACTATCACATTGCTGTGTATTGTACAGCATATCAGAAAGGCAATGCCTTGAACAAGACACATATCAATTAAAAGCTGCTTCATTAAAGGATAAGACCCTGGTGAGGCATCCCTCAGTTAAAAGACAGCATGGCAGTCTCCTTGGATCACACATTGGCTCTCTACAAATGCACTCCCCAGTCTTACAAAAAGTCAATGACTTTTCTCCTGGAGTTTTTACCATGTTTTCAGTGTGTGTTTGTTTAACTTTGCAGAGCAACATGGAGTTTTAGACATTACTTCTGAACCTGAAGAATTGAAGCTAAGCTGCCAATAGTGTAGAAGAGAGCGGCTAATTTTAAAAAAATTCCTCATTGAAGGAAGCTTCAGAAGACACAGCTCATCTGAACTGACAATATTATGGCTTGCCTCTGCTCAGAGTTGTGCAGTTTAGCTCTTCTATCACTGACACAGTATCTCTAGGACAGACAAAGCAGACATGGGTAAAAATAGTTACAAATGCAAAGTATTTACTGGAGATTTGTTTTGAGTTTAATGTATTCTCCTGTCTCTCTCAAGTGCTGCTATTCTTTGCCTTTCTCATTTCCCATGCCTGTTTCTTTGAAGAACGATCCCAGATAAAAACTCCCTCTTGGCATCTATATTCTGTGGGGCGGTGCAGGATCTCGCCACCTCCTTTCTGTCTCCCCCTTCCACTCTGATAGCAGCAGCCTCTGGTAAAGAAAGATATGGTATCTGCAATTCCCATTGTTAGCGGCATTATTAAGTATAAACTCTTTCCCACAGGAAGGATACCACAGAAGCAAGGAAGGAAAGAGGGAATGTGGATTCTGCTGTTGCAGGTGTAGGAAATGCTGCTGCAACAGGAGATTATTCATATTTGAGAAGCATCTTTAAATCCAGTAGGCTTCTGACAGCCTCCTTGTAGAAAGAAATGCTGAACCTTTTCTGGGTATTAATTATTCACCACTGCAGAATGATTTAAAACACATATGAATTCTCTTAGCAAGCAATCCCTAGTAAATACATATGCTGTGAAATCCTGAGTTGGTTGTGTTGATGGCAATATCTGCAGAGATTTCAAGGGGCTAGAATCTAATCTGTACTACTCAGTTTAGTCAAGATAGCTTGGGCATCAGCATGTCCAATAAATTAATTATCATATTTGTATAGGACTTTTCATGTGTCTTAATTCCTCTCTCTAAGTACTCACAAAACTCCTATCACTACTGCATGCAAATGATATCAATACTGCATCTGCGATGCAGATCTTACATAAAATCAACTTAGTCGAGCCATTCTTGATTTACAATGGCATCAGTTAAATCAGAACTAAATCTTTCAAATACGTCTCTGCAGAGTGCTTTAAGCATTACTCAGAGAGTTGTAAAAGAACCACAAACAAAGGTGTTTCTTACAGGAATTTGAACAGATTTACTGAACTGTGCAATGTAAACACAAACACCTTATAACCGGGGCATGTTCCCTCAGACTCACTCCAGACCTGCGTACAGAACAAGGTGAGATAAGTAACATGAATGGAAGGTCTTATTTATTCTTCTGGCTTGTTGCAACAGAGAATTACTAGAGAGTATGTTGAGTGACAGTTCTCTTAAAAGCACTGTCTTGAGAACATATTAACACTGATAAAATGGTGCGTAACATTTCAGAGCTGTACCAACACTGCAGAAAGGCCACTCCTTGGGAATCAGTCCAACGGAGTGAGAATAAGCTAGAGAACACAGGAGCGAAAAGACCTGCAGAATGAAGGGATGAGAACCATTGAGAAATACTAACTATTAATATATGAGGAGTGGTCCCTTGTACCTTATGTCAAAACCCATGCTTCCTCCGCGGGCCAGTCAGGATGTGTGAGGGCTGGGTGTCCCTCTTTGTCCTTTACATTGCTCTACGGCTGCCCTGGCATTCTGTGCAAGACCAAAGGATTGATCTTTGTAAGAAGAAATGAAATAGGTAGAGGCTGCACAAAATGAGTCCAAATCTCCTGTGAAGCGAGCCTCTCCCTCCCCAAGCCCTCAGCGAGGCAGCTTGCTTCTAATTCACCATCTGACCTGATCATGGCCAGCTGAGCTGCCAGTTCCTTTGCTTAGCACCCACACTGCCACTTACGTGGTGAAGGAATATAAATCTCTCCTGCAGCATGTGAGAGCTTTTAACCTCCAGTTTGCACAATCACAAATGAAAATCCAAGGGTAAAGGCAGAGGCGGATGTGAGAACAGGGCTGGAAGAAAGAAGGGCAATGTTTAGATCCTTAGCAGCCATGCTTTGAGCTTGCCCTACATGACCGTAAGTGTACAGAGTTTGTAGGGCCTGCTGTAGGACCCTGCTGTCTTTGGGATGTGATACTTAAAATGGGGAGTGCACACACACATGCACAGAGGGCTGACTGCTTGCACCTGATAACGTTCCAACTTGGCACGTTCAGAGCTACAAAATCAATAGGTTTCATGTCCCAGACAATTGAGAGTGGATTTATTTTGTTTCCTGACTACCCTCCTTATCAGTTTTAATTGGAAGAAAGCTTTTTTCTTTTTTATAATTGCCTACCCTAAACTGTAACCATAATTTTCCATGTGTTTCGCTGTTCACAGAGATGTTCCAGAACTAATGGTCTCCAAACCCTAAATACATCTAATTACTGTGTAATTCACCTACCATTTGTCTGTGGGTAGGGAAATTACCTTCAACTTGCTTTGGACTTTTAACAGGAAAGTGGAAATTAAATGTCTATCCAACAGTCTAGTTCTCAAGGGGTTTTTAACTCCTTTTTCTTTAATGATGTTTTCTTACTTCATGCATTAACATTATTTGTAAGAATGACAAGAATATTTCCAAGCCATCTGATTTTGGACTATTGATTTAAGAATGCCCTAACAACCCTGAATATAGTGTAATAGTAGCCTAAAACCTGCTTGCTAAATGCCTATTGGCGTCTCCCTCAATGAAACAGAGAGAGAAATTTTAACAGCCTACTTAAGCTATTGGAACCGATGCAGCAGTTGGGAGGCCTGAAGCTGTGGACAAGCTCTGCCAGTCATTTCTGCTATGAAAACATCAGTCAGTCCACAAGTGCAGACACATTAGCATGCTTCAGCTGACAAGCTGTCAGTGCACTATTTCCCGACAGTGCCCTCACTTTTTGCTCTTTGAGCTTCCAGGTGGCCTTGACTACAGAGCTATGTATAAAATTCATATGTATATACTAGTACTTACATGTTTCTCATAAAATCACTGGAAATGGACTATTTCTATTCTGCATCATTTGCTTTGAGGGTTCCTGGTGCATAGAAGTTTGTCTTTCTCCAGTATGCTCAAATGAGTTCTTTCATCCTGAAATATCTGCTGGTGTGGCTAATGGCTAAGAAACAAGAGCAGGCAACTCTTCTGAAAGATAGCACATGACAGAAAGGGGTTGGGTACCAGCGGTACAGGGCAGCAAGACACCTGAGTTTCCCCTGTGAGTGAGTTTCCTCTGTTCCTCTGGGGCATGTGTCAAGCTCTTCCCTGCAGTGGACAATCTCTGGGCTTGAGCAGCAACCAGAGGATTACAGCTCGGTCAGACCATGACACTCTTAGCAAACCTGCCTTGTGGTATTCCAGGTTACCTCATCAGTGGGTGCTGCACAGCCTGTTGGGTCTCTTCGTGGGTTGCTTCTGCTGCATGAGGCAGCTGGTTTCCCCTTGTTAAGTTTCTGCAGCTACCAAGTACCAATGGATGTGCCTCTTGGCTGCTGTTGTGTCTTTTGGGGGCTTTGCAAAATGGATTATCAAAAATACATTCCTGGCCATGTTTCAAACAACAAACCACTCTCTTTTTGATAGTAGTAATGCTTGATTCTTGACAAATATATACTTGACAATATTACAATATAATTTAACAAGTTACTACATGTAGACAAATGTAGTACATGCTATCCTTACCTGTGATCAAAGTATGAGGCCAAAGGGAAGAATTTAGAAAATATCTGATAGTAAACAGGATGGACTAAGGCAGACCACCAGAAAAAAAAAAATCAAAAAACTCCTAGGATTTAGAAAAGGAACTACTCAAAAAGGTTTTGGAGCTTCTTATTTCCACAAGTTAACCAGATAAGTTGATGTAGGCAGCAGCAAGCTGAATAAATACAGATTTGGGGGAATTTTTCCAACTCATAATATTCTGCTAACCTGGAAGTGCAAATTATAAATCCTTGAGAACAAACCCCATATAAAGCTGTTCCAGGTGACTGACAGCAGAATAATTACCCAGGACACCAGTCTGGAAGAAGTTATGCAATACAGCACTTTGAATTAATCTGATAATGACCTGAAAATAACCACATTGATTGATGAGGTCATGAAGGATGAACCTATTCATGTTCAGATCAGGATACTGTAGCAATACAGTGTTGAGAGACATGGCAGCTCTGACCCATGCGTCATAAAAAGTTGTTGATAATAGCATTGGACTAGATGAAACTAATTACTAAAGTGATGAGTCAGGTGGAGTTTACAGGGGTTATGACTGGGTCATAACATGATTATGATAATGAAATATCAGGTGTGTTTTCAGTAGCACCTTTCATTACAGGAATAACACCCCTTTAAATGTATTACTCTGAATAGGAAATTACAGTGACTATCTCTGGAAGGAGAAGTGGTTTGGTGTGCCAGGTTCAGAGCACTGAGGCACTACCCATAAGCTGAAAACTATGTGCAGGTACCTAAGAATTAATGTGCACTACCTTACAATATACTGTCAAGTGTGCTCTTGGATTGAGCTGTTATTTACAAGTCTGATTCCCTTGCCTTTGCCCTTAAAAGGGCAAAATACCTTTTTGCCATAGGAATGTATCTTTAACATGTAGCAACTGGGACTGAGTGAGGATGATAAAATATACAGCTAAAATAAATAGCTGAGACAGACTAATAAATAGTAAAAGTTCCATGCTAGGAACAATATCACCTACCTGGTGATTTCCAAATCCCAAAGGAGCCATAACAGGATATCCCATTTTTGATTCTCAGAAAAACCTCAGCTGATACACAAAATAGACCTAACATGTATGGTATATATTATTTCCAAGTATATCACTCAATCTGGCTAGATTTTTATCTAATTGATTCTTTCTGCAAAATCTTTCCTAAGAAATGTCTTCTGATGAGTTTAGGTCATCTCTTTGTTAGCATGTGCTGAGTCTGTTTCTCCAGATTGATTCTTAGTCAACCAGTGATGACAGGATAGCTGAAGTTGAAAATGTTTGTTAATAATGGTCAATCAAACAATAGCAATTCTGTGCCTGCACAGAATGGATATGTAAGGACTGCCATTTCAGTGTATGTGTTCAGGTATTTGAAAGAACGAATACTTATTCTACTCACTGGAATTTCACAACTCCCTGAATAAATATGCCAGTAAACTGTGCTCTGTGTTAGTAACAGTCTTTCAGTGGAATGGAAATGGAAAGTGCTTTGTGTGTGTCCTGCAAGCCCATGTTGGGAGTTGCACAGAAGTGATGATTACTTCCTCCTTTATTTTTTAGAAGTGTGACTTGTCAACTCTTGTGAATGAGGTATGGAATGAGAAAACCTTGTTGACATGTTTCAAAGGAACAGAGGAGGTTGAAAATTACCAAAACAGATTTTATTTTCAGTCCTTCTAAGCTACCATCCTATTTTTGACAAACACATATATGAGGCAGTTTGTATAGGGGTGGAGAGGACAGAAAGGCACTGTAAGAAAAGCGGAGTTTAATTCTAATCTGGATTTGCAGTGGTAAGTTATTTCATTAAAATATCCACAGTGGCCCTACCTTTACATTTTAGAAACAACTTAGTATTTTGTTTATTCTTAATATCATACATAAATAAATATTTTAAAGCATGTGTGTATGTGTGTGTGTGTGTGATATGAACTTTAATATGGATCTTGCATTTCAAATTCTGAGAGGTGTCTCCAGGATGCTTGTGGAATGCTGCACCTTGGACTTAACTGGGAGAAGGAAGCCTTGGAAGGTCCAGGGAAAAATGACTGGCAGCCAGTGGGAACAGTTTTATCCATTCCTGTCTAAGCTAAACAAAGGAGACCTTCACTGAGCAGTGGACTTCATAAAGCTAATCAAAAAGTCCTTCCAATTGCAAATCACAAATGAAAATTGACACTAATGCTGCATATTCAGAAATCAGGCATTTGTGAGAGACTTCTGTTGTGGTTTTCAAATGAAAGAGGTCACTCCTTTACTCATTTGTTTGGTATTTGTCATAATAACTGTAATTATGAGGCACTACGGTGATAATTCAATGTTATTTAACACATAATTAGCGAACAAAAATACTACACAATAATTCTTCCATGGAGTCATGCTGCTAATAAATAGTGGCATTCAGTGACATCTTTCCTGTCATTTTTTCTCATCAGGCTTATGTAGCCTATAGTATTTTTACTTGTCTTTTTTTTTTTTTAAGAGTATAAGTATCATAGCAGAATTACTGAAACGAGAGCTGCAAAAATTGCTCTGCCCTTTGGCAAGGAACACTAACTTATTCATTATCCAGTGAGTACAGCTTTAAAAAGAGTGTCCTCTGAAAGCTTCATTGTCCTTTCCACGCTCCAATGATGCTCAAAAATATCATCACTGCTGATTCCAGGGAAAAATACTTCTATTAATGGGAGGGGGAGTAGTAATTTCAATAGGCTTTTCTGGCGCAAACTCTTTTCAGTTGACGTCTAATGCAGGAGACAATCTCTGATGTTTTCTCTTCATGTAGAAGAGGAAAGGCTTGAACTGTGGTGTATTGGGACCACTCTGCACGCACACTGGAGAAAACTCAGATGATGCGGTTGACACATGTCACCATCACAAAGCTAAAGTAAAAGAACTAAAAAAGCTCCCTTTCAAAGCCCTCCTAAATATTAATGTGACCATGGAAGCACTATTTCGTATACCTCTTAGATCCAGTATCTGAAGCAATGAGTTTTCCAGTCCAACAGCTTATCTTAAATCATATTTTAAAATATAAGGACTTCCTTAAACTCATGTTTAGCCTTAAAGAAGGCTTACGGGAATCTTACCAGCATGTTTAGATAGATACCTGATGCAAGGGAATGAAGACTCTTTTCAGTACTTCTGACTGACAGTTCAAGAGGCAGTGGGCACAAATGGAAATGCGTAAGATGTTCAAAACACAAGAGAAGAGTTTTTTACTGTGAGGGTGGCCAAGCACTGGCACAGGTAGCTCAGAGATTGTGGGTCGTTTACCTGAGGAGATACTCAAAACTCTAATGGATGCAGTCCTGAGCAACTTACAGCAGCTGACCCATCTTGAGCAGAGTAGTTGGACTGATGTGCACCTGCAGCTACAGAAAAGTTGAGGAGAAAGGAAAAAGATATCTCAGTACCGGGGTGCCCATAGCCAGATGTTGACTGCATTAATAAAGGGTGGGGACAGCACCATATTTGCCTCCGCGCTGTGATCTTATTAGCATGCCTGAGTGCTGGAAGGGTGTGAGCAGTCCCCCCTTTCCACAAATCTTTTTTCATCAGCTGTATTCAAAACCTTTCATTCTAAATCTGAACCCTTATGGTCCTGCCCTTTCTATATCAGCCTATTATATGGGGATGTGGTTAATCCCCAAGCCCTTGACCTTTAGTGATTTGTACTGCTGTCAAGACACATTATACAGCTTTCCAAACTTCTCTGCACTACAGAAGAAAATGTCCACAGTAGGGTGCTTTTGTTTAAACCACCAGGCAACAGGCATCAGCTTTATCATGCAAACATTTTCTTATTTTTCTTCAAGGGAAACAAGCCCCCCCTGCCATCCCTTCCCCAGAAGAGTTTCAGTATGAAAAACAGAGCTGAGAAGCTGGAGTAGGTGCAGGAGAGCTGTTTGCAATTTGCAAACCAATGAAGATTATGTTATTCCTGCTGGGACAGGAGCTGAGAGGAAAATGTGAGCTTAGTATTAATACCTAGGAAGATGATGGTTTGATTTTTCAAAGAAAAACTTAATTTTTGAAGAGGCCCATAGCTTTGTAAAAAAAAAAAAAAGGGTTGCTGAGGTGTAGGAGCAACTGTATGATACTCAGGGACCTCAACTCTACGCTGCATGGGTTTTGGTGGATAAGTCACCTCTGAAAAGGTGTAGGAATTAGAGGTTATTGTCCCATTAGCCACAAAGAGAGCAGATGCAGCATGCATGCAGTCTCCCATCCTCAAGGTTCCTTTATTCAGAGATTTAATCTTAGCATAGCAGGGACAATTTCTTCTCCCTGCCAGTTCAATTCTTGCTTTTTTGAAGACTTTGGCACAGTCTTAGCTGGACTAATGGGAGTTTTGAAGTGGACTGAAAATAGCAACTAATTTCACAACCAACAGTGATGCTTTTCAGCCATCAGCCTAAGCCATATTTTAATATGGAGTTAAGACATGAAAGGGTGTTTTGGAGAAAGTGAGTGGGAAATCATTATTCACTAGCCCTTGCAATACAGGTTAGCTAAGGATGTTACCTCTTGGCCAATAGAAAACAAACATGAAGTCTTTTTCCCCAACACACGAGTTCTGATATTAAAATCATGAGACATTGCTATGAACAGTTGTGGAGGGCAAAAGTTCAGAAAGTGATAAGACAATTTCAGGAAGGGTAGGTCTGTCAGGGCCTATCAGATATCAAACCATGGCATCAGCCTGAAGCTCAAAAAGTTCCAAACCTGCTCCCCACTGGAAGACTGGAGGCTGCTGCTGCAAAGGGATCGTTCTGTCCACACCTCATTTTGCTCTTTTCTGAGCATCCTCTCCTGACAGCTGCTGGAGCCTGTAAGGGATAGATTGCAGATAGATCCACAGTCTATAGACGCTATCTATAGTTATGTGTTGGGTTTACCACTCATCTAAGCGTGTCTATAGGTGTTACGGTTCTGATAGCCCGGACAGAAATTCATGGCAACAACAGCATGAAGTCTGAAGCCAAACGTGCATGTGATTCATATTTTTCCCCTGGAACAAAGATCATGCTGTGTTTTCTGCACACTGTCACAGCTAGTGGGTCACGTTTCACTGTGATTTCTCTCTCCACCGTTGTGTTTTGTAACAATATTGCAAGATTTCCAACTAGTGAAAAGGTAGTTTTCTTGCATTCCCTTTTGCTGCTGGCCTATCCACCCACGATTCCCTTTACTGGTTCTTGTAACAGCTGAGACCTCTCCTTCAGCAGTTCTCTCAGTCCCTGGCTTCCCCAGCTCCATTCATGCCAAGTAAATATGGTTTTCAGAAAGGAGAAATCTGCTTGGCAAGGAGAAAGGTAGGGCGAAGGGGCAGAGACAGATGGAAAACTCGTCACGCTATTCACCCACTCAGCTCCAGCCACATTCCCGCCTTGTGCCTCACGCCTGTGTTTCCAAGCTCATTTGTAATCCATTGCAATAGCTCTCCGTCTTTCCTGTGCTTTGAATTTGCAAATCAGTCTGCCTGTCTAGAGCCATATCAAATGTTTTCAACCAGCTCCTCTCTTTCACCCCTGTCAGCCGTGCTGACTAGATGAGTGTGCTCAGGAGTGAGGCAGGGCAAGCCGTGACCTGCTGTGAATCAGCTCCATCTGAGGGGACTAGAGGCACGATCTCCAGCAAAGCTTGCCATGGCAATTTAAGACTTCACCATCTGCAGCTCCTTCTTTTTCAAGACTTGCTATTTCATAGTGGAAGAGAATCAGTAGCTGCTCCTACCTTAACTGACTTGCTCCTCATTCCCCTCATCTGCTTAAGCCAGCACTGAAAGTTGAGACAGTGGTCACACTGACACTGGGCCACTCCTTCTATCCCTGCCACAGAACAAGGGCTTAGTCTGCCATGAGATCTCCCTTCTGTTTTCTGTGTTCATCAGAAAATTAACACATATGCAGATGTGGTCTTTGCTGAGAAATATGTGGCTTTTTTGGTTTTGTTTTTCCCTATAATTAACTCAATAGAGACAAGACGTTTATTTTGGTTAAGGAACTACAATAGGCAATGTCAACTCTAGAAACAGCTGCTGGTTGCAGCTGAATTAATTCTTTTCATTCCCCTCTCCTCTGGAATATGTAGAGTAAGGTAAAGCAGCACATTTTGTAACTGACTTCTCAATTTTACTAAATTTCTTCTGTGAACAGGAATCCTGAAAAAGCCCTTTAAATCATAAAAGTATTTTGTTGAGATGCTTTTAAATATTCTTTTAATTAGCAGCAATATTTTATTTAGAATTTTTCCTTACTGTTTTGGAGGCTCAAACAAAACATTCTGGGTCATTTTCCTGCTTCTTTGAATTGATAAAAAAATTCCCCCACATTTTTGATTGCACAAAATGTCTGTGTTACTTGATTGTGATTGACCTGATTTCCCAACAAAAATTAAATTTTATTTTGGTGGTTTTTTATGTGAAAGAATCAAAACATCAATTATTAGCACATCTCTCAGTGCATCTTGCTTGTTTATTTCACAGTAAAAACAATTCTTTCCTTTGCTTCATTACATCCTATTTTATACAGTCTTCCTGCATTGCCCTGACAATTCCTCTGCCTCCTCCTGGCTGTCCTCACCTCTCCAGGCCTTTCTATTGTATCCCTCTGCTCTATATAGGTCAGTACTGCACTTCCCTGAAATCTCCCCTTGTCGTTTCTGAAATGAGATGCTTCATTAGCCACTCGCCAGTCTTCCGGCATTACTGACTTCTGCAGTCAGCTTGCAGAGACCTCTGCTAGTGGCTGTCTTCCCCTTCTTGCTACTTGCCCTACAGAAATAGTGACAAACACATTCATGACTCAGAAACTCTGGGGAATGCCCATTAGTGTTCGATGGGTTTTTCTTGGGTGTGCTTCACACTCTGAATCCTGCGGAACCTCGTTATGTTTCTTTTCTCTTTAATTGCTCGACATAGCTATTATTTGAGGAGGACAGATGCAAGGTTTTAACATTTTTTTGAAATTCCTTACATTGCTGTATTTTGGGGTAGAGGGAGGAGATTTGCAAATGAGAAGCAGCTCTATGCTTCCAGCTTAAATGGCTCTTATTTTGCCCTAAGAAAAGGAAAACTAAATGAAGAGGAAGAGAATTATGGGCATGAGTCTGTGTGGCTCCCTGCCCCCTCCAACAGGAGCACTGAAAACAAACAAGGCACGACTGTTGTCTTCTGCTGGGTAGAGGCATTGCAAAGGTGGAAACAGGGAGAACAAAGCGTGCATGTTCCAGAGTTCTGCACACAGTCACTAACAAATAAGCCTGGCAGCATCTTCACTGTCTGTAGGAGTGTGCTCCATACAGCTAATCCCCACGTCCTGGGTTGCCATCTGGAATATGCCACAAGCAGGTCTGTATAGCAGGGGTGTTGCAAGCCTGTGACAAGCCAGGAGTGCACCCAGGGCCTGCCAGCAGCCACGAGCTGTTCTTGCTCAGTCACACTTGTAGCCTAACGCACAAAAGGTACCCAGTGAGGGGCAACTGCCCCTTGGGAGAGGTCTTCTGGAAAAAAAAAATAAAATCTGAGGTGTGTCAGCAGTATTTCCTTCACAGAGTGTGGAAATGGGATGGCCCACAGCACACTGCTTGGGACACCACCAGCGCCCCAGGCCTGGTAGCATTTCAGAGAGCAGGAGAAATATCAACAAGAAGCAAAAAATGCTGAAATCCAGTGAGAGGATGATTGGTCCCCACTGTGCTAGGAAGGAAGGCTAGGCGAAGGCCATGTGGCAGCCAGGGGCCCTGTTACCCACCCCACAGTGCACATTGCTCCCCATCACACACAGTCTCTGTCAATGGCTCATTTCAGACAGCAGCATCCTGGCATCCCCTGGCACCCTATGTGCTGGCTCAGGGCCTCTGGCAGAGCCCCAGCAGTTCATCTGAAGAGCCCCGTGGCATTCCCTGACCTCTGCAGAACAGGGGTGCCATGTCCCCAGTCCAAGCATCAGGGGGCCCACAGTGCTTCCCCAGTCTTCAGCAGCCACAAGGCTTTTTTTGTTGGGGGAAGGGGTCATATGCAGGGTCTTTACAGCTATTGATGTTTCTGCTTCTGCCGAGCGATCTGAGTTTTATCTCTCTTGTCCTTTCCTACCTTCATCAGCATCTTAATTGTGCTCAGCACTCTTTTATGGCAGGCACGTGTAGGCATGTGCAAATTTCCTGACTCCTGGGAGAGCTCTCAGAAAAGGGGAAAAATGGCTGCAAAAGTAGACCCAATCCCTGAAGGCTGTAGCCACGCAGGACTATTTTTCTCCCATTTTTAGGCTCTTCACTGGGCTGTCAAAGCAGCAACAGCATTGGAGGTGCTTTTCACCCAGTGGTCTCAAAATTGTCTGCTGAGACAGTCATAGACTCTTACTAATCATACTCCAGGGACACAGGGAAGGAAGAAGAGAGACGTGACATGATCTGCCTGCCTTGCCTTGCTCCTGTCTCTCGCAACAGCTGCAATTTCTCACCACCGTGAGACTAGAGCCCTTGTGTCACACAAGAAGTAGAAAATCATCCATTAATCCTCCTTCTGGTTTTCCCCCAGGAGCTGCTGTGTTTGCTCAGGCAGGGATGCATTTGCTTAGAAAGGCAAGTGCTGCCTATTGGCAGTGAACACCCTCTCTCTGTCCTTCTCTGGAGGGCTCTCCCCATGCGGTTGCAGCAACAGCCTCCTGTTTGACGTCCATCAGTGGTAAACTGGTAGATGGGTCACCCACTACTCCAGAACCAAAGCACCAACCCCCTTTGTGGACATTAACCTCAATAGTGAAAGGTGCAACTTCTGTTTGTAAAGAAAAAGACACAAAGGTTTGGGTCATGTGTTTCTCCGCCTCTCCCTCCAGCGGCTTTGATCCATTTTGGGCTTTGGTCCAAAAGCTCATTAAGAGAAAAGTACAGCCAAGTATTACTCTGAAAGAGAAGAAAAAATGGCTCATCCATCAGGAGAAAGACAAACAGTGTCAGATATGGATTGCTAATTTGCTCTCCCTGGGGAGATCTGCTTCTTTTTAACCAGAAGAGTGTTTTTCCACAGAAGGATGCTGACTAAGCTTGACTATTTCTTACCCTGAGCTTCTCCCTTTCCTGGCAAGATCCCAGTGTAGACATCCTCTTGCCTGTTGATCTCTGAAGTGATCTCTGGATGGGCACTGCTTGGCAAAGAAACCAATGCATGGATGGCACCTAAGAGTCTCCTGCAACACCTGAAATGTGACAAATAGATGCATCCTGTAACAGCATGGTGGTAAATAAGGAAACTCAAAAGAGAGAAAATAGTCTGAACCATAATTCTATAATTCTATTAGTCTGGAGAAAAGGATGCTGAAGGGAGACCTTATTGTTCTCTACAACTACCTGAAAGGAGGTTGTGGTCAGGTGGGGGGCAGTTTCTTCTCCCAGGTAACAAGAGATAGGACAGGAGGAAATGGCCTCAAGTTGTGCCAAAGGAAGTTTACATTGGATATTAGGAAAAATTTCTTCCCAGAAAGTGTTGTCAAGCACTGGAACAGGCTGCCCAGGAAAGTGGTAGAGTTGCCATCCCTGGAGGTATTTAAAAGAGGCGTAGGTGTTGCACTTAGGGACATGATTTATTGGTGGACTTGGTAGTGTTAGGTTAACTGTTGGACTCAATGACCTTTAGGGTCTTTTCCAACTGAAATAATTTTGTGATTCGGTAAGACTCAAGTACAGAAAAAGAAAGCATTAACACCCCCCCCCCCCATTTTTCAAGACAAAACTACTTACATCACTGGTACTAGTCCAATACTCAGGGCAAGGACTGTAGAGAAAGCAAGATGAAGATGCAAATGTTGCATGACAACAAGGAAATAATTTTTATTGTGTGTGTAAAAGTCACTCAAAAGGCTTTTGTGCAGAGATTACTGAAGATGTTGATTTGCAGTGTTGCTAGGAGCACTAGGGATGTGACAGAAAAGTGGAGGGAAGGTGATGTACTAATATTTAAAATATATAAATGAGATGTCCTTTCATGACTTTTGGGTCCAGACAAAGTAATGGAAGAGCTGAATGGAATGATTTATTAAAAATTAAGGAAGAGGAGGTTAATAAAATCCAAACGTCGTCAAAGTAATTGGAGTCTGTTTCTTTGCTTGAGATAATGTTCGGTGCTTAAAGGTAAAAATACTTGTGTGTTTAAATTTAGTTTTGAGCCAGGAATTTTTTTTGAGAAAACATAATGTTTTGATTAAAAAACCCAAAATGATACATAATTCAAAGTGGAGCATGTTCAGTGGGTTGGAAAGTGACTCACAGAGCTCCTGTGTAATCATAACTTGGGAATTGTTGTTCCGGCAGGCCTGTTTCTAGTTGGATCATCTGCAGGGGGAGGAATCTTGCTTCATCCCCTGCCATAACTGTGGCATGTGCTCTGCATGTGTGTGTGTGTGTGTGTGTGTGTGTGTGTGTGTGTGGGTGTATGTATCTCTTTTTCTGGTGGCTTTGCATCTGTCTACAAGGGTTGTTCCTTGATCCCACATTTTTAATGGCTTTTATCAACAACCTCAAGGGCATCAACACGACCCCTGTGCTGATCACATCTGCCAGCAATATAAAAGTTGGAACCTGGTGAAGAAGGAGGCTATTTGCTTACTGATAGAGTGCATCTAACACTGCTTGATAGGATGAGCACAACAGGAAATGTCCACTTGGTGAATGCGCTGGAAGCCCTGGCCCACTGTGGGAGCTTTGCCTCAGCAGAAATCAAGCCTTGTCTCACACGTGTTCCCACCAGGAACACGCCATTGCAGGGCTCCTCAGTCTGGCAGGTGAGAGCACAGGAACAGCAAAAGCAGGGAAGGCCCATCTCAACAGATTCAGCCTGGAAAAAAAGTCCAGGTTTTTCACAGTCAGGGGAAACTCTCCTTGCCATGACTTGCCAAAGGTTGTGGTCACTGGGCACACATCACAATAGGGTGTTTTTCCAAATGCTGTGCCCATGTTCAGCTGGAGTTCGTTTGAGGGAGGCCTCTGGTCTCTAATTGTAGTTTTCATGTCCTTTTCATCTGAGAACTCCATATATTTTTGCTACTGAAAATATAAATCCCTTAGAAATGTCATTCATGTAGATTGTAATACAGTTGTTATGGAAATTGCTTTATTGAAATTTACCTGTTTAGCAATCTTTTCTATATTTTAGAAGATAGTCTGCATAGGAATAGTAGGTCAGCTGTCACAGGCTAACCCTGGCAGTCCTGCTTAGCTCATCCAAAAACTGGTACTTGTACCAACTTATTTTCCAGAGAAAGATATATCCTCTAGTACAGCATTAGTCAGTAGTCTCCTCTACTTCAGTAGTTGCTATTTTTAAGTCATTGGAAGGAGGGCTGCTTTAAGAAATACCATTTGAATCATATGAAAATTGAACAGGGGTCAAGTTTCACTGTCCTGAGTAGGAAGTTGCACTCCCCCTTCCTTCCTTCCTTCCTTCCTTCCTTCCTTCCTTCCTTCGCCTCTCCCAAACCCCACTAGCTGCATCTTTTGGTGAAGCTACAGGGTATCACTAAGATTTTTTGTGAAATCCTGGATACTCAGCCTCATCCAAACCCTTACTCTGTGTCATGGCTCCTGGAGAGGTGAGAAATAAAGTGACCCCACCTGTGGGAGGCTGGGCTGTGGGCCCAGAGGGTGGTGTGGAGCTGTCCCCAGCTCTGCCCTACCATTAGCATCTCTTCCTACTGGGCCACCATGCCCAAGAAATGGCCACTTGATCACCTTTCATTATTACTGGGCTTGCTGCAAGTCAAATGTTTACTGCTTAATAAATTGATGCATAACACAGGGAACTACGATTGAATTCCATTTTGCAAATGGGAAAAGTTTAGGCCTGTTCCTGTAAGTGACACTACTGAGGGTTGTGGCGAAGAAATGGGCTAATCCTAGGTTACCATGGATGCACGCATGCTTCATAAACAGCACCGGGGGCAGTGCTTCCTCTCCTCAGCACATGCAGGAAGGAAACTCCGTGGTGTTAACACAGGGTGGAAGGTAGTGCTGGCTTACGAGCTGCGGGAAGGATATGACTCCACATGTGTCACCGGAGTGAGGCCAGGAGCTGTGCCAAGGCAGTTCCCAGTGGTGATTGCCACTGAGCCAGCAGAGAGAGGGCCTTGCAGCTTGGATGTTGTGTCTGGCTAAGGAGAGACCCTGAACGAGGAGAAAAGGCTTAGTTACCACAGTAACAACAAAGCCACTGCTGGACCTGCACTACCCAGTCAAGGTGGGGTGGAAAGATAGGAGTCAGAGCTTTCTGGTTGACTTAGATGTCTGACCTGCACATCCCACTTTGTCCTCATTGCCTTGAATGTGTCAGTGCCCCTGACTGAGTTTTCTGGTTGTCAGACTCAATTCCTTATATGATGCCCTTCATACAAGGTTCCCAAAGCTGTCTGCAGTCCTTGACTAAACTGGTGAACTGGTGCCTTCCAGAAGTATGCAACGTATATAAAATAATTTAAAGCATGTTAATTTTTTACACACTGAAACACCACTGGTTCTCTAAACTGATGTGGGAAGGGAACAAAACTGGATTTTCCTTCTTGAGTTTGCAGGAGAAATTTACCCAAGGCTAGCAGGGAACTTTGATAACACTAGCTGCAGATCTTCCTTCTTACTTAGTTATAGGTGGCTTTGTGCCTCCTGTCCTCCTGGGCCCCACACGTGGTGAGCTGACAGCACTGGTGCTCCAGCCTCTCAGGCATAGTGTGGACAACAGAGAGCTGTGGAAAATGGGGTGGTTCTGGGCAAATGCTGGCAGCCCCTTGCTGTGCACATGGCAGCAGAGCATCCTCTGGGCTTGTTGTGGCTGCTCCCAACAGTTTGCTAGCACAGAGGCACTGCTGCCCAAGTGTCATCACAGTGAAACAACTCAACCCACTGCAACAGAGGCAGAGTGGGTTTGTTTAGTTGGGCTGTTTGCTGGATTCATTTTTATTTTCACTGTGACAGCTTTTACATGGAGAAGTCAACTCTCCTCCTAGCTAAACCTTTCTATTATTCTATCACATTGCAAAAGGAAAGGAGAAACACTATTATTGTCTGCAAATGTCTACATCTGTGGTGAATGTATTATTAGGAGAGGAGGCTCTAAATTCTTATTTTGAAGGAAAATTAAAATTATTATCAACTATATCTCTTTTGCATTCCGAAGGATTAGGTGTAACCCAAGTTTTGGGAAAAAAATCCGGAGGACACTTGCAGTCCTTCTTCTGAAACCTCTTTTTTTTTTTTCATTCTATGTGGTCTGATGTGCCAACTGGAACACTGTGTCTCAGAGCAATGGGCACAGAAAACTGCCACTGAGCATCACTGAGTGCAGGCAATGGCTACTCTGCCTCTGACAGCTGGATGTATCTGCAAGGGGATTACAAAAAGTTTGTCATTCTCTATGTTGTCTACATGTGATAGGATCTTCTATAATCAGTAAGCAATTAGCAAGCTGGTATCTAGAAAAGGTGTAAAAGACAGAATTCTCAGACCAGGTTTTACTGTAGTTTTAATCAGAAATATCCCTTCTCACTGCTGTTGTGCCCAATTTTGTCTAAGCAGGATTAGTTTGTGACCAGAGGGCAGCTCATTTGCGAGCCCAGGTAATCTTTTGAAATGCATTTCTGAGGAGACCTCATTATTTTGCCAAATGACACTGAGATGGCCTAACACACCAGTCTTTCAGGGCAGCCTTGGGCAGCCAGGCAGAGCTGTCAGCCAGCAGATGATTTTCCTAATAGTGTCTTGAGCTGGGCATTGTGGGAGCAGGGCAGCAGGGAGGAGGAAGAAGAACCACATTTGTGGAAGTAGGTGGAAATGGGACAGGATTGGTGCCAGGATGTGTTGTTGCATTGCTACAAATCCTTGGCCACCAGGGTGTCCTGGGTTTGCAGACTTCAGTAGGATGATGTGACATGGCCCAGAAGACTTCACACAGAAAACTGAGAAGTGTTTCTTGTTTCCTTTTACTGTTTTTCTGAGCCATTCATTGTTTTCACCACTATGGAGAAGTTAATCAGAAGCATGCAGAGAAATGACTGCAGTGTGTAATGAGTGGTGGGGCCTTATTGCAAAACTACTCACCATAACAAACAGAAGGTGTTTCTGCAGAGAAGCCTTGAGCCAGTGGTCCAGGCTGGGCATCTGATCCACGACAGCAAAGGGCAAGGCACACTGCTTGTTGCTGCCTTCCCTTGACCCAAAGCCCTGGTGGCACAGAAAAGACTTCGTGCAGTAGCCAGCACTGGGGAAAAAACAATGTGGAGTGAGCCCCCTAACAGGACAATGATGTTTCTGTACCCTGGAATGGCTTGGACACCATCAAGTCAATGAAAGGCACCATGACTGTATTCCAGCATGAAGGAGAATCAGTGATGGGGTTGCTTATGCTGCAGTACATCCCAAAGCACTGTATTTGTGCGTGCCTGAACATAGATTGTACAGTATTTTTCTCCTTGTATAGAAGGACACAATGTTAGTCTAAAAATAAGGTCCAAATTCAGCCCAGAGTGGATTCCTCTAGAATATAGTTTTGGCCAGAATACTCTGAATTGGACAGCATCTGGAAAAACTTCTGTGTCCCTTGACTGGCTAGAGAAAAACTATGCTTGATCTTGGCAAATATCCCAGCCTTCTTCAAGGCACAGAATGCTTCTCTCCTTTTTGACCTCATTGCTGTTGGACTTTACTCTAGCCAGAGTTTATTGCAACAAACTGAAAGCAGCTGGAAGCTGAGTTCAATACATGCAGGAATAAGGTGACTGATTCATTTTCCAGAAAGGCACAGAAGTGAGGCTTTGTCCAGGCAAACACAGCCCACAAAAGGTATGAAGCAGAGCAGATTTCATCAGCTTCAGCTCACAGATACTGCTCTTCCTAGGAGGAAAAACCATTCCAGAAAATCATTCTGCACCACATAAATCTGCATTTTCTCTATAGATCAGGAGACCTCTCTGCCATGGACCCAAGTGGGCTGATGTAGGAACTGTCAATAGTAACAGGCCATTTCATTTACTCTTTCAGGGAACTCAGTTCCCCCAGTTTAAAACACCGGAGTTAGTCATCATTACCTTATTAGCCCACTCCTCCATGACACCGTACATTTTTAACTACCATTGTAGTCCTTCATGGCATTTATTTCATTGAAAGACAACGGGGCAACTGGTTTCAGAGGGAAGTGCAAGTATGGGAAGAAAATGCCTTCTCTATCCATGTGTGGTGAAGCCAGCTGCTGTGCTCTGAAGCTGGCCCTTGGCTTGGGCAGAGGGAGGTGAATCCTCCAGTTCATTAGTAGGGCACAGGAAGGGCAGATCCAGCCCCTTTGCAAACAGACATGAGCAGGGTGCCCATTTTCCAGCACGGCTCTGCAGTTGACTCTGTACTGCTGAGATTTGCCCGGTTTCTCACCCGCCTCCTGCCTGTGTCCTGAGAAGTGTGAAAATCTGATTTCCTGACTGTTTCCTAGCTGGCCCCCAGCCTGAGGGGGTGAATCACAGTTCCCCTGTCCTGCAGCCAGGTTTGCCCTCAGCTGATCACTCGTTGCCAACATAAAGTCCGTGAAGCAGGATGGCTCCTTCAATCTGCCTCCCAACGTCCTTCAGACTCTGGGCTGGTGTAGTCCCTGCCCAGTTGCTGACCTGGTCAGGAAACCTGCAGGGGACATTCCAAAGCTCCTGGGTGCTCCAAATTAGGCAGGCTTTTCACTGCATGTTAGCGTTGACTCACACAAGTTGCATACCTACATCTAAATAAATTGAAGAACCTTCTTCACATCAAAAAGACCACCCATTTTATCTGACATGGACTCCCCTTCATCACCCCCAGCCATTACTGGCTCCCAGAACTGTGTATCCACTTAGATACACAGGCTTTCAATTGTGTGAGGCTTTTTAATTTTAAGCTAAATTTGAATTTGAGACAGGATGAAATGAGCTCCAGGTACCAGAATGTAATAGCTCTGGAATATAATGCAGGATTAATCTCAGCAGTGAGTGGGAGCAAAACACTGAGGGATGCACAGCCTGAGAAAACCAGGGAGGCTCAGTAAGTAGCAGGAGCAGATAAAAGCAGACAGCTTGGAAGATTTTTTTTTTTTGGAAGAGAAGTATCAGTGTAAAGAAGGCAGACAGGAGAGAGACAACCCAGGCCACTTCCAGGGCAGACCTTTCAGTGAGTGCCAGCAGTTCTGTGTTGTTGGATGTGGAATTGTTTTATGAGTTCCTCCAATCTCCAGGCTCTTGGAAAACTATTGTCTAGTGCCTGATCTAACAGGAAGTACAACTGCTCAAAACAGGGAGCACATCTAAGAAGAAAAACAAAAAGCAAAAAATTAAATTCAGAGGTTAGCTTTTCCTATTTTTAGCTTTTCTGCAAGTTATCTGGAATGCATGCAACTTATTTTGGAAGATTTAGGAAGCAGAGTGTGTTGCCAGTTCTTGCAGTAGAAAAACCCAAATGTGCTGCATCTCTTGTGACAGATTATGAGCTGCAAAAGACACTTAAGCAGGCAGGGTCATTAAGGGAGACTGGGTTTAGCTGGCTACATTAAATATTTGTCTAGTAAAAGCTCCCTAATGTTAAAGAGAGTCACAGAGAACAGGACAGAGACCCAACACATGGTTCTGCAGACGGGGTCACAGGTTGTGTAGCTCTCAGAAATTACTGAAATGAGCCACCGCTGTTATAGGTGTTTCGCATTTCCAAACTATCCCATAAGAGGGAGGTTGCACTGCATGCTTGGCAAAGATCCCCACCGATCTGGTGGGGACCTGGCAGCAGGAGTCTGGCCACCGATGGTTTGCCTGTGTTACGGGCAGCCAGGTAAAAAACTTGCCCAGGACCAGATCCTTTCCTGATTCCCTTAAGCACCACTCTGTTCTCTGGCCTCACCCATCCAAGAATTGCAGTCTGCTCCTCAGAAGAGCAATCCTGAAGCTTACACTGAGCTCCCACCTTCATTTGAGATCTGGCATCCTTGAAGGGGAACAGTGATTTAACTCCAGCTTGTGGCTGTCTTAAGTCCCTTTTCTCTTACTGCACAGATACAAAGAACTCAGTTTCACTTTCCTGTGAATCACTGTGGCTTGCTGACTCCCACTGAGTTGCTCATGATGAATACACAAAACTCTCCCTCACCAAACACAGCTATTCCTGGTGCACACAGGCTCCCTCTTCCTCACAGCTCCATTTACTGCCAAGGGCTTGTAAAGCTCCCCAGTACATCAGGAACAGGGCTGAGGTGCCTTTCCCTCCTGCAAGCTCTGGGAACATCAGAGGTAAAGGCATTCCAGGAGATCATAACCAAGAGATTTGTGTTGTGTTCATCTGGGAAGTTAATGTCTGCAGTACTCAGGTGATTTGCTGATGAGACTGTATATATGTAACACGTTCTGTTTCTAATCACATAAACAAGTATTTTCCTGGCCATGGCACTGGCAGCCAAAACGTGATTAAAATTCAGTGAGCTCCCTGCTCTCCCTGGCAGTGAGCACTACCATCGAGTCAGTGGAGGCAGCCACCGGCCACGGCCGGGATCTGAACCATAGCCTGAGCAGTGAATTTGGCAAAGGAAGATGCAAACCTGTGGGAAGGACTGTTTTCCTTGTTGCTCAGAGGACCCCGCTGCATTATTTCAGCAAGGAAAAGGCAGTGCTGCCCCACAATGGACAAAAGGGATGCAATACCCCGAGGTCTCTCTCGGCAGCAGACTCCCACCTTCAAGAAAGGACAGGGTGAAAAAGAGGCAGCTATGCCTCTGCCGATCCTGCCTGTACTCTCCTGACACGCCTTCACTGTGTGTATAAGGGCTACTGCTGATCACCTGTCGGGCCAGAAGGAGTTGCTCAGCTCTTCACACAGACCTTGGATATGGGCCGCCTGTTTTTCTGTCATTCCCATCCTCCAGTAATGCAGAAGAGTGTAGCATCTGCATGTGAGGGCATGCAGGGAGGCTGCTTCCAGCAGCATGCCCACCAGTACCTGTGGGCTTTCCATGATGTGCAGGAGGAATTGTTTTCCCGCCTAGGGTGATGAAAACTGCTACACTCCCTTCCTTCCTCCCTTCCTTCCTTCCTTCCTTCCTTCCTTCCTTCCTTCCTTCCGTCCCTCCTTCCTTCCTTCCCTCCTTCCTTCCACGTGCAAAGTGAGGTGTGGATGCTCCTGTGTACTCTTGCTTGTCCCTTAGCTGATCTCAGCCACTCAAGGGCTCTGAGCTCACATCCTAGGTGGATGCTAATTTATTCAGGAGGGCTTGCTCCTTTGGCAGATGTTCTGCATTTCATTACTTCAGGTACTCAGCTATCAGCAGAGGGCAAAATGCTGGTGAGGACCTCCTGTAATGACAACCTTTGCAGAAAGCTGTTTGAAATGTTGGGCAGGGACGGCAATGCACCTCAGCACATGCTGTGCCAGTAGGAAGCTCCCTTGCAGGCCTATGGAATCTCACTCCAATTATTGGGCAGGCTGATTGCTCTGATCTCCACTCAGAGACACTTTGCACTACAAAGCTAGATGGAGAGTTTACAGTGTACCAGGTGTGGCGTACTTGCACCCTACAGGGCTAATGAAATTAAAGCTTTTTTCTAGAAGGTGGCTTAATTCACTTCTTGCATGTTCTTTGTTCAGTGATTCCAGGTAATCCTCTATCCACAAGCAGCGAGCACATGGGGATACTAGCCTAGATACTATGCATTAGCTCCTCAGGTAGTTGTCCATGGATATACAAAATGATCAAAGGTGGTTGGTAGTGTCCTCCGTCTTATCCTATAAACCTTCTAGTTAGAGCCATGAAAATTGTAAATACTGAGCATATAAAGGCCCAGGTGCTCTGCTAATAGCAGTGAAACAGGACTTTTTGCGTGTGCAAGGAACAGTTGATATAGTTGAAGTACCATATTGTAATTTAAAAAATTTCCTCAGGCTCCCTGGCTTGTGTCTCACCATGTGATTGGAGTAAAGAGTGCTAAGCAACCTGGAACATGTATGTTGTCAGTATATAAATCTAGATGCTGGTGGCAGCTCGTGGGTGAAAACTCTCAGTCCTGCTCCTCTCAGGAGCTCTGGCCATAGTGCCGTGCCATGTAATAACTGGAATCATTGTGGTGGTATCCTTTCAGGCTGCTCCAGACTTGAGCACATGTGAAACTATCAGAAGACAGTTACTGGAACCATCATAACATGGCCTTCACACAGTTTGCCGGCGTTGCTGGGGCTTTCAGCTGAGACTTGGGCAATACTGAGCTGTTTATTCTCACCTGATATTATATTCATTCATGGATATTTAATTCCTCAGGTCTAGTTGGTGGATGGGCTTCGCCGTGTCACACTGGTTTCTGTAGGATGTTATTTATTGTGCTTCTTAAGATTATCAAGCTTGTATTTCCAAGGCAGCAATCAGCCAGCAGCCAAGCCATGCCAGCCAAGAAGGACATAGATGTGTCTTGTAGAAGGTTATTCAAGGATAAGTGTATGCACAGAGTGACGCCCAGAAGAGTCTTTCACAACAGCAGGGTCAGCTCACATGAAGCAGCGTTCCTGCTGCAGATACCCTCTGTGAGACAGCTTTGCTGTGCACCACTTTGCAGCTCTGGTGGTAGAGCAGGTGCCCAACCTTCAGCCGTTGCAGCAGTAAAAGCACTGTAAGAGCTTTCTTGCTAAGGGATGGCCTCAGCATAGTTTTGGCTGCAAAAGCTGTGTGTCTCTCTGACATAGTGATCTGTGCTGAGCAGTGACAGGCACAAGCCGTCACCAGCTGTGGCTTCCAATGTGTTGCAACCCTTCACCAGCTTGTCTGCCTCTGGCTGTGGAGCAGTGAGCTTGTTGTGGCGGGTGAGGTGGCTCAGCCTGGCAGGTACTTCCCTTTGGGGGCACAAGGGAGGCCTCAGCCAAGCACTTGCTGCTATTTCCACTCTGAGGTCATGGGTGAAGGTTACTATTGTTCACATCCAAATATCAACCTATGAAACCTCTCAAGTCTGTCAGCCTGTGGATTTGTTTCATGCAAACGGTGAAATTCAGTGCCACTTCCACTTCCTGCCCAAGGTTTAGGGTTTAGATAACAAATTTTCATCTCTCTTGGATGGTAAGCTGCAGACATCAGTGGCACTCTGCTGAATCCACCAGGAAAACCCAGCAAATGTAGGTGACTATTCATGAGTACAACCTCACTTTTAGGGGTTTATCAGGCTGGAAGCACTAAAAATCACTGAGCATCTCATGGTCAGTAGGGGAGTTTGTGTGTCCTAAAGACCAAGCACCACACAGAGCTGGAGATGTTCAGGTTGGGTCTGTTAGACACTTGGTTGCTGCCCAGAAAACTTCAGCACTATTTTGCTGCAGCCCCCTCAGGCTTGGTGTGCAAATCTGCCCAGGTCATGCCAGCTAAGCTACAACAGCCCAGAAATTACAGCCTCCACCCTGTCAATAAGATAGTTCAGGTCTTGTCTTGTCTCATCTGGGTTGGGAGTGTTTGGACTTAAACCTCCCTCAGCACAAAGACAGGCACTCCATCAGCAGAGTAAGGAGGTGAGCTGGGGGAGAAAACACCCCCCCTGTTGAAGCTGTCCTGCAAAGAGGGAGAAGGATTCCTGAAAGCTACGTGGCATATAGAGTAAGGCCCTTGCCAGAGCCTAATGACTGAAGCTGGGCAAGCCCAGGGTTGTTGACTTGCAGAATACATAGGCTTTTTTCTTTTTCTAAGTCAGTCACTAAGATGAAGCTCTAACACTCACAGTCACTGGTACCACAGTAAAATTTCTGCAAACTACTTAAAAACTTGAATTTTACCAAATGAAGAAAACTGGAAAATTTAGGTCCGCCCCTCAGTACAGCTCTGATGCTGGCTCAAGCAAAGCTTATTGCAGAATCAGGCTGAACCTGAATACTGCAGCTCTGGCCACAGTGCCATACCATGTAATTTTTCCTGCCCCTCTTCTTGCAAGCTATTTATACCATCCCTGCTTCATGTAGGCTGCAGCTGTCGCTGTGCCGGAGCGTCTCAGGCAGAGTGAGCAGCTCTCAAGAGGATGCTTTCTTCTAGGAATCAGGACACAAAAGCCGTTGGAGCGCATTGTTCAGCATGTCCCAGTGAAATGGGAAATCGAGGGCAGAGAGCAGGATGGAGGCAGCACTTGTCAGTGAGCCACGGTGGGCTTTGCACAGAACGGAGGCTGAAGCATCTGAGCATGAGAAAAGCATCAGTATCAGCATAGTGGGAAGTAAAATGTAGCTAAGGCTGAATCACCAGTATCACAGAATATCACTCCCAGTGAAAATCTCATTTAGAAATGACTGTGAAGGCTGGATGCTGACAGAGCTGTCTCACAAGCACGGCCAGCCTGATGGGACAGTCCCTCCTTCACGGCCCGAGCCCTGTGTTAACATTGGTCTAATTTGAGCCTATGGCAAGAGAATGATTCAAAAACTGCAACCCACTATACACAGCACTGAATGTTTGGTGGTGATAATGGCCAAGAATTACAACTTAAGTCCATTTTGGGGCCAGGAAAGGAAATAGTTATGCAATAGCATCACTTCTCATTCAAATCCTCTACAGAGAGGGAATCAAGGTCTGATAAGAATCCTAGATAAGAAACACAGGGTGAGGCTGATATGCCTTGAGGTATGTTGGCCATGACAGTTGTTTTGAATCTTCTCAGTTGTGACCTATATGATCTGTGCCTCCTTTCCTCTGGCCCTTCTGGCAAGGCTGGGAGCTATGAGTCTAGGCTACTGTTAGACACCAATTTACAAATTCTCACTGTGTATTTCTAAGCTACAGTCAGAAAAGTCCACATTGTTTCTGAACAAGAAACATCCACATAAGCATGTAGTAACTTTTTATTGTACAGATTATTAGCATCCCAGTTGATATGAATACATTTTAACTTTCCTGAGCATCTCTAATATCACCCAGTCTCTATTTTTCAAACTGTAATGTAACAAGAGACATCATTAGCATAATACATCAGGTTACTACTCACAGCAAAGGCATCTCTGCTGGGAACAGAACCTCCCATGCTCTTTCCTATTGTCTTAGGGCAAGTGTGGTGCTCTGTGGCCGGGAAGGGAAAACTACTTTCCATGTGGGTGAGACCCAGCTGGGAACTGCCACCCTACTTCAGCCTTTGTTTTGATGAAAACAGTGAGGGAAACAATAGTGCAGGTTCTAAATAGGCATAATCCAACCCAGCTAACTGCTATCTATTTCTGAAATGGGCTCACATTGCCTCCCCACTTCCACTGCCTCCTCTGCAGTGAAAAAACAACCCCAAAAGTCAAGGCCATGAGCACAGTGGGCTGGTCTGCCTCGCCTTGTAGCCTCACACTAACCAGACATAACAGGAACAAAGCCAACACAGGGATAAGGTCTCCTGTTCAACAGCAGCTGCTTGGTTTGGGTCAGGTATGAGAAGAAGTTGCATAACCTGGCATCCAAAATATGTTTTGATTAACCCTTGCTGATACTGAAGCTCAGCCTTGCAGTACGTGGTCCTCCACGTGAAGCCTCTAACCTAAAACAATGAAGAACATGCCAGACTTCTCTGACGAGCACAAGATGCAAGCTATTTAAAGGTTTGTTTGCATCTGCCGGTTGGTCCTCTTGGGGGCTTTTCATAAGCCAGAGGAGCTTGAGCCTGCTTCTTTTTTGTTTTTAATCTCTCAGATGCAGTGTGGCTGACTCAGCACACACCATGAAACAATTGCTTCCAAACCAGCGTATTGTGATTTAGTGCTCCACGTGTTGCTTCCAGTCCACACACCCCTGTGAGACGAGGCAGGGCGGTGGCCAGGAGCACCTGTCCTTGAAACAGGGCTTCCTGCAGGCTGGGCACCAGCGTGGGCAACCACTGCAGAAGTGGAGCAATGGGATCATCAAGCAAGCAGGACTTACTCCTGAAGGACACCTCAGGGAAGAAGTGCTTTTAGCCTAAGACTGTGTAGGTCCTGTATCAATGAAGGTACTTGCTAGGTCCTTTGGCCACAGGATCTGACCTGAAGGTTGCAGGGTTCTTATTCCAGCTCACAGGAATGAGTTATCCTAAAAGATGGCAGTATTAAAAAGAAGAAAGACAAAAACCCATTTCTGAAGGAACCCTTAAAAAAATTATGTTTTAGTCAGAAGACTGCTGTTTTACTTCCAATAAAGAGCTATTTTTGCAAGATAGTCAAAAGAAAAGCAACTTAGCATGTTTTATGGCCTCTGTTGCCCCCTCCAGTCCTACATTAGTAGTTGGTGCTGTTTGGAAAACAACAATCTTGGGAAAGCCTGCACTAATAATAACAATGTCTCAGGCTCGTCATTTGATATACATCTGACCTGCACAGGAAGTGAAAATTGGTGCCAGAATTTCCTTTTCTAGCACAACCAACTATCTGTCAAAAAAACCCCAAAGCCTGTTAATAGAAGAGACAGCTTTACAGGAGCTAAAGTAAACTTGTACAGGAACTTCCTCTCAAAACTCTGCCACAGGTGTAAGATGCATCTGTGGCATGGTTCTCTGTAACTGTGAGCATATGCATGCATGTGTATAGAAAAAGCATCCACTTAAAAATTAGTAAGCAGGTCCATTTTTCTCTTTGGGAACCAGTCCAGGGGCCCATGTGCTGATCAGATGTTTATTCCTCAGCTGTACTCACCAGAGGGACTTCCAGCTTTACTGTCCTCACAGAGGAGGGGCCTCAGCTATAGAAACAAACAGAAAAACACTAACCCTGCATGCTCTTAAAGCCATGTCACTGTGGTAAGAACCAAGAAATTACCTTATTTGTCTGTTGATTAATTTTTTCAAGCCAGATAGACAGGGCACCTTCAGCAATTTCATATTGAAGAGCATCACATCCTTGGGAAGGCAATTCTAGAGGCAGAGAGGGAGCTAAGAGCCAACCATGCTACTCCCAGTAAGGATAGGGGGAGCAGACTGTAGAGATTTATACCTGGATGAAGCAGACAAGGGTCATCTCTCCTACAGAGATCCCTGCCTCTTGTAGGGACACAAAGGAAGAGAATTCAGAACAGCAATGACACATTTCATCAACCCCTTAATATCTAAAATAGGTTTTTACACTCAGTCCCTCCAAGGAAGTTTTCTAAGTGAAGGTGTATTCAGAAAGGCCAAAATCCTCTCCCTCCTGTCTTCGGGAGCCTTGCTGTATGCTCCTGCAGTGCTTTAGGGACACATCCAGAAGGGCACACCTGGCAGCTGCTGCACTCTGGGAATGTCCGAGGCAGTGCCAGGGCAGTGGTGGCCGGTGCTTGTCTGTCCCATGACTGGGCATGGAACAGGAGCCAGACAGAAGCACTTAGATCTTTTCAAATGACTTAGAAATTAATAGATACAATTTTCTCTCTTTGAAATAGTAACTGGAGAGACAACACACCTGGGCTAAAAAGTTGCTTTAAATTGAGAACTGGAAAGGCCAGGTGACCACGGTGGTGACAAACCAGCATATCAGTACCGTGTGTCCCTGCAATAGGGAAGAGCAAAGTCTGACCAACACTCACCCCACACACATTCCTCTTTCAAAAAGCTTTCTGATTTTCCTTAGTTTAATTTCACTGTCCCATTTCTTTGAGCTCACTTGTTGGTTTTGCAAGTCTGAGAGACTCCCAGCAAATTTCACACAATCAGCAATGACAGCCACACAGCTGAGCATTCCTTGTCTTTCCTGTTGTCCATGAGTAGAATCCTTACCAGCTAGCCTTGGTGATAATATGGATGCATATGGAAGTGTAACACAGTCCAGCACAGCCCATCAGTGAGGTCAGAAAAGGTAGTTTGGAAGTGATGAGGCTAAACATGAAATGCTGGAGAAGTGTACTTGCTCAAAGCATATTTTAGCATATAAGTTTTTTAACTTGATGCTAGAGGAGAGAAAGGATGATTGTGAGAAAAATACCATTACAACGGACAACTGAGCAAACAAAGAAATAGCAAGGTAAATCTGGGACTCCAATATATCCAAGTTTCTGCTATCATTCCAGAGTAGAACAGTCTACTCAGGGAAAACCAGATTTTCAAGGAAAATTAAAGCAATTTTAAAAATAGCTTTGATGTTTAAAATGCATATAATTAATGACAAAAGTTTTCAAAGATACAGTTGGATTAGTTCTGCTTGGATTGTTTCTCTTGTTCCTGTGATTCTCTATCAATCATGAAAGCAAAAGTAGAAATGAAATAAATTGCAGAGTAAAAATGGTTATCTGCACCAAAATTGGGGACGAACTTTTACCAATTACTTGAATGATAAATTTTCTTATTGCAGGCAATGCAGAGTCAAACCTTTTATCAAGTGCAACAGAGATTGCTGCTACACTTGAGCATATGCTTAGTAAACCAAATGTTAATAATTTTGAGTAGCACTAGCAGAATTAAAGGAGTCTCCTCTGAAACCCACTATTCCCATCTTTAAGACTGGAACTTCGGAGAAGTGTATGTAATCCCTGTCAACAGGCATGTGCAGCTTGTCCCTGCACTGATACGAGGGCTCGACAAAGCACTTTAAATAACCATTTTACTTTACTTGGCTCCCACCCAAAGGTTAGTAAAACCTTGAGTCAAGGGAGCAAGGGGTTGGCAAGGTTTTCAGCCCCTGACTTACCTCACTGATCATTTGCACAGCTCTTATTCCTGCCACAGGCTGGGGGAGCAAAAGTACAGATTGTGTGTCTACATGGAGATTGTGCCAGCCACAAAGACCAGGAGCAGCCCTCATGAGGATGACACCCACTCACAGGCACCAAGGGAAGACTTCCCTGGGACTGGCTGTGCATGTGGGCATTGTTTCCTTCACCCCCGTGAATGAAAAGCTATGGTGGTCTGAGAGCAGATTGCAAAAGGCAGATCTCTCTTCATAGCAACTAAAACAGATATAAAAATATCTTGGCCTTCTTACTTGATTTTAAAAAAAGAAAAAAGAATGCAGCTGTAAAACCTAGGAACTTGTTTTAACTTGAAAACTATGTTTAAACAAGCAATGCTGTTTAATTCATATGCTGCAAGGATTTCCACTTCTGTCTGAATATTCCTAAATGTACAGCCTTACTGAGATAATCCATTTTTAAAAATAGGTAGCTGAGGATATTCCCAAGAGGTAGAAGCTTGTGGATTTACAGTGAAACCGATTCCAGTGCAAGAAAAAGGAAACAGATATTCAGGTTCACCTGATATGCACAACACCAGTGGCAACTTCTCCACTAATAAAAGATATGACACAATTAGATTGCTAACCTTTCCACATTGGGAGTTTATCAAAAGAGGTCAGGACTTGGAATGAGAAGAATCAAAACTGAGTTCTGTTACAGAATTCTCCTATTCTCTACTTTTGTCTGAAGCTCTGTTGAGAAAGACCACTAGCCTCAGATCTAGATGCAAACTGCCTTGCTAGAAAAGCTTTGATATTATAGTAAAGGGTGAGTCAATGCTGTGAAGGAGCACTCCTGTGAAAGGTATCACAAGTTAACTAATGGAACTGGGACAGGAAAAGCGCTCAGGAGGAACCGAATTAAACAAATAAAGGTTTTGCACTATTTTTTGGTTTCATGTAATGGGTGCCAAAAGACAGCAGGGCCAGAACACAAATTACGAACTGGGACTAGAAAAGAGAACAGTTGGTAAATACAAAAGAGAAAAAGAAAGCCAAGGACAGTAGGAAGAAAAAAATGCCAAACATGGACTTTAAATGGGGAAACATAACTGATTTTTTTGCAGTGAGCATGATGACACAGTTTCTACTGCCTTTAAAATAGATTTGAAAACACCACCTATTAACAGGGTTTTGGTCCATTTTACAGAGAACATATGGTCCAAATACCAAGCAGATACAAAGTAGCCTCAGCCTAAAGTCATTTGAAATGCCACGGGGAAAACTGTAGAACTCCCCAGGTTTGTCTTCTGCCATTTGAAGATGCTCACTGGGGCCCCACACTGCCACAGTGAGGATCCTCCATGTGTTTGAAGGGCGTAAGCTCTGGTGAGGGACAAAGAACATTTGCTGTTATTTTCCTGAGTCACCTGCTATCCTGTGCCCAGCACTTTAAAACCACTTCTTGAGACAAATCAGCCAAGTATCAAGGAGCACCCAGTCTAATGGGGAACCTGGAGCCCTTCCCAGGCTCCAAATGTGCCCAATGCTGTAAATGAGCAGACACTACTACCCCAGCTCACGCACCCTGAATAGTCACTGCAGCAATGACTCTTCTCCACATATCCCAGAGAATCTCTGGAAGTATCTGTATACTAAACCAGCCAACTTTTCTTTCAAGGGACACAAAAGGCAGGACATGTTGAGAAAGAACTATGAAGGCAGTAAAAAATCCAAATATTGTATAAATATTTAACATACTTTTCCCGCGCGCTACCAAGGTGTATGTAAATGTCCATGTATTATGTAGAGGCAGTGTAATCTGGCTTCATCAAGAGCTGGAGTGGAAGGAATAAAAAAGGAGTTGTGAAGATTTAAGGAAACCTGAAATCTAAGATAACAGTACAATTGGCAAAGAGTATAGCAGCTTCTTTTCTCTAGACTGGCCTCAGAATATTTAATTTTGATGTTGTTCATCTTCAAGGCCAGCCAGCCACTTCATAAAAATGTGTTCACAAGCCATCTATTTCCCTCAGATTCTTAACCAGGACACAGGAAAAGTTCCATTTAAAAATCATTTTATTATTAACATAATCTTCCCATTTAGCCAAGTTGTGGGTTCATGTATAAGGAATGTCGGTAAATATTCCATTTGAGGCTTCTTTTTACATATTTCCATTGATAAATAAACTCTGAATTCACATAAAAAAGTTAAACTTAAATAACTAATATATTTTTTGTAACAGGCATACATTGGTAAAATATAAATATTCTTGTACTCAGCCTTTGCTCTAGATAACAGTTAGCCACACATCACAGTTATTAACAACTAAAAACAAGAAGTCAACTGATTTTCTGGCCTGGACAAAAATAGAGATGGAAACAGAAAATACACATTTTGACTTTGGGCCAAAAGAGGTTGAGAGGCAGGAAGAGAACAGTTTTATTAACAGCCTTGTTAAAAATAGTCTACTCTGCCACTGAATCTTGACTTATTCTACAATTGGTAGTTGATTCCATTATAATTTTATGTAACACTCAAGTTTCACTAACAAAATATGGCACATCATCCATGAACAATATAATGATGTTTTAAAACTACCAGGGCAAAACTGCAGGCGATATGAGTGATTTGGCTCTGGCTCACCACTCTGTCCTCTCAGTCTGACATTAACAAATGGTGGCACCTCCCTGCTTTGGCCACTTTCCTGCAAAAGAGTGGAGTTTGTTACCTGTAGCTCTAAAGCTTCTCAAACTAACCAGTTACCAGGCAGTCTCATACACTGGGTCTGCTCACCCAGAAGTCAAGACCAAAAATCGGTCGATCGAGACGCTCCCTCACAGGACTCTGGGGATGATGGTGAAAGGGACCACAGGACTGCTGGCTTCAAGCTCCAGTGCCGTCAGGAAGCATTCCGTGGCAGCATCATCATTGCCTTGAGCCTGCAGCACCTCTCCCAGGCTGTTCCAGACCTCGTGGGCTGTGGAGTTCACCTGGACAGCATCTCTGAGAATCTTCTCTGCCAAGCTATAGCGCCCAAGCTGGTGAAGTATCAGAGCCTGCAAGGAAACAAAGGAAAAATTGAGATTGGCCAGTAGGGCTTTCCTGAAGCTCAAATAAGGTCACTGCAGTGAAATAAGGGTAGGCAGATCTTGGGCTCAAAGTGTTAGATTATGTAATTTTTATTTATTTTTTAAATCTAAGAAAAAAATTACCTGATGCAGGACTGGAGCAAGCTACTCCACACGAACTAAGTCAAGTGGCTTTGGATAGGAAACAAAGACTAAATAACAAAAACTCCACCTATCTGCCAAGAAGCAGGAAGTACCTGTGCTTTTGTGCAAGCTTCTGTTATCTGAAGTCCTAAGGTGTGTGCCCTGAAGGTTTCACATCCTCCCTGCGCATCTCAGCACCCAGCGCATGCCCTATAACACCTGAGACCATACATAGCACCAGGGGCACTCGGGGATGGCTGTAACAAGACTGAGTTCAGCTCAATGGGCAACAACCACGGTGCTTGATTTAATCTGTGGAACAGGAGCAGGGACTGATATTGCCCCAGTAATGCACAAAGGAACAGCAGGCACAGAACTTCCTCATGAGCACCCTTGTTACAGATCCTCTATCTTCCTCTATGAGATGGGATACAATTCAACACTACACGATCCAGAGCATGTCCAAACCCTAGAATATGGGCTGAATGAGGCCATGGAAATCTCCATCCGCCACATTCAGCTATGTTACTGTGCCAGAAAAGTCATGGAATGACACAGTAAGAGAGCTTTATTTTGGGATTATTATAATCCTAATGATATTATGCATTTTTACATTGTGATTCTGTATTGCAAAACACATGGACCACAAATCTTTGTTTTGCAGAGAGGTGTCCCAATTACATGCTTACAGAGGCCTTGTGACTTCTGCCCTCCCAGGCCCCAGACCTTGGATCACATTTTCTTTTATCTCTCTGTACATCTGTCTCTCAAATCCTTATTAACCTAAGCACCAATGATTAGAAAGTACTGACATTCTATGCAGCCCCTGAGTTATCCACCATACATTTCTGGAATTGTGCCCCCATGGCTGGCTTTCAGCTTGGGAAGATTGTTAATTCCATCCTACAGAAAATCTGAGCACACCTTGCTCTGTAGAAAAGTATAACGAGTGCTGTACAGTATTGGCAAGTGAATAAATAAATGCAATGGAGCCTAATTTCTATCAGCCTGGCAGATGTTCTCACATAAAGGTGCTAGAGGGCTTTTCTGGGTTTGGACTTTTTTTGAGCTGTCAATTGAGTCAGCATTTTCAGAGCAAGTGAACTGTACTTCCAATTCAAAAACTGGACAACTCTCAGGGTCAGTGTTTTTTTTCCCTGCAGTAAAGTGATTACCAGTGACTGGTAGGTATCAGATGTGGAACCACAAGAAAATGAAGCAAGGAGATGGAATACACAAAGCTGGTGTCACTGCAGTGCACCCAACAATAAAAATTAAGTGTTCTTATTTTTCAAGGTAAGAGGCTCTATTTTCATCAGCCTTGCTTTTTGAGGGGTGCAGATATGTATATTTATACTAATTAAACATGTGAATTATTTGAATATTGCTAATGCTTTTTTTCTTAAATATGCCAGACCATTTCCCCTGCTTGCTAAGGATATAAGCTGTTCTTTTCAAGACCAAAGAAAAACCAAATTTTGCAGATATAAGCCTGTTCACAGGAAGAAACACATATTACATCTTATCTGCCCTATCCTGTATGGCAAAAAGGATGGCTGAGACTTTCCAAGTGATAGAACTAGAGCAAATACTGGCAGTTTGCCTGCTGTTATTCTTTCCTAAGAACACAAGCATTAGTGCTGAAATTAGTGTTTAGCAGTGGTGAAGGAACCACTCTTGACTGGGCAATGAGTTTGCATAATGTCCCCTCATGTTTTGGGGACACAGCTTTCTCAAGGGAGTGCCTCCTCAAAGTCAGTCTTTCACTGGTGTCTTAGCCTGGGATGGTATGAAGCCTCCTGCCTCAGGTGGTAGCCCTGAGACAACAAGCTTTGCTTCTAAAGAACCAATAGAAAATTAGACTTGTTTCATTCAGAGCATTAAAAAGATAGTGACATTTGATCACTGTAGCTGTGGGCTGAACTCAAATAAGTGATCTAGAGAAAGAATGCAAAATACCCTCTGATTCATTAATCTCTCAGAAGGATGGTCAGATGTCATGCATTGTAAGTGCCCAGTTTGTAAATCCCCTTCCCAGATGACTTCATTAAAATTCTGAGGCAAAGAACATTTCAAATTGTTTACAGTCCTTGCCTGACTTTGCTCTATTAAGCATTACACACCACAGGCAGAAGGAGCAAGCCTGTCTATCACGCAGCAATATCCTTTGGTGACCTCATACCAACATTCATCCAAGAAAACTAACTTCTGTTTACCAGCTGCAAGCATAGGCTTGCTTTCTATATTAACTCTTAAGGAAAAAAACGTAAACCACTAAAACCAACAACAACAAAACCCACCCAACCAACCCCCTTCCCAAACCAAAGCTCCTCTAAGACTTCCCAGAAATCAGTACAAATTATCCTAGTCCTTCACTCCTCTGCTTTCTAACTGGAAACAAAATCTCGAAGCTACCAGTTCTGGCCTTCACCTATTCAGCAGCAGATGTACAGACAATATTTACCCACAGAATAATGTTAAGTCTCCTGCTTTATGGCTGGAGATGGGCCTGAACAACACATCAGCTCTGCAGAAACACAGAAGGGTACCTAAGTGACATATCGTTCACATCTTAAGACTTGGCATGTTACCCTAAAACCTAAGCAGAATTCCTTTTCTGTGTATCTTCTCTATAAATCTTTAAAAGGATAAAATATGAGAGGGATTTTGGAACCTGAATAAAATTAGAAAAAGTGCTATATAATAATTTGTGTAAATAACAAGAACTGTCAGTGGGAAAACATCCATTCAACCAAATACAATAAAACCAGTAAGTTCCAAAGGAATTACAGAAATCTAAGGCAACCTATTTGTTCTTTGTGCATTTTAGAATGCTTCAGTACTTGACAGAGGTGTTTAAGACAACTGTTGGCATCTGCAGGAGAAAGCAGGATCTTTCTTGCTATTGCATCTCTTTCACATGAAAGAACAACAAATGTATGACATTTGCTTCTAACAGAGACTTCTTCATTTTGCATCTCAGTACAAATGTTACTTATGACTTGACTCCATGTATGGTTTGCTGAGAATTTTGGGGTTCCTTTGAGGTTGATTTTTTCCCTGTCAAATCACTAATGCCCTTTAAGGGTGTTAAGGCTTTCACCTTCTCTCTGGTTAGGATGTCTGTATGTTGTAAACTCTCTAGGCAAGCCTATTTTTCTTTTAGCCAGTTCTACATTGTAGGGGTTGATTTTGTAACTCAAAAAACTCCAAGAAAGAACTCTAATGAGAAATGGCACAGGCAGAAAGTGAGAGAATCTCTGCAGAAACAAAGAGACTTTTTTGTGCCATCATCACAACCAATGAAACCAGTGCTCCATGTCTCCAGTCCGCTGATATTTATACCAGTCACTTTGAATAATCAACAGTACTCAAAGATCTGTGGAGTTCAGATGCTCTCTGCTCAAGGAAAGGTCAACAGCCCCTTACAGTGCCTAGCCAGAGCTGGGAATAAATGGGATTTTGCAATCCCAAGAGCCTCCAGGGGGTCTCCAAAAGGGTTTTCTGAAAGAGCAATACTGTGCAACACTCTGCTGCCTCCAACAGGGAGGTACTGTTGTCACTACAGACAGGTTCTACACAAACTTCACATCCTAACAGAACAAAATGTCCTAGGAATTAATCAAAGGTGGGGGGAAAGCACTTCCAACTTTTGCCACAGGTTATTTTCAAGACTCACCCAGTCTGGAGTCACAAAATCTCCCTCTTGCTGGGCAATGATTTCACACGTGTTTCCTCCCTCAGTCATTCCCTTTACACTTCATTTTACATTTCCCCACATACAAAACTGCTACTCTTTGCTTATTTCACCCAAACATATCTCCAAGGACTGTTATTTACAATGTTCAGTCAAACAGAGCTCATTTGTTCATTACACAAATGTAAGCATCTTTTAAAAGGAAAACATTCAAATGAATTTGGATTTCCAAATGGAGCATTACAGTCTTGAAACAAAATTTCCAGTTAGAAAACGCACTATTATTTATTAATAAAATATCATGACTCAGAACCTGAGCAACATCATGTAATAAGCAATTGTATAAAGCCGTAATTGCTTAAATAAGCACGTAGTGTAGTCTTCACTGGAAAGGTATATTTTTTCTGCAGATAGACTTTCGCTCTTCGCAAATTAACCTGTCATAATGATTAACCAAACAGTCAGTGCAAAACACATATCTAGACAAATAAACATAGGACTAAAATTCAGTAAATAAGTAATATTTCATTCTGAAAAAGACCTATTTAAAAATAATTTTAAGGTCATTTAAAGGTTAAGGTTACTTAAGTCTAGTAAGGTCACTTTTTTATTTGCTTCTAGGCAAATCAGAAGCTAATATTAAATTTTTTTCCATGGAAAAAAATTTGAAACTTTGAAAAAATTACAGTCATAATTATTGCCCATCATGTGTCTCATCAAACAAGAGCTTTATTATAAAGCGCTCAACCATATTTGCATTAACTGGGGGGAAAAAAAGGGTAGAAGGGCAACACGACAAAGATCACTACGGTTTCTTCAATGTAACTAAAGCTTTTGTCTCAAAAGAGCTGGAGGTTTCCTAAAAGTTTAACTGTCTGACTACTTCTCCACCATGCACGAAAATAAACAGCCCTCAGTCTCAAGACAAGCACCACTTGAGATTTTTACCTTTATTCACCTGATATCAAGAGGAATATTTTCATTTTCTCTGAGAAAAATATAGACTAGAAGTGGGAGATGTTCTCAAAAGCAATAAAATTTATGTAAAAGTGAAAAAGAAGAGAAACTGTGACCATGAGTCCATTTACACTCTTGCCTTTTTCAGGGAGGGTGCAGATAAGGGAACTGGGAAATGGGAGAAATGGACAGAACAAGAACAAGAAATGTGTCTGACTTAACACATAAAGAAGTTCCAGAGATTCTCACCATGTTTAAAGAAATGCAGTCTATTGACCTACAGAAGTATCAACTATGGAAATTTAAGTAGTACCAGATATGATATTCATAATTATTTATTCCTGACAGGTCTGTTACATGACTTGTTTGCTAAAAAGCTTCTATATTTGTATGATACAGACCTTATTTAGCTGGCAAATAGCCCTCAGAGCTAAAAGTTTGCCTTGCAAAAACAACAGCTATAAGAAAACATTATAAGCATATGAAAACAAAAAATGGACTGATTTTGCTTTCGACTGTAAGAGCAGAGAGACAAAACAACAGTGACCTGTTTTGCTGACGACCTGCTGAAGCCCAATTAGCTAACTGATGATAATTTATGAGTAGATAGAGCTATTCTGATGTGGAAAACAATGATTTTTAAAAGCAACAAAAGATTTAAAGAACTCACTTAATCCAACTTAACAATGGGGAAGTTGGGGAAAGGTAAAATAATTTTCCCAGTTCACTCTCTTACTGTTTTTAAGTGGGTCCCAGCCTAAGTCATAATCAACTTTAATCTGTGATATCAGAAGGACATGCGAGAAATATCCCCATCCTACCTAAAAACTTAAAAATCAGGGATTATGACCATAAATAGTTACAAAACTCAGTGTGCAATGTATGCATTGCAAATCCATATGCAGTATAATTTTAGCAACACAAAACTGCCCCTTGTTACATGCTGCTTTTTCAGCCTATTTTGCAAGTGTTAAGGTGGCTGCTATTTTTAAACAAATCTATCAAACTTGACGGTTTACCAGAGACTTGACAGTGTTATGCTATAATAATGAAACAGAAGTGTTAGTGAGGCAAAGTAAGAAGAATTTGCATGATACATGGAAAAAATAAGTAAAATTCTACAGCAGACACTTTCCAAGCTCTGTGATAAAAATATGCATTTTAAATGTAGTCTATAATCAATATTTACACTTGCATAGATTGAAACAGAACATTATTTATACACTGTTCTCTCCTATTTTTATTTTGGCTGATGACATTGTGCTGAAACATGTCCATCTAGACAAAGTATGACTTTGCATAAGAAATAATTTACAAACTCGTTTCAAAGGCACATGCATGTTGAGTCATTGTGTGTGACTATTTTCTGCAAGTATGAAAAGATTGTGACATAGCACATCAGTTAGAAATAAGCCATTCCATCAGAAAAATGATGAATAAACATAGTTCTGTATCTGCAGACACAGGTTGCATTCTAATGCAGGCATTTTGAAGGGTGGCCACATTGTAAGGTTTAAAACCAACTGGATTGACCACACTTCATTTTCTTTAACAGTAAACATGATAATAAATACATTTTTTTCTTAAATTGGAAAAGAAACTGCAATATGTATATAATTTGTTTTCTAAAATGCAGAACAAAAACTATTTATCTTATTTTCGCTAACAAGGTAATTATTTTGAAAAATAAAATGCATATTTCTTCACATATGGTCTAAATAAAACTTCTTAGCAGCTCAGTATGAATTTTCTTTCTTAAATGAGAACAACCAGCTAATAATACTACATTCGATCACTCAACCAAAGCAGCTGATGAACAAATACGAACCTGTGCCTTGAGCCAACACTTCTGTTCAGAGCCTATCCCAGATCATCACCTGTGCCACATGCCCCTCTCTGCCTCACCGCCTCCCTCGCCTTCCTCCATGCCCAGCCCACCCTCTGTGTGCTCTGTGGCCCACTGGAGCCCCAGTTTGTTATTTCTCTGCCCTTCCCGCAGTTCTAACATACCCCCTAAGGTATCCAATTGCTTCCCCTGCTGCAAAACACTTGTTGCTAGGAGAAAACCTACTGCTTGGCAACAGATTTTTAAAACAACAACTTTGGCTTTGTTACTCGCTGAACTTCTGATCATTGGCATAAAATAACGAGCCCGTGTGGTCAGGAGTACATTTGTGTGCTTACAACTCCCTTGGAAATGACTGACCCCTTCCCACAAGATGGGCTTGCCTTTTAGTTCCTTTCTGCTCACAGCCCAGAATGCAGAAAGGTTCAAAATTGAAGGTTGTTTTTAAAAACTGCTGATGGTAGCGTTCCACTGAGATGGAAGCTCTTGGGGGACTTCTTCTCCTGTTAAGACAACACGTTATTGCAATCATCTGCTGTAATTTTGATTTACACCTTATGTGAACATCCTATCAGCTTTAAAAAAAATAGCATGACCACCAGGCTACATTGCAAGAACTAATTTGACTATAGCAAGCACACTGGAAACAATAAAACACCTTATGATAAAGTGAAGCAGCTAGTGACTCCAGAGCTTATTTAACTTTTTATCTCCATCAAAAAATTACAGTGAGGGCCTTATTTTATACGCTGTGGCTATCAACACAGTAACCCCACAATAGTTCTCCCTTCAGAAGTCAGATGGCTACAGCTCTGACAAGTCCTGCATCAGCACTGGCATCAGGGAATAATTAAGTATAGCCTTAGATATAGTTCTCAGATTATGGCCAGTCCTAAACTTGGAATACTTGTTATCTGGTGTGAACGTTTTACATTTTGTCCCAGGTGTGGCCCGGTGAGGTGACACTGAAGTGTATGTAGGTCTCTGGATCACCTCCCTCCATCTGGAAGCTTGGCAACACTGCATCTTCCCTTCCCCCGTCCCAGCACTGAAGCCACATTGTCTTCTCACCTTTCCCACAAACCAGAAATGAGGATTTCCCAGACGTATAAAACACATACACCTGTGATGAGAATGGGTGCAGGCGATCACAGCTTCACATAGTGCTGTTTATGAAATGGGCCAATAGTAATTCCTGTAATTTGGTATGTTATTGTCTTTTGTGATTCATACCCTCACCCTCTGCCCTTTGTAGGCAGTTCATAGATATAAACACATCACAGTGCATTAACTACAGAAATCCTGCCACTTTATCAGTCTAATCTGTAGCTGTATTTCAACACTGCCTGGGCTCAAAAGCAAGGCCAAGTTTACCACTGGATCATTGTGCTCCATACAGAGAGTCTGAAGCACTGTGTGTTATTGATGCCATTATTTTTTCAGTATTGAGTTAAAGGGACAGAAGTATAGCAAACTGTATTTCTGTTATTCAAAACCTAGGAGTAACACAGCAGTTTCAATATCCAAAAGAGGTAAAAACCCCCTGAATCCTCCAGAAGTTATACAAGTGCCAAACAGGACAAACAGAAAACCTCAGACCAAGATTTTTGAACTGAGGAGCCTCAAAAGTCAGCCTACTGAGTCAATATTCAATTATTTGAGCAAAATGTTGGATTTTTCACAAGAACTGAGGATACCAGGAATACAGAGTCCCTACTCCACTGCCTAAAACTAGGTTCCTGTTCAGAACACCTGAAGATTCCTGGTTCTGAAAGCTTGTGCTCCCTGCAAAACTATTATAATGTCAAGAAATTAATGTTTTTCTGTCCATCAGTCAATTATGGATAGAATTAAAGAATAAATAATTAGAAATAGCAAGCAGTGACTTTTTAAGAAGCTGTTTTTCATTAATGACAGTTCTTCTGAACAACCACAGTGAACACACTAGTTGTATGTGACTTCTGGAATAGTAATTAGAAAAATTGATCAAATGTTTTAATGAAGAAATCAATCTGAAGTTAGGGGAATAGTTTTTGCATCAAAGGAAAACCAGAGTTGCAGATCCAGTACTAGGTTCTGTGAGTAAAATTTATAATTAATAGAACTGTCAGAGTTCAAATCAAGCTCTGGAGATCTTTAGCTAGATTTTCACCGTATTGAAAGCCAGCACTTGTAGTCCATGTTTGTACACACTCAGTACTACAGAAACTAGCACTTATTTGTCTGAACTTCTGAGACTGGAAAAGGAATCAGAAGTGAATGATATTCTTCTGAAGTACCTTTTTGCATTTATGCATGTGCATTTCTCTCAAATATTCTGAGAAATGCAGTATTAAATATTCAAAGTCAGAACTGTGGTATTAGATAAAAGATGACCAATCTTTTCATTACTATAATAAAACAGAAATTCATAGATTAAAGCACATTATTCACTTTTTTATTCCTTTTGCCCTCAGCCAAAGAGACTTCTGCATATAAAAATATGTACATACATACGTTATAACTATGACTAATGTACTGTTTCAAAAGTGTTATGACACCACAGCAGCACTTACTACACTGGCACTGCAGTAACCTCTAAGAAAAAGAGGTTATTTTTAATACAGCATTAATAGATATATATTTTTATAGCATCCCCAGGAAACAAGACCACTTCCTCTCCTGCAAAGCAGATGTGATCTGCCATCTGCTGCTCGGGCTCAGCACACTGCTCTGGAAGGGCCATCCTCATGGCAGCGTGCAAAAACCTCCCAGCAGGAGAGTTACAGGCACCCCCTCTCTCCCCGGATTCGGAAAGGCAAGGCAGAAGCTGTAGGTAGCTGTTAACCTGCCAGACTGCCAGGCCAGCTGCCAGCAGACTCTTCTTTAAGGGACAGCTATTTTCAGTGTGAAGGGAGGGCCCACACCCTCCCATCTGTGCACCATCAGGCACAGGTCACAGAGCCAGAGCCTAACCATTGGCTAAGGAAGGGCTTCTAGCACTTTCAGAAAAATAACAAAAACACTTCCCTATATACTGACTTACCCTGCACAAGATTGGAAGAAATTGAACATACTGAAAACTACAGAAAAAAAGCGTCTGACAACTAAAAGAGAAGCCCAAACAGCAGTATTTTGGGTAAAAATTATTAAACAGCTAAGAACAGCATCAATGTACCTTAACAGATCAGCTTTGGCTAGCACTGATATGGAAGCAAACAGATTAGTATAACTGAAGCATCACCTAAGTTTTATAATTAAATTCCATATAAGCCTATCACATTTTCTCTCAACTCTTTGTTTTCGGTTTGGTTTTTTTTGTTCGGGTTTTTGTTTTGTTTGGTTTGGTTTTTTTTTTTTGATTAATTGTTAATTGTTATTTTTTTATGTAAAATTTGCAAAAGTAAGGTATTTTCCATTTAATCAACATCAGATCAGAAGAGTCCTCTTAGGTCACTCGTTTCTATCCCCTGTTGTTACAGACAACCTTACAACAAGATGTCTTGCTTTACCGTGTTTAGTCTGTAACTGCTAGGAATCCACATCCTCTTCCCAAATTTTTCCCTTGCTGATTTGTTTTCATTTGCTCCAGTGCCAATGCCACTTAGCCTTATTTGGATTATGCATATTCCTCTCATGTTTACAAGGATCATATATAATTACTAAATTTCCCTACACCTCCCAGGGAACACAGCGGAGATTTCCAGTGCCAAGCTGCCGTGCAGTCACCGCGGCGCTGACTGGGTGTGAGGGCAAGCCCCAGGCTGGGTGTGCCACGCAGCCACATTACCCAGGGGAACAACAGCACCACAGCCCCGGTCTGGGAGGAAGCACTGCGCTCACTAAAGGTGAGACCTCACTCTTGACAAGATGCTGTCTCATGTTGGGCCTAGCCAACTCATGCACAATGGAGATGCAGCTCTGATCAAGTACTACCCCAGCTCTTTGTCCTCCCCGGTCACTTCCATATTCAGTCTTGATCTTGCATTTCCGCAAATTATTTCATTTCTTTCACTGAAGGGTCTCCAAGTCTCACTTTTAATCAAACTTTGCTTTTGTCATGCAACTCTTCTCACTGAGTAGAGGTACTGCATGAACTTAAAATTTTCTCTTAACAAATCCAGCAATATTTAGTGAAGCCTCAGTTATTTCATCAACTAGTTCTTCCAGAATTCTGGACAATTCCTCCATACTCTTCCACCAGCAAGTACTTGCCATCATTTCCATACTTTCATTTCCACTGCTGATTTTATGTTTGCCATCCATGATGAATATCACATCCCTGTTGAAGATTGAGGCAAAATATGACTTGCAGTTATGGACTTTTTGTAAGTGGACATCCATCACTGCTCTGATTGACACTGCATGTTAAATTATGTTCTGTGGTTGGTTTACAGCTCTTGAAATACATTTTTCAAACTGTATAATAAATTAGTACACAAGGTTGGAATCTGCAGAGAAAATGTAATTCCAAATGCTGTTTCTCTCTCAGTCCTCTCCTTTGGCTTGCTATTGTCAGCTGACAGGCAGCTGGAATAAATTTGAGCCCTGCTTTCCCGAGTGTAAGAGCCTTGTCCATTTGAGTCACTTTTCTAGTTCACTGGAGCACAGTTGGCAGGAAGAACAGGAATGACAGAAAAGGCACTCCCCCACGAAGCTAGGATTCGATCAGAGCAAGCAAACTGGGAAGTTAATGCTCTCTGAGTAAGGAGCTGAAATGCAGAGTAGCAGCTTCCATTTTTCAAGGAAGGGATTTTTCACGGCATAAGAGCTAAAGCAACAGCATGGGTTTGGTGGGGAAGGTGGGACTTTTGGAACTTAAGTGAGTTGCTGAGTCTGAAGTGAGATACAAACATTTCCTACTAGCTATTGTGTTAAACATCCATGGATTTATTTTCACAAAAATATTCAGATACAAATCTTATTTTAAATCAAATGTAATCCACATGGCAGAAAGACCACATTACTCAAAACACATCCCTACATTTTTGAAGCTTAGGCTTTGATTCTGCAGCAAATGAGGTGAGTTTCGATGGCCAAGCTAAAGCTACCTCCTTTACTTTCCAGAGATCACCAGCTGTTCATACTATCATATCACAATTTTAAAGGAAATTAAGTTTGACACGTCAATTACTTTAATAGATCTGACAGCATTTCATACTCTTTCGTACTTTACATCAGAACCAGTTATTTCTGGCAACTGTAACCTACCAACTTGTGGCTAGGCATTCAATCAATATGACAAAGCATCATCACAGACTGCATTTGTGTCATAGCATTTCATAGCCCCTGGTAAATCTTTGAGTCCATGACCCTCCCAATACCATCTGTTCCAATACTAGCGTGGCTATCACTTTTTCAAATGGTCATAAATTAAAAACCAGACAGAATCCCCAAGAAGATATTGTCAGCTGTCAGGACAAACTGTAATAAGGACCATGGAAAAATGGATATTGAAATGGCTTTGCAGCTGATAGAGGTTCACCCGCTTATCTTTTGAGCATTTGTAAACACATGACAGTATCTGCCTCAATTTATTACTTGCCCCCATTTAGAAACGAAAGGAGTTGTTTTTAAATGAGAGAATGTACTTTTAAAACTGTGTCTTTATTTAAAAATCCTTATTTTAAGGTAGCAAAACTGACTTACCATCAGGGACATTTTAATTCAGAAGCCAGGGCAAAATTCTTTCTTTAGTAGGTCAGATCACTTCTGATAGATGGCAAGTATTCTTAGATGGCAAGTATTCTGCCAAAGTGCTACCTAACACCAGCTTTATCTATGTAGATTCAGAGCTTTGAAACCATTTTCACACTGCATATTGTACAGAAGAAATGTTGAATCCACATGATGTTCTTTCGTTATTTCTATAGCCCTATAAAGATAAGGTCTTTATATCACTCACAATTCACTATTTCACCTAAACATATTATACTATGGAGGAATGCAGCTAACTAATCTAATGTAACACAATACATTATGTTACGTTCTGGAATAATTTTTAAAACTCAACTTTTAACAGCACTGACCACAGTGAAGCCTGGTTTGGTTTTCTAATGACTGTGTCTTACATCACTGCAGCGGGGAATTTACAAATGCCCACTCTTGTGCATTTGCTGATACCTAATAAAAATCTGAAATCATGAAAAGGTAGTGTTTTCTCCTGCCTATATTTCTGTAATATTTGCCCTTTTTTTTTTTTTTTTTTAATCATGCCCTCTTCTATCCAGATGAAACAAAGGTAATAAAGAATGATTTCGTATGCTTGATTCCCTAAGGATATTGGTCTTAAGTAGTAAGTTCAATGTGTGAGATGTAAACAGTGTATTAGTGGTTGAGGAAGATTGAACACACTGAGTTGCAAGAAATCATTTCACCAGCATCACTGACCAAAGACTAATTATTAGAACCCAGAAAAAAAATGGAACTCACATGTTAATTTCAGATACATCACAAAGTTTAGTTCCTGGAATAACAGGAAAGCATTCAAAAACTTCAGGATTTTTTATCAAAATATTTAGAAAAAACCCAGAGGGAATCAAATGTCTGAATCCTAATGGGCCTACTAAAGCATGCTATATTGCTCAAGTGGTTTTTAGGTAGTGTCTTTCCTTGCAGGGCTTAGCTTTTAAAAGTGTGAACAATGTTCATGTTTTCATATTTCTGCTAAGTAAGTGCTTGGCTAATGAATTGCTTTGCTTTGTTCATCTGAGCAGTACTAAAAGACTGAAGATTTCTTCCAGGTCAAATGCTTTATGTACAGATACGTGGCTCTTGTATATGAGCACTCCATTTTAACTCAGTGTTTTTCTAATATTTCTTTTTCCTTCAATACTATACCAGCTCTTAAGAAAGGTGTTCCTAAAATCAACTTCAAATCTAATTTAAGGGCTATTTCTTGAAAGCCAGCTTCCTTGAAGAATCACACCAGCACCTACCACAACACAGGTTTTCTCAGATTAGTGTGAAAAAGCCACGTTATTTATTAACTACACATCAGGGATTAGCAGAAAGAAGCTGTAATGCAGTGTGATGCAGAAAGTTTTCTCAATTTCCCAAGACTCCGATAAGGGCATCTTAGTACAAAACTACATTCAGCCTCAACATCTGGACAGTAAAATATACTTAGAACCATTGTGACACATTTCAAGGTATTAAGCAGCCCTCTTTTATTTACCTGCCACTAATCACAGAACAGGAGCACAGAGTTATGGTTTGCCATCTCTTACCAAACTGATCTTTCCCACAGGGTATTATCCCTCTTCAGGGAAAAGCTGGCCTGAGAAGTCTTACTCAAAATGGTATTTATTGCATATAATGGTAATTACGTAAGCATGCAAACAATATAATAGCGAAAGAAGATTTATGATATTAGTTCTCCAAAACTAACCCTGGTGACACATAAACAAACATCCCAGAGTTACATTTGTGCTCACCAATTCAAGTTAGGGACTGTAATAGTCTTTAATTTCCCCAAGGACATAAAACAAGACTTAATACTTTTTTGTTTGAAACCAGGTATGATTCTCATTTGTAGGAAGATGCACCAAAGCATAGACCTGAACAGAACACCTAAGAAAAACTAACCAGTCATTGTATAATAAAAGCAGCAATCCTTTTTCCTTTAGATTTTTATATCCACATACTTCATATTTAGTTCTGGTTTGAAGTTAACTTCTCTTGAATTTATCTTACTACCAAGTAAAAATGTAAGATAAGAAACAAAGATTTATAGAAGTTGTTTACCTTTATCACCTATAAAAGTATGTTACCAAAAACAGCGCAATGTTTAAGTGAGCTCTCAAAACCAGAGCAAAAAGAAATCACAGAAACAACGGACTGATGCCTCAGGTACTTCTGAGCCAGTCTGCTGTCCAAGCAGACATTTCCTTCACCAAACACCTCAGCTGCAATGACTGGGGAAATAATATATTCATTGAGCAAATCAAAGGCAACATTGACAAATCTTCTATAAAGGAAGGGAACTGTGAGAAAGAGAGATGTAGGTAAGTGAAATGATGTATTATTTAAGAGTATTGAAAGTGAATGATACAAGGACCTCATTTTACACGGCTGAGCTGAATGGCTATCAAGGAGCTGCCAGAGACTCCTTCACTTAAACTGCATGCACAGGCAAGAACTATGAAATATAAAATTTTTACTGATAAATTATAGAGCTGATTTAATAATCCACATTTTAATAGGTCCATCAGTAACAGTACTAAATTTAAATATCATAAGGGAAAGTCCTCCTAAAGTCTGCCAGTCATTTGCAAGTCAAACCCACAAAAGGCACTCCACAGGCTTTTTTCAGCAGGCAGTGGGAATACTGATACTGCTGCCCTAACAAGATTGACATTGGAAATCTCTATGGGCAAAATTAATTTCTTCACAGTGCAAAGGCACTGGAAAGAATAATCACAGGAATTAAATGTTTGTCCCATAATTGTGATGCTCAGAATGAGAAATCAGGAGGTTTGTACTGTATTTAAAGCCAGGTATGTCACAGCACCTATGCTTCAGTTTCCCTATTTCTTACTGGGAATACCTGCTTCAGGGCCAAACATATTTGAAACTTAACATGTTTAGCAGGCAAATTATTACGAAGAAAATTATTATAACCTTTTTAAAATACCTAAATTTTTGATTTAGAAAAGGAGTAAAAAAGATTAGAGTTATTGTCTTACTCTCTGACATACCAACTCTTAGTTGCCATAACACTTGCACATGCTCAGCTTAGCCAGTTACTTTTTATTCTTCCAAATCTCCTCAAATGCTTATATATTCATACCTAAAAATATAATACCATAACTAATGGTAATTTTTTTCAAATGCCAAGAGTCTTTTGCAAAGCTAGTGTTTTAACAAAACATACAGACTAGAGTCATGATTAACTGGTGAAACTAAAGAGCTCTTACCTCTCAGCTCTCTATAAAGTCCACACATATATGTATCAGAATTTAAAAGGTGCAGATCAACACTGTACTGCTGACTGAAAAGGTGATAAAAGCCCGAAACAGCTTTATGTCTTCAAGTTTATCATTACATTCATGATGTATTTTCCCACCCATCTCAGCTTAACCAGGTTGTTTACCATGACAGAAGTAGTATTAAAAGCATTTACAACTCGAAATATGCAGTCAGTTTTATTTGGAAAAGACACTGGCCTTTTCCAGTGAGATGAAGTAAACAAAGTGACCAGGGAGCATGTCTCCTTTCCCCTACTGAGAAATCAAGAGATGGCAGCTTTCTGAATAGTATCACAATATAATTTTCTTCATGTCATTTGTTGCTACTTGTTGAAGAGAACATAATCTATAGGAATAATAATGGAAAAACAACCATCACACCTTCAAAATAAACAGTTTTCAGAGATGCACAAAACCCACTTCAGATTTTCCCACAAATTGAAGCTCACTGAAATGTTCTCTCTGTAATTTGTTCATCTAGATTAAAAAAATAATGTGACATAAAAAATAGTCCATCATTAACCTTAAAGGCCAATTCTGTAACTCTATCTAACACAAGTTTGCTACCAGAAAACACAGTATATTTTTAAAGAAATCCAATCTTGGAGAAAATATATATTATGCTATTCACACATAGTAAGTTGGTTGAATTCTTTCAAAGTACAAGGTGCAACTCCCCTTTAAACAGTGTACTCATGAGCAGGGGAATTACTGCTAAGTTCAAAACTGGTTAGCAGAGAAGCTAAGCTTCAGCAAATGGAAAAGAGGTCTTTAAATAAAATTTAAAATGAGATAAGCTCAAGAGGGAGAGAGAGACATAAGAAGACTGCTCCAGACTGGGGATTTGCAGAAAAAAATGTGAACCAGAGTAGACAACTTATCTGGGGAATACAGCTGCTTGACATAACCTTGCAAAAGCGAGTATTAAAATTATTTCCTGGGGACAGTTGCTTCCAGATCTCTAGTTTTGCATTAAGGTAGGCTACTTTCTGCTTGATAAGGATAAGATAAAACACAGTTTTCAAGAAAAAGTTGTTTATTTCATGGTTCCTAGTCAGAAAAAAAGAATTATAATTGATTAGGTAACTTCCAGTCCTCTCAAGAGCAGTCTGTTTTCTCAGGAAATAGCTTCTGCCAAAGCAAGTAAAGCACCCCTGTGACGAATATAAAGCAAAAAGCAAAAGATCATTTAACCAGTGCATAGAAAAGCACCTGAAAACTGCATGAGACTTACAGCAAAATACATGCACTGGTAATTCCTGCACCATTTTATAATAATACGTTATTCTAAGACAGACTGAGAAAGTGTCGTGGCTCAGACACCTGGCAATGGTGCTGCAAATTTCTCACACACATTTAGTCACCACCTCAGCTAAGGCACATGGAATGGTTTATCTCATTCAGATTGCTGTTGATGGTAGCACTTAGTTATATGTCACCAATTTGCAAAGTTATGCAGCACAAAAAAAGAAAAGAAAAAAAAAAGAAGAAACAACGTGTAGATGATTGCAGGCTTCAAATGCCCTGTAGTTAAAGAGTTCTCACGTACAAAATTCTACAACAGAACCTTTCTCGGGAGAAGGAAAATAAAATCTCTCTTGTTCATTTAAAGTTGAAGATGGCTACTCACTCAAAGCCTTTTTCACATTCTTTATATTTACCCCCCCAGTCCTTAAACATATTTCTTTATTAATATACTAAATTCAATTATAAGTGATTAGATGCCAGATGTCACCTACAAGCAAAGCATAGCAGGTGCTACATAGCCTTTATTGCTGTGTAAGTTCTCAGTCCCAGCTATAAAGAAATACTTTAATAAATTCAATGAGCACAAAAATGCCCAGGGAAGCAAAATAATCATAATTAGCTCAGTGCATACTTCAGCAGAATGACCTAATTTAAAAAGTGTTTTGCAAAGCAATTCTCATATTGAAAGGCAATTACACAGAGCAAAATAAAAATAGAACTTTTGAGATCCATGCAAAAAAGAACCAGCAAATACCCATGAAAAGGGATGCAAGAGATTACAGAAGATCCCAGGAAAGAGGACACATTTTTAATTTTTCCATGATTTCTCTCTTTTCCTTTTTGTTCTTTGTTTTGAAAATAAGAACTTAAATATCAAGAACAACTATTAGCAGCTTACTGACACGAGGTCTCCTGACCATTTCCTGAATTACTAAGACCTCTAAGACTACTGACATTTTCCCTCTGTTAAATTAGTCATCCTTGTTAATATTTTTTGATTAGTATAAATCTGTATGTTTTACATTCCATTTTAGGCATCCAGTTACCCAGAAAAAGGCAGAGAGGAAAAGGGATGTCAACAAAACCCACCTGTCAATGACTTCAATGTAGTCGGCCCTTTAGAGGGTAAAAGGCATAAGAAGATGGAAAGACTGGAAAGACTTTTAATAGGAATTATCCTTTGTAAAGCCTACAAAAAAAAAAAAAAGCCTGAAAAAGGAAATTTTTCATTATGCTGTGATCAGATGCTTCTACAGTCTTGCTGGCTTCTTCATCATCTCTACTTAATACTATGAAAGAGGTATTTCCCATGTAAACAATGGTAAAGAATCATTAATATTTTGTTAATATTTTGTTTTCTTTAAATCATTAAGCTATACTTGAACCTTTAAGAAAACCATCAATAGAGACAGAAGCCCAAAAACCTGATTTCTGGAGATCCCAACTGAGGCTTTTTAGTTGCACTGTTTTGCTACTGACACTTCTATATGCAAAGACAGTAAGACATATCCAAAATATTAAGGCAGATTTTTAGGCCAGAATATATGTGTAGATACATACATGTGTATATTTTGTATGCATATAGTTAAGATGAGTGACAACAGCTGAGAAAGGTATTAATCATTTGCACCTTCCTTCCATGATTGCTATGGGTAATGCACCATGGAAACAAGAGAAGAAAGAACAAAATCTTTGATTATAGATTTTTACCACTGGTAAAAATAAAGTTAGTCTTGCATAACAGGAAGATGTAACAAGACTTTGTCCACAGACAATTGTTCCCATCATGTTTCCTAACACAAATCATTACCTCTATCTACAAAGCTTGCCTTGCTTGCATTCCTAGAACTGCAGGATGACAGAAGTAAGAAGGGAACTACTTGAAGTAGAGTTACCTACAGTGGTTTGTCAAGGGCTGTCAGATTTTGAGTATCTCCAAGGATGTGAGACCCCCACAAACTCTTGGCAAGTGGATGCATCTTACATGTATATCTAGAATATTTTAAATGTTACCATTAGTGCTACTAAATGTTACCATTACACAAATGCTATCTCATCATGCTCCTGTTCCTGTCAATTACTTGAAACGGTGTAGGGCAGGGAATCCTGCCTCAGATGCTTTGTTATGATGCCTAGAAAACCAAAACCCTGTTCCAGACTGGGCCATTGTGATCCTTGGATTTTTTCCTTGAACTTGAAACTATACTTGGTTGCTACTTCTCAAATTTTAATAGTTGATCCATAGTTGCTGTATATGAAGTGAATTAACAATAGCTCCATTTTGATAACAGACCCAATTTGAAGACTTCATCCTATAAAATCAAAGCTTGAGATGAACACTGCTTGTATTTCAAAAACTGAAAACAAAGAGTGTCAGAATCTTCCAAGCAAAGAGAAGGAACTTTGGAGTAATACTGCATGTTGCAGATGAACCTGCTTCAACAGCGAATTGTCATGAATTATCTGATGGCTGAAATTTTATCAGTTCCACACAATACAATAAAAACAGTGGAATGATTCGTGACCTGCCAAATAAAAAGCAGTAACTCTAGCCAAAGCATCCCTTCCTTCTGCCAGCATCTGCCACTAATTAATTTTTCACTTTTTAAAATGGGCACTAACAGAAGTGATAAAATGGTTTCTGGCAAGCTGTGCCTGAATAGATAAACTGTGGAAAAATCTATCACACAGATAACATGAAAAAATAAATTTAAAGGTGAGACTGCGGCAAAAATCCTTATGCTAAAAAAACCTAACAATCAAAAAACCCAAAAAACCCTCAAACAAACACCCCCCCAAAATTAAAAAAAAACCCACCCCAGCTTTCTGAGCCTTTAAGTGTTTGGTTTTGGGGTTTTTTTGTCTACTTTTAAATTAACTTTCCAGGGATTTCTATCTGAGAGAGTTTCTCTCTGTATTCAGTAAGCTGCCTTAACCATTGCTACTAGATTATCAATAAATAGTACACCTCAACAGCTTAATTTCTCCATATGAGTCCAGTTCCATTCAATGCAGCCGCTGTGCATGGTGCACAAAATTGGATTGCCTTTTGCATCTTCAGCTACTCAGACTGTCTAAAGCAAACAACTATTTAAGATAGCTGTAGAATTCCTCTTGTAATGGCTGACAGGTGAAGACAGCACCAATGAGTTGAAGAGACCTTAGAGAGTTCACTCTCATAGGGTGAAAAGCATCCAAGAATGGAGGTATTTTCTTGTTGAAAGATCTGCTCCTATCACAGCTGCTTTAAGCCATTTGGAGTAAATACCAAGTAATGTGAAAAGAAAGTCTGTTATGAAGCAGGACCTGTAATACCATCAGCCCCATAATTCCACTTACAGAATAACAGTTCTCAGGGAATCAACGCAGACTTGCCTGAGTAAATGGGACCTCACTGCTTCAAGCTATAAACAAAATTAGTGCTGCAAATTCCTACAGTTACTTTCTGTTTCCAAAAGGGCAACTAGGTTCTAGTCTAAATTCAAATCTGCAGCTGTTATTGTTGTCAAATACTGAACATATATAGATCTGTTCTAAAAGAGTACTGTAAATTACAGATAAAACATTTAGGAATTAAGAAATTCTACTAATCTTTCTCCAATTCAGTATGAAGTGGTTAACTGCTGTATTTGATCTCAAAAACATTAAAAATAACATATGGTAACTTTGAAACAAACAGGGAAAAAAAACCTCCCTAATTTTTCACCTTGATTTCCACAGTATTATACTTCAAGTGCTAAAGACCATGCAAGTTGACTTTATGCAATTTTTTACTGCACCAAGCACTAATGGTTTTCTCTTGTAAGGCTAAAAGGGGAAATGATATTTTCATGACAGAAAAGAATATAGCCTGGGAGCGCCTCACAGCAGCTGAAGTATTTAAAATGTATCGCAATGGTCCTTGAGTCACTTGAACTCAATGGTTTCTAGGTTAAAACACAAGCACAATGGCCATTGTTTTTTTCAGGGTACAGAATGCAATCTGTATGACTGAGATGTTTAGATGTGGTCAAATCATGGTAAAATGCCTTCTGTAAGGAACAGTGAGTTTTTGGCCAAACATATATTTTGCTCTCTCTACATTTTGTGACATGATCTTGAAGTTTCTGAAGGGCAAACCCACAACAATTTACTAATAAATCTAACAAAAACAATGACCTTTATTTCTCCATTTTCTTCAACCACCCTGTGCATAAGGATGCACTTAGAGAGTGAGTCAAATGAGCACTGAGATTTGGCACCACCAGCATTTAGCTCTGTGGTAATCAGTTACAACCCAAACCACCCAAGAGAACCAGCAGTGTGCTTAGGACAAACCCATGCAGCCTAAACCAACAATTTTACTGTACAGGGGCCTGAGGGTGAAAATCAAATGAATTAGTGAATATTCTCCCAAAGAGAAAGCTGAATTACTGAAAAAAGTTAGTTGGGTGACTGTTTAGAGTTTCTCTTCCTTAACTCCCATGACCCCTTCAAACAGGGGCTGAATTCATGCTTTGAAGTCTTTATTGTTCCTTTCTTTCAGTCAACTCCACATCTGTGACAGGCTTATAAGCACATACTACCCATACATACTGCCAGACTTCTTTCTGGCAGTGTCTTTGGGTTGAAAAAAAGTACCAGAAATCAGTATAGTAAAGTAATAAATAAATAATGGTATATTTATAACTGAGAGATAAAGCACACATAGTTAATCAAAGCCTTAAGAGATCTGGTTTAGCTATGCATAATGACAGGAAACTAACAGGTATCTAACAATGTGAAGCAGGGAATGTAAGTCCCTAAGATATTGCTTCATGAAATCTAATTTCTACATGAGTAAATTGTTTAAGTAATTTCTCCCTTTCTGTTTTAGTTTTTTGCTCTTAGAATCTAAGTTAATAGCATTAACTGGCAAGTGCTATGGTGAATTACTTGATATTCAGAAAATACCAGAGTCTTCTGAGATTATAACAGCATATAAATGCTGGATACCTCATCTCAAAGCTACATTTAAGTAGGAAATTTTCAGCCTGAGAGAGAATACACAGATTTGTTTCCTGGACAATGGATTGATATATTCATTGCCATTTCAGGCATTACTGAATGATGGCCTGTTTCAGGACTTTTCAGACGTCAGCAATAAGGGCTACTTTCCACAACAGCACTCTGACTACAGAAGATAAAAAAATGTTTATTCTTTTTTTCACAGGGGAGGAAAACAATGACAAAAGCAGGAAGGCAGCAGTAATGCAGAAATCTGGAGGCAGTGATAAAGGGCAGGGAGAATGGAGAAAGTTGTAAAAATAAATCCATTCTGGCCAAAATCAGGCAGGTGATAATCACAGGTATATGACATTGAAGTGTAAATCATCCTTTTAAAATTAAGTAATTAAAGAAAACTTAAAATTTCATTAGGAGTAAGAAAAAAATATTTGAAATAGAGAAAACAAACCAAAGCATTTCAAACCTTTGGAACACTGGTTCACATTGTTTTTTCTGAGTGCACTATACAAAGCTTAAAAAGAAGTAAGGACACTGCATTTGTTCAAAAGAATTGTTGCTGGATTCTGTAAAGTACACCTAATTAGTACTGACATGTTACTGCTTCCCTCTTGACATCTTGTGAACACTCAGAGCTAGACAAATAGCAAACTGGTATAACCTCTGGCTTGGAGAAAATTTCAGTTAGTGACAAACAGTAAAAAATTACACCTGAAAATAAGGCAGGGCTTAAAATGAGCATTGCTCAACAAAATAAAGTGAATGAATGTATGGATGCAAACACCAACTGTACAGGGAATCATAATTTTGTTCCACAAGAAACTGCCGAGAATTTAAACAGCATTTCTCTTTGAAATAACTAGTTGTGTTGTTCAGCTGATTTAATAAGTCCCCCAACATCTTAAAAGGGGCAGAAATAGCAGTGAGCAGGAAGACGAACATGGTGCCCCTGCAGCCAGCTCTGTTGGAATAGTTCCCATCATAGATAATGCAACAGAGTTTGACCCCAGCAGTTCCACTTCCCAAGCTTGGTTGAGCAGAATACATTTTTCATTCACTAAACCATTTTTTATTTTATGGATCTTCCACACTCATGGATCAAGTCCCCAACATTTGGTGTTATGTTGCTTTAGGCATTTCATTAGTAAAAGAAAACCTTCCCCATCAAACCCTCCCATTTATCATTATCATTTTGTTGGCAAACAGATCTCTTTCATCACTCTTAACTGCTCCAATTTTTATACCATCATCAAGACCTCCTGGTTTTCATTTTCTGAAATTTCATTCTGAATCTCCTGAAACAGGAGTAAATATGTGAAGACCTTAGAGACAGCAGCAAAATGAGTAAGAAAATGTTTCTTCAAAAAAATTGTAATTTTGCAAAAATGATGATGCCAGCCAATAAAAACTAATTTCATTCAGATAATACACTAGACTTCTGCAGTGTCTTTATGGTCACACTAAGAGAAAGTGGAATCTGCATGAGAGACAAATGCAAGAGTCTTCTTGCAGAAACTCCAAAGCATAGCACATGCTGTAACTCACAGGAAGAAGTACCGCACTTTTGAAGCCACAAAATTAACCTTTCTGGTCTTTACTCACACATTTCTCCAGTAATTTAAATTAACCAAGTTGTTTCTCTGTAGAAACAGCAGATCATATTCAGGAATAGGTATTTAGAGAGACTCATGGTGAAAATATTGTATGAAATGTTATATGAAAAATAGTTAACTTTTTCAAGGTTTAGCGTTTCATCCTTCTTACCAGAGTGATGTAACATCATTAAAAGGATGGATTATAAAAGGAGAAAACTCCTATTCCCAATATGCTATTGTTGTTAATACAAATTGAAACAAATATTTTATATAGCTTTTTTTTTTCCTCTGGACAACTACAAAGACTCTCTCAAATCAAAGATTCAGATTTCCAAACTATTAGCATCAGGAAATTTTACTGTCAGACGTCACTCATTCTAAAATTTTAATAAAAACGAACAAAAGTCTTTCCAAACTGATTTCAGGTTCAACTTTTTCAAGTAATTTCACTGGAAGAAGCAGGCCTGGATAAAGATGCTACATGGTAGAACTCATACCATCCTTAAGTCTTACTTGCTTTTTTTGCATTTTATACATTATTACAAACTTATTATGATCGATACTCAATACTTGCCCCTCAAAAGGAAATTCACCAAAACTTTTTAAAGAAATATAGGCTCTAAGGTAACTTTTATGAGGAAACAGTTGCATTTGATATTACTTTCTAAGCATTGCTAGAAAGCCATATTAATTATTTTTAAAATATCAAATTCATCACAAAAAATAAGGGGTTTTTTTGCACAGAACTTTCATTGATAAACCAACTGTCAGCTTAGAATTGTGAATACAAATATTAGAAGTTAATGTTTCAGCTGTTGTCATAGAAGCTGGTACCTCCACATTGCTGTTGCTATAGCTCCCCTGCCACTGAGATCAAACCTCTTTATAATAAATAGGTAAATATACACAAAGAAAGTGTTGGGATGTACAGATACTCATTTCTACACACAGGCAAGAGTAAACACCACAAGCTTCCTCATTAAAATACTCTTTGCAATACTCAAAAGGTCAAGAAGGATACAGAATCTTGTACTTTCTCCTACATGAAATTACATAGACAAGTATTTTTATAATGTATGTCTGGAATATTTGTATTTAAGCAGCATAAATCTCTCAGAATCTACACAAAACAACATCCTAGCACAGAAAAGCTGTGGAACAGTAGAAAAAGCTCATAGAAACGAAATTTTAAATTATAAGAATCTTTGAAAAGGACTGTCCAATCCAATGAAGTGAACAGTTACCTTCAAGCTAGGACTCAAACAGAAAATCTCATAAAAAAAGAAACCAGGATTGGAAGCACAGTAATTTTCATCTCATATGCTGCTTAGACAGCTGATTTCTCAGTCATTCTGAAGAGTACTGTGCGTTTACAGACTATTTATTCAAAGGTGCATTCAGAGGCGGGGCAAAAAGATACCTAGCAAAACATGAGCTTTCATTTTCACTGAGTTGCACTGCTTTAGATTGACGGCCTGCTTCTTCAGGAAAGGGACCCTTTTGGCATTTGTCAGCAGGCTCAAATATCCTGAAATGCTGAAAAGGTGAAACAAAATCTTTCCCTGTGCTGCCTTCCTATCTGATCTTTTGTCTCATATGTTTCCCTCAGGGATGCACAAGAAATTTCTCTGAATAATTCATAAGTACCTAGGCAGAAACCAGCTTCTACTTCTGAACAAAAAGATTGGGTAAGAAGCTGATTTCAGCTTTCCTATTCTGCTCTATCTGGAAGAAAATTGGATTAAAAGAAAGTAATTTTCCTAACATTGTAAGCACATAATGTATACATGTATGTATCTATGAAGTATATAAACAAACATACATTTGTACTGTGGAAGGTACCTTTGTACTTAAAGCTACACATTAATTTGAGGGCAAGACTGATTCTCTACCTTTCAAAAACCCAAGAAATCAGATAGCACAAAGGTAATCAATAAACATGCAGAATGCAGAAAACAGCTGTACTCTGCACTGGTGTGGCCTCGAGTCCTGTGTGCAGTTTTGGGCATCACAATGTAAGGATGATATAAAGTACTGGAAGGCATCCACAGGAGGACAGTGAGGATGGTGAAGGGCCATGAGGGGAAGCTGTATGAGGAGTGGCTGAAGTCACTTGCTCTGCTCAGCCTGGAGAAGGGGAGACTGAGGGGAGAGCCCATTGCAGTTACAGTTTCCTCATGAGGGGAAGAGGAGGGGCAGACACTGATCTCCTCTCACTTGTGACCAGTGACAGGACTGAATGAATGGCCTGAAGTTGTGACAGGAGAGGTTTAGGTTGGATACCAGGAAAACCCAGAGGGTGGTTGGGCACAGGAACAGCTTCCCCAGTCTGAAGTGGGAAGTGGTCACAGCACCAGCCTGAGAGAGGTCAAGAAGTGTTTGGACAATGCTCTCAGAAACATGGTGTGGCTCTTGGAGTGTCCTGTCCAGGGTGAGGAGTTGAACTTGATGATCCTTGTAGGTCTCTCCCAACTTAGAATATTCTATGATTTCATGAACTTAACTTTTACTTCAGAATACCAAAATGACCGGTCTTTCCTGTATAGTATCCAACTCTTACTCTAAGCCACCTTCATTTCCCAATGGCATGAATATTAGGCAGATGCAAACTGTTTCTTCTTCTACAGTTTCTATAGGATTGAAATAGTCTTATGGCCTGCAAATCCTTTTTATGTGCTGACACACAAAAGACAGAATAAATACCAGGCAAGACTGTTTCCAAAGTATTTTGTGATAAGAATATAGATCCCAAACTGACAAGTTACGGGTTACCTACACCAAGCCAAGACTTCACAGTACAGTATCACCAGCTGAGCTGACACTGCTTATGAACACAGGCTCAAGACTTACCAGCCTCTGCATGCTTTTCACATGGGTAGGACTAATGGATAAGGCCTCTTCATACCAGCGTTTGGCTTCATCAATATTTCCACGAAGTTCAGCCACCTGACCCCTCATGTAGAGAACATAATGTGACATTGGAAAGAGATTAGCTGCTTCCTGGGTACATGCCGTGGCCTCAGCAGGCTTCCCAATTCCTATGTAGACTTCAGCTGTGGAAGGAACGTCAGGACCAATTAATGATTCTTGCTTCATCATATCATGACTAGATGTTGTCACATGTGCTGTATTTGTAATCAGTTTCACTTTAGATAAAGAATATTTCCTAAAAAAACAATTTGCATCTTAAAAGAGAAATTATTACCTAAATTATTTTAAATGAATTATTTTTTCAGGAAAGTTGCTTTTCTAAATGTATCAGGAGTTACAACTTATAAATGGCTGTTTGAAATCCCAGAATACTCTTTTCTACTTTGCCATTTTTATCTTAAGTCTTGGATTTTTTCATTTCAGTTTTATTTTTAAAATGTGAGCATGTGAGTACTCCAGGACTCTTTAAATCAGTTGAGTACCCTGACACACACTTATATAAATCAGATTGACTACAGGGGGAAAAATTTTCATTCAGTGAGTAATTAACAACTAACAATAGAAGCATTTGCCTTCAGTAGCTCTTATGACACTCTTACAGTCTTCAACACTGCTATTTCACTACCTTGCTAGTTCATCCTAATCTCTTGCTGAAAGAGTGGGAGAAGAGAGTATTAAAGGGATACTAAATGCAAGAAAAAGCTATTAGGGTTCTGGGTTGGGTGATCTTTTTCTTTACGCTGGTACAGACAAAAAAATAGAGCCTCAAAGTAATTATATCACTCTATTCTCTTGTGTCACACTGTACAAGAGGTTCATAGATTAAGGTTTAAATCAAGGTGCTGCATCAAAACAGCAAAGTGATCTGTCGCTGCTCAAGACATGCTTCTCACTGTACTATACAGACCACCCATGTTTGGGTTTAAAGGCTCTCAGATCAGGAACTCCCACTACAGCAGTGGATTTTGGACTATGCCTAGAACTCTGAATCAGACTGATATTTCAATGCCTTTAAAGGACCTTGCCTATGAAAAAATTGCATTAACAGCTTTATCTCTGTGTTCTTCCAATGTCAGAATACGTTAAAGATATTTTTAAAAGGAGAAAGTGGCCTGTGTAGCAGATTGTAGCAGCAGAACACCAATGTGCATGGAAATCCAACTAAGTTGTGAACTAGAAAGGAATCATCCAAGTGTGTCCAGACTCCTCCTTTGTGGGCAAAACAGTAGCAGTCACTTGCATGAACTGAATAACCAGCAACAGCAAATGACCCACAACAATTTTTCAAAACACAAAAATCCACCCCACCAAACAGAAAATAAGTAGTGGAACAAGCTGCCACAGAAGGCTGAGAAATTATCAACATTATAGGTGCTAAGAGTTACTGTAGATGGTCATCTGTGACAATTCATAAATATTGAAGTCCATGATGCCACAATGCAGAGCAGGCAACTACATTACACCCTGTTGGACCTTGCCCTGTTCTAATCTGTGTTGCTTTTGAGGAGCCCAAATGAGATCACTATTAATCACTGTAATTGCTTTCTTTCCAATCTTCTGGGCTTTTCCTTGAAACCACCAAACCATTTATAACTGGGAGCCCCGTGATTACTTTCACACCACAAAACTGTAAATGTACATAGGTAAATTAAAATGCTATGGAATAAAGCACTGTTTTGTTGAAAACATGAGAGAAAAAAAATTATGTCACTGAAAAATGCTCTGAAAGCAGAATAAAGCACAACAATTGCTGGCTGATTTCAAAATTACATCTTTCTGATCCAGCTTTCAATAAAAACAATTGCATGTTATACATTTTAACCGTATAAAAATACACTGGATCATAATTTTCTGGTTAAAATTTTATGTAACCGCCACTTGTGATATTGCAGTTAGCTTGAGGCTTGAAGCATCAATTTTAAATCCACTCAAGATGACTCTACATTTAGACAAACAATCCTGAGTCCTTTACATTAATGAAACCAGAAGGAAAAGAACAGAATTCAGGCTCACTATCACAGTTGCAAGGGACAGGTTGCTGAATAGTACTATTACTGTTTCTTTCCCTGCATATGCAGAGGTATTTATTTTCTATTATAAAATTCTGTAGTTACAGGAACACTAGTCAAGAATCTTACAAACATCTTTTTTCATTCAGCAGAATCAGTGACCTGGGATTAGCTCAGTTGGTCGGAGCATGGAGCTAGTAATGTCAAGGTCACAGGTTCCATCCTGTCATGGATCATTCGCTTAAGAGTTGGATTTGATGATCCTTTTGAGTGTCTTGCAAACCAGAATATTCTGTGATTCTGCAAGGACATCTAGATTTCCAAGCACTAAGATACTCTAAGTACTTCAGAAACTAAATTCTTCAGGGATAAGAGAGAGAGTGTTGCATTTGTTCTACAGAAGATATTATTCCACTAGTAACAGCTACACTCTAAAACTACTGCCTTATCTTTCATAAATGATCTTACAGAGCAACTCTAGTGTGCTTTGTATTTCTTGGCTTGTTTCAGTGCCACACACATGGAAAAAAAAAAGATCTGATATGTGGTAACAGATTCTGAATGCAACAAACAGATTTTGCTAAGTCCTCAGGCTAGCAATAAAGGAGGGGGCATAGAAGAATAAATTTTACTATCACAATACCTGCATGAAGCCATATTTGAGCCAGAGTCATCCAGGGATGCAGGGGACCTTGTTTAGGGGCACTGCTTTGCAGAGAAGAAGCAACTTCGGACAATGCTTGCTCCACTCTGGAAGCTGCTATTGATGTGGCATGGACTGAACCTGTAGAAGAAATAAAAAGAATTTATCAGCACAGAAATAATGAAGGCCATATACTTTGCATAAAACATTTAGATGTAACCCTTTTCATTAGAGGCTTTACCCCAAATTCAATAGTTAATTTACATTTACCATTTTGGAGAAATTTTTTCAATGCCAGATTAGTTTCCTTATGAAAGCTTTCATATTGGTCTGAAAGTCCAATAAAAAAAACACTAAACTTTGGTAACTGTACCTGACATGTTCTGGGGTTGCAACTATGAAGACTCACTAATTAACTTGACACTTCTTTTCTGGCAATATGCAATCCAAAAAAGGTTTGTGATTGTATTATGCACTGTAGTCTTCAGGTTGCTCTATTCACTTTGATGTTAGTATTAGCTATGTCTTTCCACAGAGTGCAATTAGAGGATTAATTTACAACCAATAGCAGAACAAAAAAAGAGAACTAAAATACACACAGCGATCATGACATACACTATCACAAATACACTGTTAAACTACACTGAATGTAAAACTTCCCTAATCAAGAAGGCTGAGTTAAAGTACCTTGTGGCAAAGAAGTCCACAAAGTTTTTTTTTTGCACAAAAAACTTTCCCAGAGCATACTAAGGATAATTCTCATGAAATGTATCATTTCCAAGTCAGATTAGAATCTCCTTGGCAAATAATATCCTTTTCAACGTACTGGAATTAAAAAAGCTTCTATGACTAGAGAATATCTAATGGCAACTGTACTTTGGATAGTCAATTACTGCCAGCATATTTAGTCGTGACTTTTTTTTAAATCAAGACCATGAATATTTTAAACTACACTCCTTCTTGTCATCTAAGCCTCAGCATATCTCTAGTTGTTTTATAATTACAAATTACAAAATCTCATACTGATTAGGCCTGATTAAAAAATAAAGGCAGTAAAATATTCCACACTGGATCAGATGAGAAATTGTCTAATTCCATCACCATATCAATAATGATCAACAATGGCAGATACTCCAAAATAAAGTACTGAATCCTGTACAAGTTGAACTGCACACCAAAAGCTCATTCTCATCATTACAAGTTAAGAAAGAAACAAAACCTTCACTCTCAATATTGCAGGTTTTCTAAGAATTTTAATGAGTCACATGACATACACATTTTTAAGTGTGACAAGATAAATCAGCAAACCAGAAACACCAGAAATTCATAGTACACAGATCAGTAGGAAGAGCAAGGTAGTCTGAAAGTATGCACCATAGTTCCCTTAATTGAGAGAAACAAAGGAAAAGCAGCACAGGACATAATTAGCATTTCATGTCATTATGAACACGGAGTTGCCCTGAAGATCTGAAACAGTGTCTGGCAGTAAAGTTCGCTTTCCTTTTTACTGGCTGATGAAACAACTCAAAGTCCAGCCTGCACAGCTGAACATTCACTATAGTTTTTATGTCTCCTATTTTAAAGCTTATTCTGAAGAAATTTAAAAGAGAAATCTAAGCAAGAAGCACATGGAGTGTATTATAAGAAAAATACTATCAAGAGTACCAAAAGTAAGAACTAGTCACAAGTAACCGTGTTCTTGTCTGACAGCCATTTCTGTAAAGCACATCACTGCAGCCTGGCACTTGCTGGCCTTCCAGAGACTAAGAGTGAAAGCACCTTCCTCTCTCAAGAACAACTTGTAAAGAAAAGGTGCAATTCAGTGCCATAAAGGAGATCATTTAACCCCTTCTTTTGGAAAAGCAAGTATGCAATTTAGTATTAGAAAGGGCTTATATTTTCTATTATTTAAAGCAAGGACTCTGGCTGCTAGGCTGTCCACAAGTAATTTCATATAGAAGGCATGCTGTTAGATTTTAAGCCTCCAGTACTTAACCATAAAATACATATAATAATATAGTATTAAAACTTTCTTTTTACATCAAATTATTTATAAAAAAGAACTAGACTGTGATAAGATTCTTAAGAGTTTCTGTGCCATCTGTATTAAAATTAAACAGAGTGAATACTGAGTGCCTCCTACCCTGGACTTTATACAGAGTGGCATAAAAAGAAGAAAAAAAAATTTAAGTATATCTGAAATTTTTCTTTGAAGTGGTATTATTCAAATTGTTTATATTTCCTCTTTAGAAAAAGGTATCCCTTAACATATTGCAGCAATTAGTTCTCTGAAGAAAACACACACACATACAAAGCAATGGCCAGTCAGGCATCTTTCAGTGACATTGCACTTATGCTAATACTCCAACCCACAATTAGCTGTCATCTGACTCATTTCTGGTTCTTTCTGTTAAAACACATTTAGTAAACTTTTCATTTTATAAACTAAAAATCATTTAAAAATCTTGTATACTAAAAAGTTTTTCCTACCTTCCTTCAAATTTTACTCAAGTATTTTCATATAATAACTAACTTATCTGTACTCTTGCCCTAACCCAGGATGTCTTAACAGGTTCAGATCTTTATATTCTCGTGACAATTCTAAAACATACAGTAATTTCAGCTACAACTGGCAAAGATAAAAAATGGCTTGTGAGAAACTGAGGGTAATGAGTAGGTCTTAGAGTCTCCTTGAGGCTTTATAGATCTTATGTAGTCAGTTTTTTGGAGGTTCCCTGTTGGTTTTGTCACCAGCTCTGCTCTCTCATCTTGGTCTTATCTGTATTTGGCTTTCTTTGGTTGGAGGTCAGGACCGACAGCCAAACACAAACATATCCTCACTTCACTTAAAATTCACTGTGTTATAGCTTCCTTCAAATGCCTAGAGAGAGTTGCAGCAACTTCTCATTTAAAATTTTACTGTATCTTTCATGCACAAAACCACCTTTGCTCTTCCCAGACAACTTCTATACCTGCTGTTATAGCATGACACTTCATGCTATAACATGATTCAGAAAAAGTTCCCTCCAAATACCACAAGCAGCAAAGAGTATTTATTTTTAAATGGAAATCATGAGGCCTGGAAAATTAATATATCACCAATATAGATCCTCGCTACTCACTTTCATTTGTTTAACTTTGTTCTGAATCTTGTTTATACTAAAAAGGCCAAGTGTGAAACAGGGACAGTCTTTGCAAGACCTAGAATTCACTGCTAAATTGATTAACATCTGGAATCACAATCAAACTGCACATTGCAAAGTGTGACACGTCTTAACCATGACAAAATGTTCCTAAACCAAAAAGGTATAACCTTCCACTCAAGTTCCCTATAATGGCACTTGCCCGGAATCTAGTTTCTGCTCGCCATACTAACATCCCATCTGTAACAACCATGTTGCAGATTCAGTGTTTCAACTCAATCTCAAATAGAAAACCTACCAAGAGCCTCGAATAATTTACCCAAGAAGTTAAGTCATCTCACAGAAACCTTTCTTTTCCAAGTCACACTTACAGTTAAACTTTTCTGAATAAAGTTCTTCGTTTATTCTCTTCAGGCTTTTCTTAGATGTTGCAGGAGAGTCCACATGAACTCATCCATTAAATACCATTTATAAATACCATACACCGTATGTAAATGAGCGTGTTATGACTTCTTCATTCTTTCCTTGGTCATTTCCACATGAATTCTTCACAATGCAGTGTAATGGACATAAACTAATACATCGACTCTGTCAGGACCTAGATGGCATGACAGCTTTGAAAAAAACAAAATCATTTTTCTATATACATCAATTTCCCTTCTGAAAATGAGTAACAGAATAGACTGCCATCCTTCATGTAATATGTTCATATCAACTCACAAAACCACTATGGCACAATTTCTTTTTATACCATAAAAGAGAATGTTACTCAACAGTATTACATTCATCCCATTTCAAACATTTCAAATTTACATAAAGAAAAAAATGCTTTAACTGCAATGCTCATGCAGGAGAAAAGAGGAAAACCCCCATGACTGAACTTAACATGCACACAAAGAGCTGGAAGTAAGAACATTAGTGGTGGGACACACAGAGAACTCCAAGAAAAGCAATTAGATAATACAAAGAGGCAGCACCTTCTGCAGGACTAATACATCCCTGAACTGATGCATTGGATAAGTCAGATTGGCAGATTCAGCCAAAATTCACAATTCCTTTAATTTAAAATTTATTAAGAATCTGAGAAACCTTTCACAATCACAAATTACAAAGCTATCTTATCTTTTACTACAAAGTTGTGCGTGGAGATGATAGTAGTCAGGTAAAGACAGCATCCACAAAATATCCTCTCAGCTCTTTGAAAAAGATTTTCTATGCTAAGTCACCGTCAAACATTTTGGCTTATGTATCTTCTTACTTTTCTCTCCTTCACCAAACTGACCTCCTGTACTGCCCCCCAAAAAATCCATGGAAAGGTAAAGTAATCAATGAAAAAAATTATATAATTGAATGCTATGAACACAGCTTTATAAGGTAACTGGTTAGAAAAAAAGAATATTATTTCATGTCCTGATTAAAACAGCAGTTATTTTTATTGATCTATAGTCTTCATTGTTTCTTATTTAGCTTGCTTTCATAATTTCATTATTTCAAAGTGTACCCTTCATTTATTTTACAAGCAAAACTTGTACCACAAAAGAAAGTACTAGTTTATTATGAGTCACAACAGTAGTTGCCATATTGTTTCCTAGATCAGTGTACTTCTTTAGGAACAGCAGTGGTATAATACAATATACTGGCAGCTGGCCATCGCGTTACACAAGACCTGCCTAATATATCTTTATTTGCAGTCCTCTAGAAATGAATACTGCCTCTTTAATTATTAAATGCAAGTGTTAGTTGAGTGCATTCAGGTCTCGTAAGATTACAGCCCTTGGGGTGACTGAATGGGCAAAGAGCATCAGCCTTGCTTTACACACTATCAAGCTTCTGCTACTGATGGACAAAACATGTACATCTTGTGGTAAAGGAAAAGGTGATTTTAGTCCTTCAGAAATAAATAGAACTGCACAGTGAATACTACTTACAAACTGAAAAAAGGGAGTAAACCCCATGAAAGTAAGCATCTGATGGATTGCCTTTGGATAGATCAAACCAGAAATTAAAACCCGAAGTAAGAAGAAAAAAAATGTTATATAGATATATATATAAGCCAAAAATTTTACAAAAGCCATAATATTTCTGATAACCTTCAAACGTAAACCAGGTTTACAGAATTTCAAAAGATAAAAAATCAAATAAGATACTACACCTCTAAAATCATGTTCTTGTGCAACAGAAATTGGAAGTCAAGTCAATAATACAAAATGCCCTTGGCTTCTTCGACCAAAAAAATAATGGAATTGAGCAAGATATAGAACATGAGCTTTTCAGCCCCTGAAATTATATTAACATACTATAGGCATCTAGGAAAACTGCTCCTTACTCAGACAGCTTTAACTTTCATTAATTATTGACACCTTACAAAGGACTCCAATATCTTTTTCTTCTTCATCATGGTTCTGCTACTTCTCATGCATATGGTAGAAGCTCCTTTCCCTGTGGATACAGTAGCTTGGAAATGGAAAACTTAGGCTTCACATAATGGAATCTGTGCTTTGGCTACATCATTCTTTCAGTTCACCTTCATTCTTGAGTAGGTTCTTACTTACAGCTTTGCAAAGGACAAGAACAAGTAATTTAATGTTAACTGGGATGTACTGTTTATAGTATAGGTCTGAAGAAATTCAATTCAATTCAATTCAATTCAATTCAACAGAAATTCAAACCTGTAATAGTAGCCAATCATCTATTCAAATGCTCCAAGAAAGTCAGACTTCAGCTTCTCTAGGACACAGATTTCCTGGCACTTCCAGTTACAGGCTTACATATGAGCTAGCATTTTCAAAACCTTGGTCTTATGTCAGCTATTTAACAAGAGAATTTTGCTAATATGCAAAGATTTATTTGCTATGTTTTGCTTGGAATTGATGTATTTGACATGAAATCTGTCTAAAGACTAGGTGTCAAAATTAATTTCTTAAGATCAGATTATAGTAAATTCAGTGACAAAAGCAGTGCCACGTATAAAGGTATGAGTGAAGGACAATTTAAGAGAAATTAAAAGGAGTTAAAATAAAATGGCTGAAAAACTACATTGATTTTACCCTGTCACCTCTAACTACTCTGGCAGCATTGGTGTACATTTGGTATTCAAACAGCATGGAGGTTGATCTTACAGCTGGTTTAAATTGGCATCATTTCAATTAACAGAAAGGCTCTTGACTTGAAACAGCAGAATGCTGATTTTCGCTGCTCTAATGCCTCCTCCAAATCATTCCAATATGCTCTACCTGCATCATGATACACACTGATATTTAGGCAATGGTTTCCTTCATGTGAATTTTCAGGGAATGTTTTGGATGTAATTAGTTAAAGGCTTTCTGAAATAAAGTTATTAAAAACTGGCCAATAAGAGGAGATTCTGTGGCAGGGACAGTCTTGTTAGACAAAAGATGCCAGCACTGGAAATAATTTACATCAGTAAATGCTACAAAGAAGCCTTGACCAATAATCTCTTTCACTGAACACCTATAATTCTCTGTAACACTCCTGAGAACAGGATATTAAATATGTCTGTAGCTTTACATCTTCTGGGATGAATAAAACATTCTTCTCTGTTGAAACTCTTAAAACCCATGCAGTATTTAATGAAAAGCAGCTGAAAGGCCAAATTTCACTGACACTGTTGAAACATAATCTATTCAACCACGGTTTATCAGCTATGAAGATTATCAGAAAAATACAGCACAAACATGCTCATCAGGAAAAGAAAGCCGATTTACAGCGAGTAGGTGAACAGGGCTCAGGAACTTGGTCACAGTATGGAGAGGCTGCATGGGGCCAGACAAAGGTATCTGGTTTAGGATGAGGATGAGGAAGATGAGAAGATACAAACAGTTGGAGAGGAGACTCTGTTCTTGAGAGAGAAGATGAGGAAGTATCAGAGGCTAAAAAGCGAAACAAAGAGAATGGTAAGGGGATGTGGGGGGGACAGGAAAGAAAAAAGATCCAACAGGGTTTAATGGACTCGTGGATGCCAAAAATGCAAAGCATTTGTTTCACTATTCAGCAAGATCGAAATGGCTCCTACATAAAATAAATATCACTACTGAAAGCAACAACTACAAAAAACACCCCTTTATTTTTATGTGCTCTCCTTTCATACTAAATTAGATTTAAAAAGCATATGAAATACTTTTTCCCTATGTTCCAATGCATAAATTAAAAATATATATTTAAGGGAAAATAAAGGCCAAAATCTAAAACTCGAGTAATATTGCTTCTTCCTACAATAAACTCAGTGGACTGCTACCAAACTGAACAGAAAGTTTTTAGAAAGACTGATTGCAATTTATCTTAATTGTGATCAATGAGTCTGTAGAGATTTGCATATTTTTGTCTGTCTTTGGATATGAAATGTGTCTGTCTCCCTGTGAGATTGAGTGATTCATCAAAGCTCTTTTTTTTTCCCCTCTACATTTATTTCCTTCATCGATATATGAAAAAAATATGACTGCATGCCACTTGTGGCAAGCCAACTGAAACAGAGACAAACTTACAGTAAATTTGATACAGTTATTGATCAGGACATTAGAATCAATGGTCTAGCCTAGTAAGAAATCCACAATACACTGTTTTAATACTTTAAAGGCTACACAAATTAAAACTTGAATCACTTAATCATTACAGGATTGGTAAGAGCTCCATATAAAGCAAGTTTTCAATCCTTTTTTTTAAAGGTCAGTTTCTGCTTAACTGTCACATTTAAAAAGAAGTATTTACACCCATTGCACCTGGATTTTTTTTAAGGATTTTAACTTCAAATTTGAATTTTAGCTCCCATTTCTTGGTACTCAGATGACTGAATTCAGATTAGAGAGGTAAAGGGGATCCTCATCATCATAGAAGACAAGCAAAGTTATGAAGGGGAAAAATTCCAAATGTTCACATGTATCCAGACATATAAATGTATTCACAAAGCATGAGGTAGTTTAAGGAGGAGGAGAGCAAACATTTCCGTCCTGAGAGGATTTTCAGCCAGAACTTTCTTGCATTTTAACATTCGTTTACTTATTTGCCAAATTCCTTCTGCATTTCTAATCACTGTGGATCCACAGATTTTGCAGATGAGCCCTTTCAGCCCTACAAAGGTCTAACATCTTGATCATCTATTGTTTCTATCATCTACCTGTTGTGAACAATATTTTATTGACAAGCTGCTTAAAATTTCTCAAACACTATGACAAGCTTGACTATTTTCATTCTTGTAGTATCATTATCTTTTAATTCCTGCAAAATGTTTATAATACTCTGATGAAGAATTCTGAACAAATACTGGATGTGGAGCTTTTTAATATATATAATATATATAGACTCGGTAGATAATAAAGTTCTAATCCTTACCAGAAATTGAGTACTGGTATTGCAACAAGGTTTTTTCTGCTAAAATTAACAATTAAAAAAAACCCCAACAACAAACAAAATCAAGTCCCCGTTAAAAAAAGGAAAACATAAGGGACATCTACCCACTGATCCTCCACAATTACCTTTTATAAGATAAATAATCAAAAACAGGTCCCATATTTTTAGTTTTCCATCTTGTTCTCCTTGACAATGGAGTTAAGTTCTAGCAATACAGCTGAGATTCAGAAAAAAAATATGATTTGGACTTGCTAAGGAAATCAGAATGTATGCAGAGATCCTATCTGGATCAGGATATTGGCTGCAGGATTTGAATTTGGGGTGAGCTTCTTGAAAAGCTCACTGCTTTGAATGAGGGTTCATCTTTACTTAAAAGCATTGAGGAATATGCAGCCTTTAAAATGTACCAATTCACTGTGCTCTCATGTGTGGCAGACATAAAATAGGACACCCTGAAGGGATAACTCAAGAGTTGTATGTCCCCACTGGAAAAGAAACAAACAAAAAAACATTTCTAACCACAAAAAACCCTTCACAACACCCATCCCCAAAAACCACTTTTTTGAAGGCATAAAACTTTATTTATAACTGTATCTATCCATATATATATCAAACCTATGATGTAGTTATGTTCTTAAAAATGAAACAATCAGCTAGAGTAGAATACAGAATGATCACCATAGCATGATATAATGTTATCTTTTCCCTTTAATTATACAAATACAGGAAGACAGAAGATTCCCTGTTAATACGCCATATATTGCTATTCTTTGAAATAAAGTGACCTGATCTTTGCAATCAAAACTGCTTGCACTACAGCAAGCACAGAACACTGCTTTAAATTCAAAATTGAGAGAACATTCAATCCAATTTTAACTTTCAGAAGTAAAATATCTAAATTGGATTTTTCTCTACTGCACTATTCTGATATTAGACATACAGTACACATTTCAATGTGTCCTTATTTATGGGTCAAGTGTACTCAAATTCATAGGTTGGCATATTTTCCCATAAGCTATTTGTGTCAAATAGTGATTGAGCAGAAATACAACCTTGAAAGGTCCCAGGAAAAGCATTCTCAAAACCCAGAAAAAAGACAACTCTCAGTATTTAGAACACAAGTAAGATATGGCAAACGTTCTTGGAATTACCAGCATCAAGAAAATTCCTTCTGCAATCTCCACAGAATGCATGGCTCATGTGCTTTTTGACTGCATAACTTCTAAGGAATATTAGTTTGCATTGGGATAACTGAATATATTAATACAGACAAAGTATATATTCTCAGTATTTACAAATATGTAACAATCTTAGCTTTTGTGTAGCATACTGTGCACTACAATTTTTTATATGTATATAAAAATATCACAGTTTGTATGATTTACAACAAATAAATTTTGCTTATCATGTCAAAGCATGTCCACAGCAAGCCTAGCCACACATGTAATTATATTTTAACATATATTTGAGATTTTAATTAATTAAAAACAATGTCTTCCATTTTTTTTGAGATTAAAAGTTCTCTGATTTTTTTTTCATCTTTTTAACAAAAATGTGCAAATACCAAATGAACGAAAAAGAACAGGACTCTGGCAAGTAGGCTAATTCAGCAAACTAATTTTCAGCCCTTGCATAAGGAAATACTACTAAACTCAGCAAAATCCATACCAGAGATATTTTAATTTACAGAGAACGTGGTCAGCAAGTACTTCATAAATTAAAAAGAAGAAAAAGAAATCTTATATCACACAATGTCTATTTCCACTTATTATAATAATATGAAAATATGACTTCATTTTGCAAAATAAATAAAAAAAAAATACTGCAAAAATCTAGCTGTGGCCAGATCATTTAGCCTCTTTTATTGTTCATATGCAGTTCTTACCTGTTTCAGGATCACTGAAATCTGGTAATGTAATTGTATTAAGCTGTCGTCTATCAGCAATAGCTCTGTCTAACAAGCTGCTCCCACGTCCAGAATCACTGTAATGAAGTACAGAAATTGTAAGCTATTAAAATACAAAATTATATACTGATATACAAGTTGTATGCTGCCCTACTCCCACAAAGGTTCTTGCTATAAAAGTTACTGCTATGACCAAATTTAGTACCAGGCACCACTAACCACTCACAGTGCATTAAGCCAATTCTATTAAAACAGAATTAAGCTGAGCAAAATGAAATCCTTATTTACTTCAGCAATTCTGTTTTCATAATTAATACAACCAGAAAGGGAATAGTGGCTTTTAATTTAATTCATAATTAACACCTCTACAGAAAGAATCTATTGTACCTTGAACATTTATATGATATGGGGTACAGGTTTCACAGAAAGCCAAGAAGGCAGGTGTAAGTTTAAAAATCCACGCTTTCTCCACAATAAATAGAAACGCTAAAGCCAGGACATCTAATTTTAGGTAAAGATGTTATAAAGGGCTATTTCAGTTTTGCATTTTGGGTTTTTTAATATACGCATATATACATTTTAACTGCCTAATGTTGAACTTGATTCTAACAGCATAGGAAAAACATTTTGAACAACTCTAACATCTCAGGAGCCTAAGCAATAGCAGTGATTTTTACTGATTGCACCTGTGGGCAAATACACTTAACTCCTACTTTAGCAGTAAATCAGTATCTGCCCCTCAAGCTCCTTGTTGATATGCTTGGTGGAAAATGAACCGCTCCTAGAAGTACTATTAAAAATTCAGCAGAAGAACAGGGACTGAAGAACTAAGTGTTTTTTCTCCTTTAGATGAGGCAAGCTTTGAGACACATTGTCAGCAAAGTGTAAGGAAGCACATATGGGCATTCCTTCTTTAACATTCTATGGTTAATACTGTAATTTCATTTTTAGGATTGTTAAGTCTGGTACTATACATTATAAATAAATATTTTCTTTAAAACCTCATTAAAAAAACAAACCACCCCACAAACTTAAAAGTAATTAAGCTTTAAAGCAGTTGAACTGTTAGCCCAACTTAGCAGAGTGCAATATCTTGTCTGATTCTCCCTGAAGAGAAAGAACTATACAAAATTCCTAGTTTAAAGTAAAGCCTGAGAAACTTTAATCTAAACTGCAAGCCTGGAATTCAGCACATCTTTCCATTTGCCTTAATTTTACAACTGCCTCCTTCTGAACTTGGACTGAATGAAGGGCAAGAAGTCTCCCAACAATTCTTAACAGTTGCAAACATCAGTGAAACAGCACGCCCTCTTTTTAGAGCTGTTACTAAAATGGTAGAATTAAAATTTTGCATTACCCTGGCATTATTGCATTATTTCCTTACAAAATGATATCATTATAGAAATCCACAGGAAAGAGAAGGGAACTTTCTGGGCAATGCACTATCAGCTATAGTTGGTACATCACTTGTAAATTTTCTGTGGTAATTACTTCTTCAATCCACATGCCACCACATGCCAAATGTTGCTGACAAATAGAGCCAGACCTACCGTCAATATCTTCTAAGCACAGCACTGGCACTGTGGCTTGTTCCTTTTTCAAATGCAAACCATGAAGTGGAAAAGAATTCAACTATTTTCTAATGCATTTTAAGCAGTAGGCTAAAGGCAAACACTTAAACCTTCCAAGCCTTGCACCACAAAATAATTTTAAAATTCATATTAACCATCTCACGAGAAAAATCTCTGTATGGCAATTAAAGACAAAAGTTCTATATTGACTGAACAAAGGTAATTCACAGTATTGTATTTGGCCCTTTTTAATGTATATCTAGGCATTTGTGATTTATTTTTATTATTAAAAGATTATTGAGGATACTGAACTCATGTTCCCACAAAATCTGATTCATTGCAGAAGAAATATTTAATATAAACCACAGCTTATCCAAAGAGTAAATTCTTATCTCATTGGGAAAATGATACACTAAATTAGTTTTCAGTCCAAGTCATAATAGAAAAAGATATTTCAAATAAGCATAAAAGATATTTAAATCTTTGAAAAACAACATTATAAAAAGGTTTAAAATTATTAAAACACCTTTTATTACTGGCTCAAAGAACTTTTTAAGAAAAGGCTTCAATTCTTTTCAGTGGGAGACATAATTTTCAAATGGTGCTTCGCAACAAAATGAAGTCTGTTAAAACTACAAAGGTTGAACAATTAAAGTTTTCACAACATCCTACATCACCATTCTTCAGTACAAGAGGAGTGCAGCTGGGTGAATAGACCTTCCCAGTCACATTTCAGGTCTGTTGTCCCTGGATAAGAGTTGGCTGGATCCAGATTACCGTGACACAATATGTAGGTACTAAGTCCTTACATTTCACACAGACCAGAAAAAGAAAGACTACAACTCGGTATCCTTATTCACTGCTTGATATAGCTCAGTATGTGTGATTTTGGAAACCTGTCTCCTGCTATCACAACACTTATTCACAGTTCTTGTTCATTCCATTCTGAATTTCATCTTAATGCACCACCATAACCTCAAGAAAAGATTCAGATGGCAAGATAAAAAAAAATCAGTATGAAAAAAAAATCAGATGAAAAGTAGTCCTCACTAATTTTTCCACGATATTCTTGAAGGAGAACGGTGCCAAGGAGAGTTATTAACCACTGCCGTTTGAAGCTGACACAGGCAAGAGTACATTTTCAGTCACTGCTGATGTCTGAAGGAGGCAATACTTAATGGTGTTTAACATGGCACAGTAGCTCTTAGCACCAGAACAACAACGCAGTAATGACAAGCTATGATTAGAGCCCTGGTATGTGTAAATGGTATAACAGCAGAGATGGAAGGTGAAGAGTCGTGTTGGAGTACATGCAAAGGCAGACTGAAATTAGGCTTGCACAGAAACTGCGGCTATTCTGCAAAGTGCAGCATTCTGATACTAAACTCTTAACCCTGCCTGCCCACACACACAACCAGCTAACTAAAATAAAGCACCACCCACTAGGTTAGAAGAGAAATTTTCTCCCTGGCCCCTACTCCTCATTCAGTGACTTGGAATTGAAAAGATTCAGCTCAGACCTTTCTGCTTGCTGACATACTTGCTTTCTGTAACCTGAGTGACGCTCCCTGCTCCACAATGCAGCGTCAGTCTCTCTCAATATGCAGTGACTGACTCCGGGGCACTCCCAAGGCTTCTCCTGCCACACCCTCCAAACTTCGCGGCTCTGAACGTTCACTAGCTCCCTAAGCAGAGCAGCAGTTTTCCCTCTTCTGCCATCTGGTCAACTGTCTCAATCTTCTTAAAAGAATGCATGTGTTTACACGACAAGAATCAAAGTACAGCAAAAATTGAATGTCCATCGTACTGCTGCACAGGTATCTGATGCCACCTGGTACAAAGCTCTTCTGCTGGAGCATCTCTTCTCCAGAACCTGTCAACCCTACAAACAGCCAGACAGCAGGAAATTCTGCTTGTCTCCTTCTCCAGGTATTTGCTAAACGTGTTGAATAGTACCGGCATGGTACGTAGCCTTGTCATTTGTTTCACAGCTTATATAAATATATATGGCAAAGGACCTTCACAGAAGCATTTTGGAAACCCAAAGAGGACTATAACTACTTATATATTTGTTATGCCTTTGAAGAACCTAAATAGGTTCATATACAAGACCTTCCTTTAAAAAACCAGCCATCCTGACTATGTAAGCACATAATTTCTATCCATGTGACTGATCCCTGATGCTTTTATGGCTCTAATTATTGTCTTTTCCTCTTTCATATTATTTAGTGAAAGCCCTTGAACTAAATTCCTAGCACAGCAATCTCTCCACTAGCCAATATAAAAGACTAAAACCCTGATCAGGAAACAAGAGCATACCAGTACACTGAGAATTGGGTAACTCATTTGAGTTATTACCCAATCTGTGTAATCAGTCTTTATCATTGCAGAGATTAGTAGCTTTGGCATACCCTACTTCATAGAACCATGGGTAGCTCTGCATGGTCATCAACTGGTGTCTTTGAACACCAGTCTCTGGATTTCCAGAGGATTAGTTTGATTAGATGAAATACCAAAACAAGTAAATGCAGCACTGCTGACCTAATATTGCCCTGAAAAGCTACTGAGCAAGGTAGTGAGCAGCCCAGCACCCTACAACATCTTACCTTGGGTTAGTTAGATTGTAGCAGGATTTCCAAATCTGGAGCATGTGTTTACAGGTAAGGAGTGCTTCATCTGGGCCTCTGCACAGGGACTCCAATTTGACTTTTGTAAACAGTAATCTAATGAAAAGGAAAAAGAAGTTGAAAGAGATTTCAATTTAAGAAAAACATTTTTAAAGACAGCATCACACTAAACTGGAGAACTTCAAATACAGTAATAATTTAAATTTAATTAAGTAATTGCAATAAATATCTAATGCCATCAACATAACAGCGTTTTTTACAAGATGCCTTTTTCAACTTAACAAAAGCAATAGTTGACAGTATTTTTTTAATGTAAAAAAAAAGTTATAAGACAATGTAGCTTATTGAAAATGGCAGTACCATAGGATTCCATCAAGTTGTAGGTTCTCCACCAAGATTAACTTAAAACAGCTCCCTAGTTATTTAAAGAATATAAATACAGTGTGACAATAAAGGAGCTAGTCCATTGGTAAACACATTTTTAGGAGTCACAGCATCTAGGAACAGAAAATACACTAGAAAAATACTGATTTAAAAGCAATTTTAGTCAAATCACAGATTAAAGAGCACAAAGCGGGAGGAGAGCATGCATATAAAACTGTTAGCCTACTTTCTGTTTTAAAACCCAGGTGTACTTTGGCATTTTATTCCACTGCAACCTTAATCATACTAAGTGAAAAATTTATGATTGCTCATATGGTTTGCGTGGGAAGACTGAGAAGAGTGTAGAGGGGGGTATGTGTGAAAGCTCAGAAGTTTCTTATCCCAAATACAAACTTGGAGGCTGCTAATAGTAACTGAAAAGTGCAGAGAGTCTTCTCAAGAACAAGAAATTACATCGAGTTCAGTAGTTAAATCTTCAGCTTTGCACTGAACATCCTTGGCAGAAACTACCCAGCATGTAAATCTAAAAATGAATCACACAACCTTAAGTGTACAACGTGTGCATTGTGAGACTGAGGAAGAAACAAAAGACAGTTTGTTGTGTTAGTTTAAGAAAATAAGCATCTGCCAGGTACATAAGGTCATACAAAATCTCACTTGATATCTTGATAAGAATGCAGAGTAATCACTCTGTAATGTAGAGCAGTTATACTAGTTTAGCTTTCTTCCCATCAGTAAATTTGATCTGAATATACATGGAATATATGGATAATTTAAAGCTGCATTTCATTTGGCAGAGCTGTCCTCTCTAGATAGTCATTCAACAGTGACTATATCACTGGTAGAAAAACATGTCCAGGTCTGTCCATCATTTTACCGAAGAGAGAAGGAAATATGACAAGTAACATTCTCCTTACTTCACGCTCCCCTCATCTAGTCTACCCGTAACACAGGCACATGCGTGCCTCACCCAAACAGCAAGACCTAGGCATCAAAACCTGAAGCCAAAATCACAGGAATCATACAATCCCTTTCCTGCTTCTCTGTATGTAACATAGAACATTTGACAGTTTGAAGTGCCTACAGAAGTTCAATTTCCTAAAATTTGTGGTCATAAAGCATTTTATAAAGGTTATGGAATATAATCAATTCAGAAGCACGGAATTTGCAAGTCATTCTAGAGTCAATAATCATAATATATACCTTATTATGTACAGTTTACAGATAGAATTTCCATTAACAGTAGTCAAGTATTCAAGAGTTTTAGGAATTTTATAGCAGAGGGAAGGCACAGGGTCAGCAAAACGCTAAGATTCAGCAAGCAAAATTTAAAAGGAAAAATTAAGCAGGGGATAGAATGGGAGGGGATTTGGTTATTAAGAAATTACTTAAAAACACATGCACAACGTAACAGAAATCTGTGCAACAAAAATGTTCAAACCTGGGCTACTAATGTAGGATTCAACATCAAGACATCAGAAGACAAATATACTTGTAAGAATAAGAGCAATACATAATTTTGGTGCTTTTGGATGCACTTAGTACATGTTGCAACAGCATTCCTATTTCTTGTGCATTATGGCAGTCAACAGGACTGGGTGTTCACACATTTTCCAAAATACAAACAACAAAAAAGTATATAGGATTATCCACACTAAAGCAAAAATCATCTTGTGGATAGAAAAGGTTGCATTTATAAAGCCACATAGAGTAGCTTCCCTGGATCCAAGAAATATTTGGACTATAAATCTTTAAAAAACTAAGACACCTCGGAAAACTGAGATGTGATGTTGGTAATAAAATGAAAACCTGCCTACTATGGATACTTGATAAACAGGGGAAGGAAGGGAAGAGGAAGGAGGCAACAGGAAGGAGGAACACAATGTGACAAATAGGTCTCCCATATTACCTTAATTTTATCTAGTTCCTTTGAAACATGGCTGGAGGCATAAGCAGCTTAGGGACAAGTATTACCAGGAAGGTTTTAGAAACCAAGAGGTAGGTTATCTGAAAAAAGATTTTCTGAAGGGTCAACTTCAAGTATCCAGCTCTTCTGGAATACAGCGTGCATTACAGACACAGAGAATTTTAAACCTTACAAGAAGTTTTGCTACACTACTAAAATGATGAAGAATAGACAAAACTACCAAGTGACAGGATGATGACAATTAAGCTGTATATTTTACGAACATCATTATCTGTTTGTGTCTGTTTGACAGTCAGAAGTTTAAATTACTGGCATATGGTGCCAGAGTAACCTTGACATGGTGGAACAGCACTCTATTAAGAACAGAAGTACTGAGCAAAAGACAGTATTCAAAAAACAAATTAAGAGTAGAACAATGTGTGTCACAGATGTGGAATAAATACAACAGATAAGAACAGAAATCTCTTTGGTTCAAATCCTTTGGGAAAGGGAAGTAGGTAAAACAGGTTCTTTCAACAACAGACTAATAGAGCATTTGTTCCAGCATCAGTGTTTTCTATGGATGCAGATCTTTAACATCGCTAAAAATAAAGTGAATTGTATCATTTTAGGAGACTAATTACCCAGACACAAAATGAAGAACAAATCGAACACTTAAGTGGAAAGACTTGGTTATTCTTGGAGCTAATAGCTGATACATTTATGAAATAGCTACTGAAGCAGCAAATTACTCCATTACTTGGAGACTGTTCTCACTAACTAATGAGGACATTGTAAAACAACTGCTCATAACCTAATCCATATATTACTGGATTTTTATTTAAATAAAGAACAAAAAATTCCAAACAGGCTTATAACTAGGTCTCTGAATGTCAATGACAAATAACTTGATAGCGAAGGTTAGCAAAGACATCCAAGATGCAGCAGAAGGCTGGTGTTTAACACAAGGACGCTCAAATATTTAAGGATCTGTGTCTCAAGTTGAATGGGTAAAACTCCACGTGTGACAAGCCATTCATTGGTAAGAATGCAAGTAAGACATCAGAAATGTGCAGAGATCCTATCAAGAACACCAGGGGACAGGCAGGGGACAAAAGAGCAACACAAAAAGCTGCATCTTATGTACATTAGTAAAAAGCAAAGCTAAACTACACCTGAACAGATAATTATACGCTAAAATTATAGTCTTTTAAGGCTTTTTTGTATCAAAGTAGGAAAAGAGAGAAAATGTGTTTATTAAACAGGAATTGAAAATTAAGACTATTCAGGAATGAACCCCCAACCTTCACTATAATCTTTACCTATGTTTTCTGAGATATGAAAACTATGACAAATGGAGAATAGGTACACATTAAGAATGACTAAAGTTAAGGCAGTCAATAATAATCCATTTCTCAGAACTATGGTAACAGTGACACATGGGATTGTCCTTTCTAAAGTAAAAACTTGAAATAAAATACTACTTCTGGAATGACTGGGGAACAGCATCTATATTGCCAATGATTTTGTCAGGAGGGAAGGAGCATTAGATAGCACCATTAATGAATAAAAGGGTTATTGTTCAAGTTTAATAAAGGGATTGCACCAAACAACCTGTGTAACCATTATTCCAAACCAGAGCAGCCTAACAGCTGGGCTCATCAAGGTAAGACAGCTGAGAAGAGGCCACATGCAATTCAGGGACTTCTCATAGGAACAGAAGCAGAAAGACACAGTGGCACTGTCCCAGTGAGACCACACCTGGAATGTTACACGTAATTCTCATTGTAACACCAAAAAATCCACACAAGAGGAATTTCAAATTGGAGCAGCTGCACAGAAAGGCTGTAAAGGTGATCCATTTGCTGGAAACTACAGAGTACAAAAAATACTTCATTTAGTCAGTCTAGCAGAAAAAAAAAAGCCAAGAAGAGGTACAGATTCTTTCTATAAATACAGATGAGACAAGCAGCAGGAAGAGAAAAGAACAATTTATCTAGAGGAAATTGTTTCCACAAAAACAACTATATCTAAAGGCCATTTAGACTATTAAAACACTAAGGGTGGGAATTAGGTCTCCTTATTTATAATTAGGTTGTAGAAAAGACTGCTCCCTCACAGTTTGTTGTGAATAGACCACAGAAGAGGTGATGCAAATAACCTATTAAAATACAACTGGTAAGTTCATTAGAAGTATTACAATGATAATGTAGGGCCTTGTGCCATCCAAGGTTCTTGCTACTGCTTTATTTCCTAATCAGGGCAAACTAATCTATTAAACCATGATCTGAAGTTTTCTTTACCAGCCAACCAGTGTAATTTGTAGCAAAGAATTTACGAATCTCCAAAATACAACTGCTGTCCTAATTCTCATCCAGCCTGTTTCAGTTTTTGAAGATGCTACAACCACCAATTTTCTTCCATAGCAACTCTCTTACAATGTCAGGAGATCAAGAGGAGTTAATTTGTCCAATACTGGCTTAAGCTATTGAAGGTATTTCTAATCTGTTGAATGAAGCAAAAATTTGAATTATGGAAGACTGAGCCCTGCTATGTGACAAGTAACACTACTAATACTGAGAACTCTTAGTTCTTTCAGTAAACAGGTATTGCTCTCCTCAGGCGTCATTTTAAAACCAGCTGTTTTGCTTCTGGGATCAAGTCAGCAATTTCCACAAGTTGTTGTGCACTGTAAGAGCACAATGGCTTGGATCAGCCATAGCTGGATATTTGTATTCCATTCACTAACTGCATGGATGAGACCTGCCTTACATTCCGTGATCCTTTCTTCAAATCAAGCCACACGACACACTGTGATGCTCCCCCCAGACCTGCCTGCTACAGCACTCTCACTCAATGCAGTAGTAATCAGGAATCTCCCTCAAGTGCCTCAGACTAAGCAATATCCTCCAGGAAACTTATAGTTCCACTAGACTTCTTCTGAAGGGTCCATATCCCCATATCCTGATCAAAACTGATCAGAATGCTCTATTTTCAGTAGTGTTGGAAGCAAATTTCATTATTATTCTCTTATTATACAAATTATTTACATTGTTCAGAGCTTGAAGAAAATAAAGAAGAGCCATATATAACACTTAAAAGAATGTGCACTGAAAATCATAGTGTAAAGCACAAAAAGCCTTGCTGAGAAACCTAAGAAGCACCCTAGGAAAATAAAATTTAAAAGGATGCATCAAATCTGCTTGCTTATAATGCAGGATTAAAAATGCAACTACTTCAGTTTATATTTAACCTACTTGGAGTAAATTTACTAAGTTTTAAGAGAACCTTTTAAATTATTTAAGAGTTTGCTAAGAGTAACTTCAGCTAACAGTATTTTTTACATGGCAATCAATTATTAAAAATGTTAGGAAATAATTAATATACTGTGAGTCCCATAAATATGGGTACAAACAACAAACAAGCCACACAAAGTATCAAACAACAGCCTCAACTCCCAGAAAACCACATCAATTTCTACAATAGCTTAACTAGAATAATAAACTTTATATATAATCAATTCCGATATATAGCCCGTTACTTATGAGAGCATAAAAGAAAGGTGACAAATACCAGTTCTGTGTGGACTTACGTAATATTTCATTTTTCACTTATAAGTGCTTATTTGGTATATCCCACAACTTCAAATCCTCACAGGCTAGAATAATTCAAAAGAATTTGTTCTGGTTTTAAAATCAAGAACTGTATTAAAAAAGCAAAGAAACCTCCCTAAAACCTATCAAAGAAACAACACCACCAGCCCCCAAAGAACCCCTCACCAAGTCTAACCATAGGCCTTGTAAAATCTTAAAGACTAATTTGACAATAATTCTGCACTTAAAAAAAAAATCCAACACAGAAAGGATGATGCAGAACATAACGCTAAAGATACTGAACTCTGAAAATAAATTCTCTTAACAGACAATGCAGACTTCTTTTCAGATTATCTGAATTTAAGGGAAAAAATAAATATGGTGATGTAGAGCTTACATTCACATGCATACTTCATTCAGTTTGATGTAATTTCTGTAACAAACTGTGATAGTGTCAACTGCTTGTGCAAATTAAAGCAGGTTAACAATGAGATCCTGAAGAATAATTGATGTGGGAAAGCAGTACACAGAATGCACAAAATTAAGGTGGAACAAATATTATCCAAAATTGATTATTTGCAAGAATCTAAATCTATTGACCTTTTGATAAAGTGTTAGCAAGTTGCTCCTTGCACTCAAAAGTTACATAAATAGGAAAATGATGATTGACAGGAAACATTAGAAATGAGGAAGTAGGTGGGAAGACAAACCTTGGCATGGTCAGTTTTCTCTATGTCAGTACATCCTGTGAGCAAGTGCCCTTCTAAAAATCTTGTAATTACTCATTAATAGTTTAGGAGAAAAAGGCTAAAATTAGAAAAAAATCGTGAAGTTTGCAGTGTTTATCTCATTCACAATCCAGATTTTGATAATAGTTTACTGTCTGCAAGTTGGTAGCTTCTTTTAGAAGGAGAAGGTAGGGCTGACTGCCTTAAAATCCTTCACTTGAGAATTTCAATTGAATCCAACAGGATTCTAATTTACATGTAATATACCTCCCTAATGAAAAGATCCTTCTAAAACACAGTAGGAAACTTCATCCAGAAATTGTTCAGCAGCACGGCTTAAGAGCTGTCAGGCCATATTTCTTTTTAAAATGAAATGTATAGCAATTGGAACAAATACAGCCTTTGCAATCTATATGTGAAACACATAAAAATAACTAACAAAGAGGAAAATAAGAATGCTAGCAAACAGGTAGTTAAATCAAAGCCCTCAGTGAAGCAATTATGCTCAAAATAATTAACACAAACCTGTCCAAGAGACCCGATGCAGGTTCTTCTCTGTATAATGATGTAATAAATGTTGTTGAAATATTTTGTGCAGTTCTGGCTCACATGTGATGAAAACTGGCTACAGTGCAAGGAATAACTGAAAGGCTGGAGAACATGCCCTTACTGCCAGCAAGTACCATGGCATTCTTACCAGAAAGGACGTTGGGAGGTGGTCTTATTACAGAAGCTACCATCAAGAGAATGAAGTCACCAGGATTGCAGAGGGCTTAGCAAATTATGATACAAAAACCAATGGCTGGAAAGAAACCAGTAAGGGATCAATTTAAATTAAACACAAAAATGCTCTCTTACTGAAGAGTGCAACCTGATCACTGAAACAAGCTACCACATGCTACAATGGTTTCTCCAGGTTTTGAAGTGTTTTTATCAAGACTGGAAGTTCTCTGGAAGGTATGCTTTAGCTAAACCTATATTAATAAAAAAGTCAAGTAAATTTAGGAACTCCTAATATACAAACAGTTAGAGGGTTTAAGATTTGATCCTCCTGGCCTCAAACTATTAATTCAAGCATCCAGTTTTGACAGCTGTCCCTTTAACACTTGCCGTCGAAAGCTTACAGCTAGCTTCACATTAGTCAACTCCCAAATACCTGCCTCATCACCAAAACACAAAATGACACAATTGTAAAAATTTAACCTACAGGGAGAATGATAACATGAAATTGGACAGACTGTGAAAGACATATAGTTTTATAAAGGATATATTTACACATTCAGTGATCTTAGATGCAACCACAATAATAAAGTACAGACAGAAATTTATAGAGGTATCTGCTGCAATTGCAAAATGAACTGCTGCACAGTCAGTCTACTCCATATTGAGTATTCAAGGAGAGTTCCATTATCAGGAAAGATATAAAGAGTTCATTACTACAAAACATGAAAAATCACCATTTGCAAGTACCTTGAAAACACTAAATGCCCAACACTGGCAACAGGAGGTCAGGCAAACCAATCTAGTTTTTGTAAGAACTCCAGAAAAGCGTTTAACTTAATAAAAAATAAATGTCCTAAACTGTTTCTCAATCACCAAACCTTCTCCAACACTGGCCACACACATCCCAAGTACTGGGAAGCCCATATACACACAGAAACACAGATGGAGTAAAAATAGGCTGTTCAGACTGCTGTTTTAAGCATGACTCTCAAAAAAGCAAAAGAAGCAACAAAACCAGCTCTCAAAACAACACAATTTCATGAAAACCATGGATCGGCATATTTGGTATCCATTGGATGGCCTTCCTTGCACCTTATTATTCCCCATATATTTCTTTCCAAAGCAGTCAGACCTGTGATTTTTGGTGCAGCGTATATACACTGTATTCCATATTATTAACTCAATGTCCTTAAGAAAATGTAGATCTCTAAACCATAATGAAGATAGTTTCTGACTAAAGCCAGAACAAATTACTTATACTTGAAAACTTTTTGGTTGCCTGCCTTGAATTCCCTGCAGCAGCCAGCTCATGACCCAAACTGGGACTCTTTCAATCAAGTTTCAAAGAATCTACAGCCTAGCAAACATAATTCAGGGATAAGACCCTGAGGCCAATGACCAATTTGTTATATAAAGTAATATCTACCTATCAACAATGTTGTTTTTAATGGACCATTCAGTAAAAGCATATAACAACCACCAAAGGGGAAGAGGGATGGGGGAGTGAGGTAGAAGAGCCCAGGATAAAAAAAACCACAAGCAAACGATACTGTGTTTCATGACTTACAGAAAAATCATTCCTGAGAACTAATTCATTTAACTCACAATATAAACAGGATCAACATGGAATGGATTTGAAAATTCATGTTGTCAAATATTGACAAGAATGCATACACAAACCTGAAAGACATTATTTTGGCAAGCATAGCACGCCACTACTTCTTGTCCAATCTTATATTATCATCCTTCCCTAAATAATTCCCAGTGCTCTATTTATCAAGGAAAAAAAACCACAAAAGCTCAAGTTTTACCAGCATCACATGCTGCAGTGGAACTACAACTGACCTTGGGAAAGTAGAATAGGGTAGTCTGTTTCCTTCAGTTGGTAAGTATCTTCCTGTCCCACGAAACACCAGCACGTATTTATCATCCTACACTGCCTGTACCAACCAGTTCTTTTTTTATGCCCAACCGGACATCTCCAAGAAGGAAACAAGTTTGTTACTGAACTGAGAGGTATGTTAAAAGTCCCTGTGATTCTGGGAATCCTAATGTAGCTCAAAAGAGCCCTTGAGGGTCAAGAACGAAAAGATTTAATAGTTTTCAGAGGAATGACATATTGGCCTGATGCTTCTGTGAAATATTCTTGGAAGAAAAAAACCTCCATCACACTTCAAGAAATGTAAATGTTTAAACTGTGAACTAAGTCTTCAGTTGTCTTCAAACCTGTTACCATATGCCTTTCCTTTTTGAGTGTACTTAACATTAAAATAACATAGTTGCACTCCTCAAATAACCCATCTGCTGTTCCCTACTTCTTCTACTTTAAAAGCTTGTCAGCTGCTATCCATTGCAGTTCCAATTTTCAACATAAAATTAGCAATTTACTATTTATTTTGCCTAATTACACTAATTGTAGGCATTATATTCATCTTTAAGTGCCCCAGCATTTGAAATAATAAGGGAAGCCCAAACAGCTAAGATTAAGAAAACAATATCCCAAGTACTTTGCTAAGAAACTTGACTCTGTCTCCCTTGACTAAGAATCTACTTTCAACTAATCATGAATTCAAAACAGACAGAAGTGTTGTTTCAAGATTTCACATCATTCAATACACTACTAAGATATAAATTCCTTGTAACAAGCAGATAAAAAAAGGAGGGAATACTGTAAATAAGGCTGCTCAGGTAATTGCACATATACTATTTTCCTTATAAAGAAATCACACAGCTGATTTTATAAGTGGAATGGCTACAACCTAGCAATTCAGGCCTACAAAAAGTTTGAAAAAATAGTGCTATAAATATTCAGCAAAAAATTTTCTTTTTATTATCTTTGAAAAAGCAGTACTACATATCTATTTCACTTTAAGGTTTCCTAGATTTTTGCCAATAGTTTTCCCAATACCTATTCAGATCTCAGAGCAAATTGCACATTTATGCTGCCAATATAATGAATACAGGAGGAACAATTAACTCTTTATTCAAGAAAAAGCTATACCTTGCTGCTAACAGCCCGGGGTGTTTGCTCATGCCTTCCACTCCTTTAGATGATGGGACAGAATTCTTTGGCTCTGCGGAATTTCTTTTTACTTATTGACCTAAGATGCCCGGAGTAAAATCATGATCTGATCAGCCAACTCTCTAGCTTTATAGTGCAGGAAGGCTACTATTAATTGCAGATCCAAAGATTCGCTTGCTATACGCTTCAAATATTGAACCTGAACTCCAGGAATGCACCAGGTTTTCAAATGTCTAAAACTGACAGACACCATATTTACTAATTGATCACAACAGACAAGTGCTGGAAAGTAGCCACTTCTCTGCATGATTCATGGTGTATCCTATGAGTTCCTTGCAACCTCTGGCATTTTAAAAAGATGCAGTATTAAACTTGTGAAAATGTACATTCTTCTTAAAGAAATGCAAAACAAAAAGAGCATACAGCTGTGAAGAGAGCAAGAACAGCACTCAGTGCAGCAGTGCATTTATAGCACATAGAGGAATGCCGACAGGAATAACGCACAAGAAATGTAAGAAATAAGGAATAACATAAATCACAAGCACTATGCTTTAATATTTCAAAGTATAGAGATTTATTATGCTGCAAAGCCATCACAGTATCAATTTGCATAAAGCTGAGATAAAGGATCCTAACAGAAATACAGAGAATACCAAAAGAACTCTAGTAGTATTTAGCTTACTGGAATGCAGACATAACTGAAAGATAAATCATAAAGATATCTGAAGTGCTTACAAAATCCAATAAAACACCACAGGTGAATAATGAAATATTTCAGTGCATCTAAAAACTAGCAAGCTGTAGAGGAACACAAGAGGATCTCTTTCCAATCTACTAGGAAATACCATGAGATTATACTGTTTATAGAAGCTGCAAAACAAGAACATGGACTCAGCAATACACTAAGTAGTTGTGTTTTGTATTTTATATATATGCACATATACACTGTCAACCATTTCAAGAGCACCACATATAGTTTTCAAAAGCTGATAAATCCTTGCAAAAATAACCCAGTTACATGATAAGAATCAATCCAAATTTATATTATTGACCAGATGTGCCTGTCTGGCTGTCAGGGTCAATTGCAGACAGCAGACAAGAAATCTCAGTCATATTTTTGACTTCTCTGGGAACTTGACAGCACTAAAAATGAGATTCTGAAAGACTTTCTAGAGATATATTTAACTGTTTCACCTTGGATGCTTCAGCATCTGATGGTGATTCCTACTGCCAAGATATTCCTCTGAAATTCCCTGATCTGTACCAGTACACTGTAACACAGTGCACTGTATCACCACTGAGTCTGCATTATACAACAGGCCCAACATTTTAGAACCACTATTATTACCTATATGACTAATATATATACACACATTATTACAAAGATCAGTACTGTATTGAACAACTTGGACAACATGTTTAACCAGAGTTGTAGTACAAAGTACTCTGGAAAAGCCATGAACCACATTTGAAAAACCCATAAATACCTTCTGAATGCTCACAAGTGTATTTTTAAATTTTACTGAATGAACCCTTGTTCTCTTATTACAACAGAGATTAATATAATAGGGAGTTCTCTTATAACAATTGGGAGTTCTGAAATTACAGTTTCAGAAATACTTCTGGACTATTACTACTCTCAGACACATAGCAGTTGCAGCTACGTTATTTATAATGCCTCTAAATGGCAGAAGATGAAATGAGAACAGACAGAAGATGACAGTCAAAGTTACAAAAATATAAAATTAGGAAGGGATAAAATTAGGGTATAAAATTAGGAAGATGATACTTCAATTGCCTCTCAATTGACTTACTGACAAGTCCCTCCATCTTGAGGAAAGCATGAACAGATTTGAAAGAGAAACTGCTACATAGTTCTGAAATGGTGAAACATGTATAGAAGCCCCTGATAAGAACTGAGACAAGTCATAGGATAAACTAGGAAGTGAGATACAGCAAAAGGCAACAAAAGCTATTGCACAGAACTGGTTGCAAGCCGCAGAAGTTCTGAGAAGAGGTGATTTTAACAGAGGCTCTGGTCAGATTTGTGAGGAAAAAGGCAACAACACCTTAGAAAGACAATCAAATGGAGACATGAAATGTCAAGGAATAGGAAGGCAAACCACTCTAGTTTCTATTTTCGAACATATAATACTTAAAAGAAATCATATTTTTCTGGTAGGTTGATATAATAACAATTTATGATATAGGCCTGTCATTTAGAAGTTAAGAATGAAGTAATCTAAAAAATTGTCCAAATAAGCATGTAGGATATGTGTAATATTATGGACTACAACCTTAGTGACAGCTGGTAAAGTCTCAAAGTGGAAGACAGGAAGTTAATGCAAGCTGTCCCTGAGATATTTTCCTATAAAGAATTTCATTGGATTTTCATAAGAAAATACATTTAAAAAACCAACCAAGTAAAAATAAAAAAAACACATGCTCACAAAAAATCCCAAACCCCTTACAAAAGTACAAAATCCAAATGTATGTTAAGATATACTTAACATGAAAAATAAACAGAAAGAATGATTTATTTCTTAAACAAGAAAGCATTTAGCAACCATGCTTCTTCCCTGTTCACTTACTTAGTTGTCCATCGGCCAACTTCAGATGACTGTTACTATCTAAGCAAATGAGGAGATTCTCTGTTTTATGATGCATTTTACAAAATAGATTCCATACAATATCCATAGAGTTATCTGTAGGATGGGATAAATCTGTCCTAGGTAATAGTAAAGTCCTATTTATCCTTCTTACAATATTGCATAAAAATAGAAGACACAAACATACTACAAAGCATGCAACAGTGAGAATTTGTCTACACGGATGGTGTAGAAAAAAACAAAGATCAACTATCCAGTTGTAACCTCCCTTCCAAAACAAATCCTTTATTACTGTTTAACAAGCCTTTAATAAGCAGAATTGCAATAAATGGGGGGCAAAGAAGACTGCTGGAAAAAAAATAGACCCATCTTCAAACCCATCCCATCTTGAAATGAATGAGATGAGAATCCATGAAAAATAAACATGACATAAAGTGTAGAAAGGAAACACGACATTCACTCACATAAAATTTTCTGGATATTCACTCAAGGCCATATCAATGATATTCAAAGCATCATGATAGTGTTTCTGGGCTGATAGCAAGAGTGCAAGGAGATGAAGAGAGTTGGCATCATCTCCTTGTAGTTGCAGAGCCTGACGGACATAGCCCAAAGCTTCTGGTATCTGATTTTAAAAAATAAAAAAAAAAGGCAGAAAAAGAAAGCACCACTATTAGAAGTATTGCCTTTTACTGACTGACATCCATAAAATTTTCAAAATGCTCACCCAGGTAACATGTAGAATGCTTTACAATCCTGTAAGACACTACTCAGAAGTTTAAAATGGACCTGATGTTCTACAGTGCACTGAAAATTAAATATTATATTTACCCTGGAAAGTAGGACACGTGTTTTAATAAAACAGTTACCTTCAACCCCCTAAATTATTCTCTTTCCAGTCCTGGCTGTATTTCTATATGATTTTGAAAATATTTTAATTGTAATGCTAAACTGAAATGTACAATTAGACAGCAACAGAAACTTTTCTTTATGTAGAATTTCATTATCTCCTCAGCTGCCTGTGTTTTTCTTCAAAGTAAGTACAGTAATTGTTCAAACCAAGAAATTTAATTAAGCAACACAAGTATTTTGGAATTCAGAATGTACAGAGTCATACCCTGCTCCTCAAAAATATTTTGTGCTAGTAAAGTGACAATCCATTCCACTCTAATGTGACATAGTCCAAGTTCTGTGCTACTCATCAGCAATAAAAAGTAGTCACTAAGAATGCAAACAACTGTGCTCAGGGCTACTTTGTGAAATAAACCTGACATAGGAAAGGGCTTAGCATGACACACAGAAAGCAGTTCCACATTATCTGAATTCATGTGATGTACAGTAGAATGCCTTAAACATAACAGCTGTACAAGCTGGACTAAGCTCTGGTCTCTTTTACAGGAATAAAATATTTCATAGTTTTCCTAAACATGTGTCGCCCTGATTTTTTCAGCCTTCTCTTCTGTTTCACAGTTTCATGTTTTAGGTTCTTTCTCATGCTCTGGTCTGTAAACACTGGCAAATATTATTGTATAGTTTCAAGGTAGTTTACATTCCTGTTCTTAGAGATATGGACAGCTGATAGACAGTCACCTTGACCAATGGGATGGGGAGAGGTGTCAACCTTCTCCCCCAGTCCCTGGCCTTTGTAGATATATGTAGATATATGTAGATATATGGAGTCAGACTTTCAAATAAAGTAGAGTTTTAGTTCATGCCTTCTGATCAAAGTGTGAGTGTTTGTGTATGTGTGACAAATTGCGTCAAACCTGTTTTGTAATTTTGTCCGTAATAACCAAGCCTCACACAGGAATTCAGGAAGAGCTCAGATATTAACAGGTACTCAAGATCTAATTGCTGTAAAGATTGTTAAAGGCTAGATTCAAGAGCTCCACTCTAGGATTTGAACAGATATTACATATAATAGGTAAAAACACCTTAAAAACTGACTTTTTTTCTCTCTGTCTAGCAACATAAATACTGAAGTAAGTGGAATTACTTCTGTCTTATTTCTGATCCTAGAACTGGAAATACTGGCAGAACTCTGGAGAAGTGAATCTAAGACTGAAGGTGTTTGGAGGGAGTATTCCAGGGCCTTTTTCCATAGATATGAATATGTGCACAAGGAAAATCAGGTTTTTATTGAAGAAATCTTCATCTCTATTCATCAACAGTTACAAATTCTAATTACATATGACAGTATGATGCTGCACTTCTAAAACATAACTAACCTGTCTGGATATGGCAAGCTGCAGCGCCAAGTAAAATGCTGCCAAATGATCCATTGGAGACAAACTGTGAGCCCTTAAAAACAAAGAAACAAAATAAAAAGTGAATTTTCCCCCTCTTCATACAGGTTAGACATACCCATAAATGCATATATATTCATTTACTCGTATTCAGATCACTACATGTATACTCATATTTTGATACAAGTGGTGTTCATTTCAGCAACTTTTCTTATGCTTCTCGATCATTCTTGATTTAAAGGAAGCACCTTGAGACATGAAAAATCATTTCTAATAGAAAATAATAATTATGTCATTTCTGCTTAAATCTTAAAAATAAATCTTTAATAAAAATTATACTTCAAATAAATTATACTCTTAAACAAACATTAGATGTCACTACTTGGAATATTTATAGGAAAAATTATTAAATGAAGTTTTCTTACAGAAAAAAAAGGAAAAAATATCCAAACATGACTTCCCCAGAACACCATGTCTTTAAAGGGATGAATCATATCATTTTTTTCCACCTCTTAAAAAAAATATGTTTGTTCTCTTCTTTTTAATGTTTTGGTCAAATGCACACTCTGAGCCTCGGTCATTTTACTATCCTACGGAAATTGTTCTTGTAATACACTCTACTTTCCCCCTATAATACAATCTTTCTGCTGCAAGATAAGAGTTTTTTAGCAGGGGGATGCTCAAGCATAAGGACAAAAAAAATTCACGGCCATATCTCAAAATGATGTGTAGTAAGTACTGGGCAGGAGCCTGGAACTATTTTTTTTTATTTACAGCTGTTGTATTCTTTAAATGGAGTCCCATTTAGAACTATAATGTGCAATAATCATCTTTGGAACATCTTGTGAGTCTCTTCTGTTGGGAGGAAGCATCAAAATTGACCTTTAAACCACTAAAACCACAGAGAACCTTCTGCTTCTGACCTGTGCATTTCTGTCTTCTTAAGTCCAAACAGCTGCACGAGTCCATTAGCTTAGGAACTACACCCAACATGCTTCAAGGAAGTTTTAAGGGACAGCTCCATATTTTGTTAACTTCACCTTTAAATTGGAGGCTAGATGCATAGGCAAAGCCTAACAGGGTCCAGTCCTTTTTTAAATTTAAATTCACAAATTAAACAATACTAAACATGAACAAGAGATTTTTACTTAGTGCTTCTTCAGTCACCCAAGCTTCAAATAGTGAAAGAATAAAGCTGTTACTATCTATCTACCATTTGGTGAGTTCTCTGAAACTTCAGTTCACACTAACCACAGGAAAAGCACTGAAAGTCTTCCAAAATAAAAAATAAAAAAGTTAGTGAAACAAACACCTCCGCAGTACTATGTGAAGAGTGCAACAAGCGCCTTCGTGAATGGCCACCATCACAAATTGGTAAGCCTTGAAATCTGGCTCAGGCAAGGGTCCAAAATACAACTGTATTTCTTCAGGACCTCTATTTCTTCAGGAATTGGCCCTCTAGATAGATGATTTTAAAAACCCACAAAAAAAGTGTTTAAAAAAAAAGAAGGCACATCAAAATACTGAGTCCAGTACAGGTTGCTTGCTTTATAAACTGGTAGAAGACAGACAATTCAACTTCTGTCTCCTGGAAAACTTCTAATTTTCAGATGTGCTAAGAGAAATGCATGACTGCATTGCTGGGTGAAAGACAACATAACACACAACCAAGCAACAATATTTGAACAAAGACTGAGAAAGAGTAATTTCACAGTGATACAAAGCTGAATATTGACATGACCTGGCAATATACTTTTACCGGCCAGGAAGCCAACCATGTGTTGGGCTTCATCAAAAGTCTGACCACAGAGCAAGGGAGGCAACTGTCCCTTTGTCCCTTTCTACCCCATGTGGATGTGGGCCCACCTGGAGCACTGTGTCCAGGTGTGGGGTCCCCAGCACAGGGAGGATGTGGACCCATAGGAGTAAGCCCAGAGGAGGGCCACAAAAATGACCAGAGGGCTAAAGCACCTCTCCTTTAGAGACAAGCTGAGAGAGCTGGGATGGTTCAGCCTGGAGAACAGAAGGCTCAGGAAGATGTTACAGCACCTTCCAGTACCTAAAGAGGCCCTACAGGAGAGCTGGAGAGGTTTCTACAAAGGTATGTATGGATAGAAAAAGGGGTAGTGTCTTCAAACTGGAAGAGAGTAGGATTAGATTAGATATTAGGAAGAAATTCTTCACTTATGAGAGTGGTGAGGCACTGGAACATGTCCCCAGAAGTTGTGGATGCCCCATCCCGGCAGTGTTCAAGGCCAGGCTGAAGGGGGCTTTGAGCTATCCAAAAAGTTGACTCTCAGAATTTTGAGAATCACTATTCTGAACTGGAGAATAGGGTCAACAGACACTGAACTGGAACAGGTTAGCTTTGCACTGTGGTCCGTTTCATCCCTTGCTGTTTCAAAGAGCCCTCAAAAGAAAGCAATTCACTATTAGGGTCTCAAAAGTAGTGAAGGCACAGAATTGGTGAAAAATGGTTAGCATACTATTTTTGAAACAGTGATAATTTAGTCAGTAGAGGTAAGAGGGATGGGCGAGGAACTGAGGTATAAACCAGGAGGTAGAAAGTTCAGTTTCAACATGAAGAAAATGCTGAAGTGGTAAAAAACTTAATTAAAACCACTAAGGAACAGAAGAGCAAAAAGATATGTTAAAACATATTTACATACAGAGGAATTGCTAAGACAAGACAGAAAAAAGAAGGATCAACACATACCAGCCTCACTCTAAAGTTACCTGCAAAACAATTTTTCAGCCCTATCCCCTCAGATACAAAATCACCACTAAAATCCAGGACTTCTTTTCACATTAATGCACAAGTCTGTTTCCCTACATTTAGGTTTATCTCACCACAGAAGGGTTTTCAAGGGTATATAAACATAAAAGACATATTTAGATGCAGCAGTACTTTTGCCAGCTTTATCACCAAGATTTGTTTCTTCTATAATTAGGGTAGAAATGTTCTCATTTGTTTATTGTCATTTCGTTTGCAGAGTCCATGAGTATGAACTACTGTCGCCCCCAATGGCACTGCTTCCACTTGGAAGATGACATTTCACTGTCATTGCCTACACTGTTACATTTCCAGATAAATTTCCATTTTCCCCTAGCTTACTATCTCAAAAGCTGCACTTCCACCCCTCAGCCCCAGCAGCATGGCCACAATTATTGCTGTGCTTCTACAGCGATAAAGGCCTCCTATACAGCCTGATCAGTGCACAGCTCTCAGAAACACCATCTCATTGAACCACAACTTGAAACTTACATTGTGTGGTTTTTCCTTCTAGATCAGAATATAGAGCAAATATTTTATACTAGAGAGCAACACAAATATCTTTAAATAAAGGGAAATCCTTAGAAATCAATTTAGGTAATGCTGGCAGAAAATGATGGAAATAAATGCTAAAGAAATACATTCTGTTCTCATGATGGGAAACTCCCAGAGGTGAAGTTGTCATTACACAATCTTTTACAAGTCTCTCTTTTTAGCACATAATAAAAGCTTTGCACTACAGATAGCAGAAGAAAATGGAAAGATCAACACCCACTCACCTCTGAAATGCAAGAAGAGCCTTTCTCTGCAAGACCTCTTGCATCCCTCGCAAAGATGCTAAAAAGGATATATTTAATCAGTGATGCAAACGATGATGAGATTTTATTCCATAGACTAATTGAAGAAGCTTTAATACCTTGACTGGAAAAATGGTTGCACACAGAAGCTTTAATGGCTACCATTCTGCCAGGTATCCCTTTTTGGGCAGCATGGGAATTTCCAAATGTGAAGGTTTATTCCTATCTTACCATCAGTAGCTTGCAGACTGTAAGTCAATCCCAGTGCCAAGTAGCCTTTTGCTTTGAACTCTGATGTTTTGTCCCCGAGATCAACAACTGTTTTGGCAAATCTTTCAGCTTCTTCCAACTGAAAATATTACAAAACACCCATGTAAGTCTAAAACTAGCTAAATCTTACATTATAATGATAAGAATGCTCAGAATGTATATTATGCACACTGAATCTGTTAAAATCTCAGCCATGATTGCTCTGAAGGACTATTTCATTTTTCATTACACTTAGTTTTCTTGCGAAATATGAAATAAAACCCAAAGACTTTAAGCCTATTCCTATGACTGAGAGAAATCTGGCACAAAGCACACTTACTGTGCTTTTGTCTTTTTTCTTCTTTTTTCCTTTGTTATTTTTTTTTTTTTAATAAAAAGGTATTTCTGGTCCATATATGCCATTTACCATTTTTGCACTTTATAAATAGAGTTCTTGACTCATGAACTATTTATTTAGGAAAATCAATCAGAAGAACTATGCCTCTAACCCTATTAAAAAACCAGTAAATCCATGCCGAACTCTGCTTCAAATACTGCATTGCTGAATGGATGCAAACTTATAAACAGAGAAATGTGTAAAAATCAGGGTTTAACTGCCATGCTAGCACACTATTTATTGATCTAGAAAGAAAAAAAGCCCCCTTGAATCCATTCCAGTAACTGTAAATGCTAAGTACAGTAAGCTACTCCATACGGACTCAATCCATAGGGAACAATTCACAGAACTAGGATATACCTTAATTAAGGCTGTATTTTGTCAGTCTCAACAAGTCATGTTTGTGCTACTACACTACTTTCTCAATTTCTATATGTGACCTTCCCCTTCTCTTTTTCTTCTTTTTAAAATATACGCATTCATCTAAAAATTACACAAGTATCTTGAAAACAACATGATTATCTTAGATCACTTTAATGTTTTTTGTACAGATATACCCATTTCAAGTTTATCTAAATTATTGCCCCTACTACAAATTCATAAACCACAGTTGCCTGCAAACATGGCACCATCAGAAGAGTCCTTGATTATAAGAGCTTTGCCTCATTATCTTCCAGAAAGTTATTTTTCTCGTGCAGAAAATAACAGAAGTCTACGTTGCATTTATGATCTGTCTTCCAATGTTTCAATTTCAATATATTTTAAGCCATGTCTTGGACCAGTATCAGAATATACTACCTTGATAAGCATAACCACTGTCAAGTATTTCAAATTAGCCATTCAACAGGGATGTACATGTGCATATACATATCTGTGCTGTGTTTTTAGATATGCCCAAGTGCATGCAGTCACTGTGCAGAAGTGTTTGCTACATCTCTAAATCAAGATTTTAGTACAGCTCTTGCTGAGAAGACAGAGGACAAGGCTTACCCAGTGCAGAGATCCCATGCAGAGCTTTGCAGCAAGGAGTGGAATAGTTGCATCATCTGGTTTCAAACGTATACATTCCTTCAAGACTTTAACAGCTCGAGCAGACTGTTTAAAACATTTTCCATTTAAATTACTAAATACATAAATATGTTTCACAGATAGAAGATCCCTATTTTCACCATTTACCTTACCTTATTACCTTTACCTTCCTTTGTGAAGGAGACATTACTACACATTAGTTGACAACTGGTTAAAGTTTGTCAAGCCAGTGAAAGACTTCAGGCACTGCTATTGTTATTTAACTCCTACAAACTTTCATTAAGCATCCCCAGAGAAAGATCTGCTAAGAACGTAATTCCAATGGTACACAATTCAGAAAAGAGTTTTGAGATGCATTTAAAACTTTGCTAGGCCTGTAAACTCATAGCATCTGAGACAGGCAAATGAAAGAGAAGGAAGGGGGCAGAGGTTTCTAAACAAGCATTGTTTTGGTGTTCCTTGGGAGTTAAAACAGCACACAGGAACAGGTCTGATATAAGACAGAATAGCACTGCTCCTCCTTTATTTTTAACTTATTTGCCTCCATCCAATCACAGTTTGGAAGATAACTCGAAGTAAATAGAGTTGGAAGAAGAACCAAGTCTCTTCAGAACCGATGTGCCACTAAAATATTTTCTAAGGAAAATACATTCCTTTCCTCTGTTCTGAAAATAATCAAAATATCCCCATAGAGAATGATATTTTAGAAAATTAGTTGTTTATGTTGCATGACGAATGTATTTTCTGTAACATGACAGTGAAAAGCAAAAAGAACTAAAAAAAGAGAATTGCATTTAAAAGCTTAAGTTCCTAGTTTATGTTAAATTTTTTTAAAATCCATTAGTTGCACAGAATACACAGTCTCAAAGGCAGCAACATTACAGAAGATAAGGTCAGAAATTTCCAAAGGGGGGAAAAAAAAAAAAGGAAAAGCACCATGAATCAGTATAAATTTGTACCTAAGTAGAAACTAAACAAAGTCATCAAAAGCACACTTAAACAAGTTTTACAGGATAATAGGATCTGGTATAATTCACTGCTTGTATTCAATTGGCTTATTTTTAAGATTATCAGCAAGATAGCTGTTATCATCAGCTAAGTTAGAAACTATTCAAATAGCAACATTCTTTGTACAGCACTGGGAATAAATTCAGGAGTACAGCATACTTAGTTGATTCAAGGATTAGAATTATTTTCAAAAACACTACAGATGAAAATTATGGAAGTACTAAACATTGTTATCAAATGTCATCAATACAAGAATTATATGAAAAAATTTAGACTTACTTTTCCTGCTGCCATCAAGGACAATGCAAATTGATACCAGAGATGGAACTCTTCAAACGCAAACTTCATGGCTCTTTCTAAACACTAAATATGGGGGGGAAATTGTTATTTAAGGTCATGTTCTTCAATTATTGAGAAGATATACTAATATTAAGATTTTTATAGACTCTTATCTAACATACATGTGATAAAAAATAAATTATTCAAATACATGAAAATAGCTGCCAGATTCTCTATGGAAAAGAATATAACAGAAAACTGATTTCCCATTTACTATGTTTGTTTAAATACTCCTGCTGGTACTGTATTATGTAGTCTGAAAGAAGGAATGATGAATATCAGCTTACTGAAGATACCATCTGTAAACATTTGAGTTAAGTCTTAAGTGAAAAGAAAAATTGTACACACTCTCTTCCTGAGTTGTAAATACTTAATAAGCAGTGGTACCACAAGCAGTTATAAGTACAGTTTAAAAGGAGGGGTGGTATATAAAGATTCACCTTGAAGTATTATTTCTATTTGTAAAATTTTTACCTTTACACTCCATATTCTGTTGAGATTTTATGTGAAATAACTGAATGCCAAAAGGAAATTCATTATTAAAACACTGAGATTAAATAATGAAATTAGCATTATAAGCTAATTTGGAATATTCCATATCTGCTGTTGTCAATAAGAATTATTTCATTTTGCTATGTTAATTTTAATTATTCAGGCCAGTTCTATAGAGTAGAAAGGTGAAACACTTTTCTGGAATAAACTGATTTAGGAATTAATATTCTAGTGGGCAGAGTCAAATTGCATGAAACAGCTTTCTGCTCTGACAGCTACAGTGTATATGGTAAACCATAAAAACATGAATTATTCTTGCCATACAAACTCAGCCTTAACATTACAGAAAGCACAACCAGGTGTGCAGTGTGTTTCCACACTACAGAAGAATCTGAAGCAAAGAACAGCACCGAAGAGGAAACAAAACAGAAGTGCATTATCTGCTACATGTAACTAATATATGCTAGAATTTATCCTACTACACAATGTCCAGTATAAAGACTATTACCTAATAGAATTTTTATCGTATTATTTTAAAGAAATTATTTTCTTTACGATTTGACATTATTTTAGAAATATGTTCTAATATTGCTGTTAAAGGTTCATCATCAGATTCCATGTGTAGTAAGTTAATTAAATGTCTGCTATGAAAAACAAGACAATTTATTTTCCCATTGGACTTTTCGTAAGTGAAAACAAAAGGAGCACAGAAAGAAACAAGTAATTTTTGTGTGTTTGCTTTTATTATTTTAGATACTTCACAGAGATGCCCACGTAAGGCTCACTGTACTGTAAAAAATGTAAAATTTCTTTCCTGTGCCTTGCTCAATTAAAAATTAATTACCAGTTCTAACTGCAGAAAATGAGGCTTAAGATATTGATACTTCAGGGTTCTATAATTTTGCAATTACAAGGGCACTGGACACAACTGTAGATTATTCTAAAAGGCTTGAGTTTCAACATACTAATAATATATCTACCATTCCTTTTGCTTAATTTCAAGTTCTATTTACTTGGCCCTGCTCAGGTAGAAAAGTGACAAGTGAGGTGATTTTTCTCCTCTTCGTAGGATGACAGAACTGGCCTTTAGCATGTGTGGGAGCGAGGGATGCACGGATGGATGTGTTTGTGTCCTATGCAACAACGCGGACAGCTCTAAAACCGGGTTCTTCTGAACAAAGTCACAGGGAATTTCAAAGACCTACACGCTTTAACAAGAAATACATAACAAGCAATAGTTACCAGGCAGGCTGGAAGTTAAGGAAATATTCAGGATAATGGCAACTGACTTAACTACTTGAAAACACATTCAGCACAATCCTGCTCCTATGGAAAATGCCATTGTTGATATTGCCTTGTAAACAATCACAAATCACTGTAAGAACAGGCTGTGTTGAACATATACTGAATTAGGCTGTTTATCACTATGGTCTCCTGAAAAGTATATGCTTGAAGTTAGAGAGCTAAAAGATGAAATTATGAAAATGTAGGAAAATTTCTGGTCCAGAAAACATCTCTTCTAGTAGGACACTTACAAGCTCAATATCATGCAACCTACAAAGCTTAAAAAACAAACTTGATTACAACCAGAGTACTTTTGTTTAGGAAAGAACAGACAGTATAAAGTTCCTTCATCTAGTTGAAGCTACCCTAAGAAATTGCAAGCCCATTATATACAAACTTGATAAAGACATGAGCCCTTTTCAGTTAAAAACGTGACTTGGCATTAGAACAATTTAACAAGGAGCAGACAGATTTTTGATCATTTAATATTCTTGCATAACAACCAGTTACTTCTGTAAGTAATCAGCTATATCTAAACCAGAAGGCAGCAATAAGATATTGGAACTGGTGAGTGAATACCATTTCCACAGTTAGAATGATTTCCCAGTTTCTGATTTAATCTACAACAGCTCCACAAGAGCAATCAAAATCAGCTCAAAGAGACTGAAGCCCTAAAAAATTAAATGCCTATTATATAACTAACAGAATGTTTTAACATTTCTGAACATGTGTTTATAATACTTCAAATTATAAAAGTTACAGATTATTGGCAGCAGGATTTGAGGGCAGATATCTTCTACTCACTAAACTGTAAAGTCTATGTATTCCACTGTGCTTTGGATGACAAGGATAAGAGGAAATGAGATGTTCTAATAATTTCCTGATAAGATCCTTCTGCAGCTGTGTATCTAGAATATCTGTATGCTAAAATAAGTATTTTTCATTATACCAGGTCTTCATATGATGATTTTTTTTATATTCAGAAAAGACATTTCATGTACATATGACAAATGTATTTTAATTATCCTGTACTGAAAGTATTTTTCAAACATAGTGGAATTATTTTCTTTTTCTCAAAAAGAACACTTCGAAAGAATATACATACAATTTTGTTGGAATATTAGTACAAAGATGCTAGACTAAAAGATGCTAGATTAAAAAAACCAAACCAAACCAACTGAAAACACGCCCCCCCAAAAGAAAACAACAACAGAAAAAAAAAAGAAAAAAAAAAAGAAAAAAAAAAGAAAAAAAAAAGAAGAAAAAAAAAGAAAAAAAAAGAGAAGACCTTAAAACAAGCCTCAGGTCGACTTCAACTTTCAAAGCTTAAGGCCATGACTAAAAACCCTCAACTAAGCAGCTTTTCAAACATGGAGTCTATTCTACTTTCCAGATATTTATGGTCCTGCTTTTGTCTGCAAGGAAGACCACCACCAGCACAACAAGCTCCTAAAACGTCCTGAAATCAAAGAGCTAAGTCAAGTTAAAACATCTTCCACTATTTAGAACATTCAACCGTGCTTAAAGCACAGAAGGAAAAGGAACAAGCAGTACCATCTGTCAGCTACAGCATGGCAAACACGTGCTATGCTTTTCTCTGTGGGAGGGGACTATAAATCTTTCTTTCTACCCTTCAGGGTAATGTCCTACACTTCAAGACAAGAGATGGAAAGAGACACCTCTAGCTTTTCCAATGAAGCCAAAAACCCTCCCTGTTAAGAAAGGTAAAAACAACTACAAGCAAGAAGTTGCATTTATTGTGACCTAAATACTATCCTAGGTGTCCCAAAGGAGACAGTAGAGAATTCCAGGAACCAGTGATGTTCCCATAAATATAATGGTTCTTTAACATTCTTAGAAAGACACAACAAAAAACGCCATGACGAAACCATCATGACACAAGACAAAATGTAAGAAACAGATTCAGAACCCAGGGCTGCTCTATCCCTGCCTAGTTGTTAGTCTACTACATAAAATTGAAAGGTTGCCAGTCACTTAGCAAAAAAAAGAAAACAAGGTTTTCGAGATTTTTTTTGTCTATTGTTTTGGTTTTTGGGTTTGTTTTTTTTTTAAATACTTGTTGATGTCTCTTGTTTCAGAAGTTCTAGACTGAAACATATGGATGGCCACCTCTTGCACCTTTGGTGCAACCACCTAAAACTACATAAAGGTGACAGCGTCTGTAGTGGCAAGTAAATGGAAATTTTCCTGATTAGATTATGTTGTAGGGCCAGTCCTGTGTGAGCTTCATACTCCTTTGTTCTGTGAAACACCTTCCACTGTACTGATTTAAACGGACTTGTATCCCAACTGGAAGCTATGAAGTACTTTCAAGAAAAAGAATACCCAAACTGAAGGTTTAACATCACGTGAGATGCAGATAAATGGGTGACCATGAACATATACCAGAGAAGAACTACAGCACTTTTTTTCATCTTTTTCTTAATAGAAGTCCTCTGTTATGGTAGAGAGAAACCACTTCTCAACAAATCAGCTTCTGGGTATGCCTTCATATTCTTTCTGGAGACTAATAATTAATTGTAGTCAGCACCAGTGCCCCACTGCTGGGTGAGCACTGTTTGAGCAGCAGAAAGATCTGCTCTGCCTAAAGAGCTGTAGCTGTTTCACAGGTTTAAAACTGTTAACAATACTTGGCAGTTTCCTGAGGAATTGCCACAATCTACCCAAACACAAGCATGCGACATATAATGAAACATCAGACATTGAGGTAAGTAACACATTTCCCAAAGACCTGAAAATTGGTTTATTAACTTTATTTTCTTTTTATTAACTTCAAAACTATTACAAACTGTAAGGACTATGGATCACCTCAAATATTAAGAAGTGTAAAAGAAAGTTTTCTTCTGAAATCCTTTTTCATTATTACAAGTATTTTTTTCTAGGAAATTATATCTATTGTTTTTATATCCAGAACACCTTTTATTTTTTGCCATTCCTTCTTGCTCTGTCCATTTAATGCAGATCCGTGCATCTCCACCTAAAAATCATGTGAATTTCTGTGGCATTAAACATTTACCACACCTTCCACACAACTTTTCTTGTTTGGCCACCTCGAGTCACTTGTATAAATTTAGACAGTAAACATTTTGGGGTGCAAACTACCTCCTGTATTTATAAAGCAGTCAGAATAACAGTGTCCTATATTTGTTTCAGTCCTTTTTTACTACCACAATTAACACAATTAAGAGAAAACAGCAACGATGACACAGGTTAATATTCACTACTATCAACAAACCTCTGACAGCATTTCATATTGGCCTCTTCTTCCCAAGGCTATTGTAAGTAAATCGTAGACTACAGATGCACTTTGCAAACTGATGATCCGATCATTCTTGTGTTCTGGTATTCTGCTCAGTACAGCATCACGGTTAGCCTGAAACACACCACAAAGAAAGAAACCAAGTTGGCCATTATCATTTGAGCTATATTTTCACTCAAGTAACTCCCATTCTACTCAGCCTCACAGACCATAGTCGCTATAAGGGATACAAAGAGTTCTGATACTAATTTATAGATAAAAAGAATTACCAATTTTATATATTAGTGGCAAGACTGATGTTTATACATGGACCTATTTTAAACTACTTCATTCCATTTCCATAATCTAAGTAATGTATTTAAAATTATTGAAGAGTTTTCAGAAAAAAAAGAAGGTATATTTTCAATATAATGGATATTCACCTATGAAAATTTCTTTTCATTTTTTGTGTGCTAGTAAAACATATTAAAAGGATCTTCAAATCCTCTATTCCAGCCTTCGTAAAATAAGGCAATCAACTTCTTTTCTCTTCACAACATTATGACACTACCATCTCACCTTCAGGAGTTACTACTGAGAAGTGAAAACTAATCCTAGTTCTAGGCACAGCTTTGGAATCAAGCCATGTGTGCAGTAAGGTTTGTACTTTCAGACTTGCTTTGTGAAAGGCACATCGCAAACCTAATTCCTTAAGTAAAGTGTTCCTTTTGGGAAGGAAGAAAGCTGAGCTAGAAATGGATTAAATTAATTGACCATGTTCACAGAAAAATCATGTTCAAGAGCAAAGAACAAAATTCAGGTCTCAGAGTACCTGTGAGTTAGTACCTCACTGAACTACCCAGTGCTTCTCCCACTTTACCATCAAGCCTCTGAAAACACATTATCTTGCTATCCTAACTATTTCTAGTTTTCTTGGTGTTTAATATTCCCATTGGTACAGATGCTAGTATATCTGGTAGTCTGCAATCAGAAGTCAAAGATGCTTCTCTGCTCTCATCCCTCTCTTTATTTTAAACTTCTCAGGGCACGGCCTTAGTACATTTACTTAAAAATATTAAATTTTATAGGCAGCCTGTTTCCCCCTCTTTCAGACACAAAAAATGACACATAATAAGTGACAATATTTTTTTTCTCCACTTTAACAGGGTAACATTTTAAGCTCTGAACAAACTCAATACATCTTTAAAATCAAAATAATTAAATACTGAAAATTTTTCAAAGAGATACATGGAGTGTAAAATGCACAGATATCTCAGGAATTATCAACTGAATAATCCACACCTTGGTTTGAAACAACACATGCACACATATACACACCCCCAAACATTTTGCTTTCTTTTGATCAAGAAGTCTTTGGCTTTTACTTTTTACACTACATAAATATTTAGTAGAGAACATTTTAACTCCACGTCTAATCACTATTTGACTCAGCTCTTTGCAAGTTTTGAACAAGCTGTGAACTAGCACTTCTTGTGAAACAGTGGTTGACAGTGCCTAAGCACAAGGATGTCTCATAACTATTACAGATATCTTATGTATTTGAACAATCCTTTTCTTGACGATTATAAAACAGAAAGTATGTAGGAACTTAAGTGCTCAGTATTTCAGAACTGCCATGGTCTCAGACACTCTAAGGGGACAGTGAAACTGCAGTGTGTCATCTGGCCACAGGTACACACTTTAATCCTGTAACACACTTGAGCAGCGTAACTCAGTGCAGCCTCAGCAGAAGGAAGGATATGCTCAGCCATTTTCCCACTAGTTAACGATCTCACACAAAGCTGAGCCCAAGAGGTGGCGATCAGTGACAGAGTCTAGTTGGAGGCCAGTAACTAGCAGTGTGTCCCAGAGACTGATACTGGGCCTGACCCCAAGTCTATTTGCTGAGCTGATCTGCCAAAGGGCTGTGCTGCCATCCAGAGGGACCTCAACAGGCTGGAGCAATGAGCAGACAGGAACCTCAGCAAAACCTTTGGCAAAGTCCTGCACCTGGGAGGGAACAAACCCTGGCATCATACTGGGCACTCCCCAGCTCAAAGGCAGCTTGACAGGGACACACTTGGTGGTCCTGGTGGACACCCAAGGTGACCAGGAGCCAGCAAGCTGCCCCAGCTGGAAAAAAGACTATTGATGGCCCAGGCAGCATCAGCAGGAGTGTTGCCAGCAGGTTGAGGGCAGTGATCCTTCCCCTCTGTTCAGCACTGGCGAGGCTACATGTGCAGTACCGGGTCCAGTTCTGGACTCTCTAGTACAAGAGACATGGAGCTACTGCAGAGAGTCCCACAAATGCTCACTAGGATGTACTAGACACTAGAGTATCTCTTGTATGAGGAAAGGCTGAGAGCTGTAACTCTTCAGCCTGGAAAAGATAATGCTCAGGAGGGGAGCCTTATCAATGTTAGAAATATCTGAAGGGAGGATACAAGGAAGAGGGAGCCAGGCTCTTTCCGCTGGTATCCAGTGACAGGACTAGAGGCAATGGGCATGAACTGAAACACTGAAGGCCCTCTCTGAAGATCAGGAACCTTTTTTTTTTTTGCTGTGAGGGTTAATGAGCAGTAGCACAGGCTGCCCAGGGAGGCTGCAGAATCCCTCTTCTTGGAGACAGGCAAAAGATGTCTGGACAGAGGTGCAGCCTGCTCCAGACGTCCCTGCGTGAGCAAGGGGGCTAGACAAAATGACCTCCAGAAGTCCCTTCCAAACATAATCATTCTGTGACTCTGTTAGCCCAACTCAGCTGACATGCTGCAACACATACATGCACTGTTAACATGAGGATGTCAGATCACAGAACCACAGGATGGTTTGGGTTGGAAGGGACCTTTTAAAGATCATCCTGCCATGGGCAGGGACACTTTCCATCAGACCAGATTGCTCAGAGCCCTCTCCAACCTGCCCTTGATTGGGGTGTTTTCTTACTAATTCACAGATAATGAAAGTAAGGGATCATACAACTTTAATAACACAATAGCATATCAAAACACCAACTGTTACTCAGTCTTCTGTAAGTGTTATTTCTTTCCCAAATACTCATTTGAGAAACATAAATCCCACACTACTTCACAACTACTACAGTTAGAAAGTTAGCATGCACTGAAGCTGAAATAACAGGTCTCAGCTCTCAGAAAGGTATGTTTGTAATGGTGAATATTTTTATGCTCAATCTTCCCCTTTCCCTCCTCCAAAACTAATTTGAACAAATGACTTAGCCAAAGTAAGTCAATCATGTCAAAGATTTTATACTCACCCGAAACAAAGTCTTTTGCCTGAAATAATCTGCAATAATTACTGTAAAAAAATTGAAAGCTTGCTAAAGGTATATGCTCTACAGTGACAGCATTTGATATAATTAGGCAAATCTAATTCACAGAGGAAAAGCTGTAAGTAACCTGAAATGACACTTAACAAGGCAGTACTTTTAATTTGGTTCTTGGCTTCTTAATGATGATATGTAAGGAACTACACATGCAAACACAGCAATCAGTAGCCAGATCTTGCAGAGCTGGGACTGCTTTCACTTCACACCAAGACCACAGTTCACAACAGAATTCTCTACATCTTCACTGCTGCTCAGGCACATTACAGAGACACAGGCAGGACCTCTCTGTGGTAAGTATACACTGCAGCAAAGCCAACCTATGATATGTGGGAATGTTTGCTCAGCCGATTTTTATAAGAATCAGAATCTAGACAGAATTTCTAGATTCTGTCATGAATATTGCAAGGCAGATCACTAGGAATGAGGAAAGTAGTTCACACTACAATGTAAATATGTGCCACTTTAAAACAGGTAAACTAGGACAATGTTTGCCATAATGTTCTGATCCTATTTAACTGTAGCAAAAAAGAAATTATGTCAAAACATCTAAGCATTTGCATCACCTGTAGAACTTAAAAGACTACGTCTCATGGATGTGAAGTGAGACGGACTGCATGATGCCTGAGACTGTAGAGGTTTCACCCCTCCAGTTAAAAAAAAATAGCAAAAGCTACAGCATTTCATCTTATCTGAGAACATAAAACTGACATGGTATGAGAATGCTAGTATGTGGTAGTTGATTGATGACTAGTAGAAAATAAGAAAGGTTGATAAAGGGGAAAAGTAGACCATTGAAAGGAATCACTTATGGAGGAAATGGGGACATTTAAAAAAAATAATCCAGTAGCAAAGACTGAATGTCAGCAACATCAAAAATCATTTACAAATTAAGGTGACTGAAGTTTAAAGCACAATAAAAGGTACTTTTTGGTGATGTTTATTATGCTCTTCTAGTAGTTTTTGATTTTTTTTTAACACAAAAATAACTTAGATTTTGTGTCTGTTTGAATAGCAACCAACTGGTCTAACAGTGGTTCATACTGGTAGGTAGGAGCTGCCAAATAAAGGACCTAGCTTGTTCACCTGCCTATGGCTGGAAGAAGGCTAGGTACAGCCAGTCCGAAGGAGAATGAGAAAACCTCTGCAACACTTGCAGACCTCATCTCGCTGGCTCAGATGAACAAAAATTTGAGTTTCAGAAATAACTGCCTGCTTTCCTAACAGAAAATGAAAGACAAAGCAAAGGCCTGGGGGGGAAAAAAAGGTCCTATTTTAATTAAAAACAAAACAAAACCCAAGGAAAGCACACACAAACAGCAAATGCACATTCCCTCTATTTTACCTACCATAGATTCACTAATAAGCAGCAACAGTAAGGCTTCTTCTGTATTTTCTTGAGGACAGAAGATGCTGTTCAAAATGAGAATTTAATTATTTAGGCAGAACACATTTCTTTTATGAGTAGTTCACACATATATATAAAAAGTACTGTAAAAACTGGAAAATGTCCAAAAAAGAAAACAGAAAGTAACTTGCATAGAAAAATCAATTGGTTAAAATGCATTTCTTTGCAGTGCTCTATATTTGCATTTCAGAAAAGTTGGCTGAACACAATAAAAGAACAAAACTACCACAGCTGTCAGAGTTGAACTCATTTAAATATCCCAACATTGAACATAATTTGACAACTGTAAACACTAAACCCATAGTTTAACTGGCCTCTTACGCTGTCTGAGCGGAATCTACGTCATTGATTCAAGTGCTGGCAAGAGGGAACTCTCACACAAGAACAGGAGAACTTTTGTATTTTAGGCAATATGTGGAGAAATACTTTTATCAGTCTTTCATGAGATATGCTTGAGAATTTTTTTCCTGATGCATTCAATAGGTATGAATATTTTTAAATAGATCCATGACAATCTCCTTATGTTTGCCGTAACCACTCTAAGTTCCAAGTAGTAGAAATTATTTGCTTGTAATGAACTACACTTCCTTCTAACTTAATGCTGAAGGTTTGCATAGGACTAGTTTCCGGACTTTACTGCTTTCTCTGAATACTGGATGTTTTCTGAACACTTCTTTGCTGGTGGGCAGACAATAATCTGCATTGGGTTCAGGCAGGATTCATTCATCCATTCTCATACACACAAAAAAATCCCCCAAATTGGTGACTATGTTTTAGCTCTTTGGATTTCTTCCTCTGAACTATTTCTGAATTAGCACAAGTACTATTTCCTGTTAATTCAGTCCATTAGTTTCACAATTACCTATTTAAATGTAGAAAATTATTTGTTGTTGTTAATAATCAATTCCTATGGTCCCAAGGGTGTTTAAACTACAATACGTTATAGACAGGAAACAAAACTTGTCTGACATTAAAACATCCTTTTAGGTTTTTTTAAAGCACTAGAATTAGTAAGTAATTAAATGCCTGAAAGGAAATAGAAACTAAAAGACATCTGAATTCCAGGCAGTTCAAAAGCGAGATTGTGAATGTATTGTGGTACTATACAACAGCTAAGACCCCAGGGCAGCTGTTCTGTTGTTGTATTTTTATTTTTTGATCAATGCAACTGCTCACCAGATTTTTAAGAGAATTCTCAATCTTAGAATACATTTTTATTATTACATAACAAAAAAATTTCAAAACACAGTTAGTCATGAATAAGAACCACCCACAATAAGGAATGAAGAGTGATGAGGAAGCATTTGAGTGCTCCTTATTTAACAATCTACTCCTCTATACAGAATTTAACAACCTGGAGGAAGATTTAACAACTGTTAAATGACAATGGGTGACAATGGCACCCAGAAAGCAGAATAATGACTGAAAAGAGCTGCTGGAGAAATTACTCTCTCAGAGGAAGAAGGGATGCTGCCCCAAAGAGAACTACTAAAAAGTCACTTATCAAAACAAAAGCAAGCATTATTTTCTCTTGCAATTTCAAACACATTTTTGTAGATATGTTGATGTCTGTCTCAAAGAAGAACCTCTCCATGCAGAAATTAGTGAGAAATTTCTCTGACCTGTCTAAGCAAAAGGCTCAGTTAAATTGACTGAACTCAGACATTTTCTGTTTCTCCTGATAAATGCAGGCGCATGAGTAAAGTAATAAATAATAAAGTAACAGGGCAAAAGAGGCAACTGAAAGCATGAAATTGCTACCAACCAAAGGCAAACCATGAAAGTTATGCTCAGCTGAAGAACTGGTTAAAGAAAACCGAAGAGGCAATAACACAGAGATCTAAAATATTATAAATGCTATTGGCCAAATTACACCCATAATCCTCATAAGTACACAACACAATTTTCTAATGTCAGGCAACATGCTTAGAAAAAACCAGTGCATTGCAGACTCAGAATTGGTGGTTAAGAAATTTCCTACATATCATTGTCTTTAATACTTGCTTTCAGTCACTTCTGGAGATGAGATACTTGGCTGGATATATTTTATGTAGTATGGTATTAACCAGTCTGACATGATGAAAGGGCTTAATAATATGCTCTGTAGGAATTGTGGAACTCCTCACCTGCACGTGCCAAGAACAAGAGAACTAAACTGAACAAAGCCCCACTTTAGAAGGAAGCATGTTGCTATGAATGATGAGTGGAGAATGGAGAACATAAATTTGAAAGACTGAGCCTGAGAAACCTGCTATAACTATTTTGGATACAGGAATGAAAATTGCTAGAAGTCTTTGAAGATAAAGGCTATTCTACTTAATAATAATAAAGGCACCATAATTATGTGGGCATGCTGCTCTGTAAGACTCATTAATGGAATTCTGCAATAAATACAGCTAAACAACTCAAGTGGTGTCATATTGCAGGCATTTATGTTACAATATAGATACTGTGAGCACTAAAACAAAACATCCTTCCATTATGTAAGTAGGACTACTTCTATAATCAAAATACTAACTTCTAAGAATTTCAAATTCAAGGAAATGGCTATCTACATTAAATACTAACCCTAATGGTCATTCGTTTGGAAAAAAATGTTACATTTTCAAGAAGGAAAAAACATGCCATAGTTGCCCTAGAACTCACCATGACATATACTGGACAAAAACAAACCAAAAAGTATCACTTACCTGATTCAATGAAAGATTAAAACTGAATAAAAAGGTAGCATCATAAAGAAATGCCAAAACAAGTCTAAGATGATTAGCTAAAAGGTAGCTGCCTTGGGAAATAAACTAGCTTTGAAACTGCTGGATAAATTTCTAGATATGTTTTGTTTTTTCATAATGCTTCCTGGACCAACTAGAATATCCATATTCTTGAATCTTTCCTTTCTATCATAAAGCAGACTAGATGTCTAAAAGCAGCACAGAACTTTTAAAATGTGCAGTATCTGATTTGCTACCCAGATCATGTTTTCTTTTGTATCCCACGTATAATATGAGATATTGAGTCTATCACACACACCAGGACAGAAAAAAAAAAAAAATCTACAATTGAGAACAAAAGGTCTCATGTACACAGTGCAAGGTTCTGCTCGGAGAAGCCTGTTTCTTCCTCAATAGTTCTCCTCAGGGAACCCACCTATCTACACATCGCCAAATTCCTTCCACATTTTCAAAATTGTAAACTAAATTATCCAGTGCACTGGGTAACAACTGCAATTACAGTAACAAAAGAGGTATAAACTCAGCCATACTTTTCTCCAGTGTATACCCGTGGTCTTCTACTGAGCACGTAACTCTTAGTATTTGAACCTTTTCGAAGTGGATCATCAAGGGGTGATTCATGAGGAGGATCTTCCAGTGGATTCCAGTAACTCTGCTCACACATACCTCGTAACAAAATTTCTGCAAGTTGTCTTGCTATTGTCTGTAAAAGCACAAGATAAATATTTACCATAGAAATGCTGAATACAAACTCTTAAAAAATGCTCAGATTTTTTCTAATGAGGACTACTTATATAGAATATATTTTTTTATTCTTCAACATCCAAAAAGCCAGGCATGATGCTGTTTAAGAGGTAAAAGAATCCAGTTCCATTCTCTAAACACAAAGAAAAACGACGGCAATAACAAACAATTTTTCAGTTTTATCAGTCAAATCCAGATACTTCGGAAGTATAAACCACCCAGCTGCTGCTCCTAAGATAATCGATAACCTAAGACGCTCAATAACCTCTACTGCCTCTCCAGACCTGGAGCAGTTGTGTCCATGGGAGAGACCACAGTGGAGCAGTTGTCCAAACTGCAGCCTGAAAAGAGAACCATGGTGAAAACCAGGATGATATTTCCTGAAGGAACTGCAGCCCAATGAAGGCTCCCCATACTGGAGCAGGGGAAAAGTGTGAGCAGGTGGGAGCAGCAAAGAGAACTCACCACAACCCTCCACCCCTCACACACCACTCAGGGAATGGGAGGGTAGGGAGAGGAGGTAAAAGAGTCAGAAGTCAAAGACTGAAGCTGAACCTGAGAAAACAGGGCGGAAGGAAGGTGTTTCAGTTTCTTTGTTTCTCACCATCCCACTCTCTTTTAAGTGACAATAAATTCAGTTAATTTCCTCCTAGAAGAGCCTGTTTTGCCAGTGACAGTAACTGGTAAGGAAGCTCCCTGCCTTTACCTCAGTCCTTTTCTAGCTTATTTCCTCCCGTGTGTTAAGGAAAGGGAGTTTGAGGGTGAGCATCTGGCAGCGAGACAAGGTCAGCCCACCACAGAGAGTTATGGTCTGTGGGCTTCTGACAACCTGTACTTGAAGGTGCTGGTGTTAGCTACTGTTAAAGCTCAGCAAGAGTGGAACAAGGTTGAAAATTAGCATGAGAAGTTTTATTTTGACCAACTATTATTGTCACTACATATTTAACTGTGGAAACACTTACACAAATATTATTTAATTAAATAATACTAATTTCAAGCTTTTAAGTCATCCTATAATCCAGAACTACCAGATTACTCTCCTCATTAATGTTTCACAAACATGCATGGACCCTACATGGCTATGGATCACAATGATGAAAACGCAAAGAACTTCTATCAGATCTAAATTTGCATCAAATTGGCAGCATTTCCCAGTAACATTTCCCAAAAGCAGATGTGTAATGTTTAAGTCACAGACAGCACCACGCAATTTGCATCTTCCACCTTAACTCCTATACCATAAGAAGCCCTTCATCTTTTCTATTAAAATTTGCTATATTATCCCTCTTCATTGAAAGTCTATTATTAAATAATTTTATTATATTTATTAGAAATCAGTTATTGAACAAATTTAAAAATCACTTACATTCCTTACTACCAGTTTGGAAGTTTTAAAGGCCCAGTATTAGGAAACTAATCTAGTATATTTTGAAAATAATTACATGACAGTAAAAGACATAAGCCCCTACTTTTTATTATATAAAAGATTCAAGCTTCTGGTAACAAATCTTCATGATTTTGCTCTTACGGTTTTCTTTTAAGAGGTTTTATAACTTGATAGCCTTCAACTTAATAGAAACCACACAAAAACTATGCATTCTGTTCTCACCCCACTACCTTACAAAAACATGAAACTACACTGACTCATAAATAGAGAAATTATAATCAAGGTTGAAAGTATGGTCAATCAGAGACCAGGCAGGTTCAAATTACAACCACAAACAAGAAAAAGGGGGGACACTGGGTACCAAACATTCCTTGTTTTAATCATTCATTTAAGCCAGGAAATGTAACCTCATAAAGTATTGGATAACAGGTGCTATGTATCCAATTATTTGTCTCTAACTTGTCCACTATATTTATGCTTTCCCTGCCCACTGAAATTCAGATGCTACAACAGGAAGGTGGTTTAATATAACTTACCATTCGCAGGTTTTGTGTAGTTCTTGTTTCGATAGCTCTTAGTAGCTCTCTAAATCTACCAACTCCTCTCGTCAAGTTCCTGTATATAAACATAGAGTTTGACAGTATTCCAACTTGGATGAAGTAACACCTTAAAATATTACTCAATAAAGTTGTTAAAATCCATGCTAACTTCTTTTTTTTCCTTTCATAGCCTCATTGCCTTTCTGTGAGATATGTATAGATATAGATTCATCTGAGAACCTCACCACTGATTACTTTACAACATTTCCTGACAGTTTATTGAAAAAAGAAACATTTTCATGATCAGTAGATAGTTCAAGGGAAAGCAAGGAAAAAAGTTACAAGCAACCACTTCAAAAAGAAAAAAGACAAAACGAAGTTGTTCTCATTGCTACACTAGTTTTAGTTTTCAATTACATTAGGCTTCAAGTATAAACTTTGAAAAAAAAATCCATTTTACTTGCCTCTTGACACCTTAAAACAGGGAGATTAAAAATAAGTAAATCTTCTAACCCTGAAAGCAATACAAAACATAAAATTTTGAACTCCTTTTCAGAAGAGAAAGAGCACAAACACATTAAGGCCGACTGTGTGGCCAGAAGAGGACTGGGGTATCAGTGTTCTGTTCTTGACTCTGACTGGCTTTTCAAGTGGTTTCTGCAACCCAAGTTTCTCCATCTACATTTCTTCCACAACTGCTGTCTAAACAGCTTTTGCAGTGATTCAAGACCCTCAGAGGCATCATTCATACTAATAATTTTAGCAGATCTGGACTTTCTTCTAAAATAATAGATTATATTAAATGGTCTTATAGCTTTACCTTTTTCTCATCACTTTATCATGTTGTTGTTTGGAGGTTTTATTGTACATAAGAGCAGTTGAGAATATTTTATTTTATATTAATACAATTTGTCTTTGAACTGGTGAAGAACTGGGTTAGCTTTTTGCTGTCCTGAACAACTGAATTCTGCAACGTGAACACAACAGATAGGGCAACAATTTCACTATTTCAAGTTTAGTTATAAAACAAAATTATTGATCAAAAGTGCATTTTGTGTCAAATCATTGCTGTTACTTCATACGTTGTCTTAAGGTGTGATGTTAAGTGCAAGTTGCATAGCATTTACCTAAGACAGAGACAAAAGAAACAAGAAATATCTCGTTGTGTAAGCTTTCTGTACGTAAAAGCACTATTGCACTGCACTATAAATCAGATGTTAAAAGTACCTTCCTTGGTCTGCTGTCTTTATTTAGAAATATGTTTAAAATACTGACTTTTGAACCGCAACTCTGTACCAATTCAAAAAAAGCCAGCATTTTTATACAGATATTTTCTTTCAATTCACTTGCAAAATATCTGAAACTAGGTTTGATGCAAGAGATCTTGCTATAGGACTGTAGAACTCCTATCACAGTACCACCTATCTCTATTACCTAGAGATCTACCCATTTATTTTACTCTTCAGAATACATGACAGCGCTCATCTCTATTGTGTTTTACATAATAAAGGATTATCAGGATATTTCAGAAACTTCAGTTTCCACACATCTTTCACTAGCATGGACATCTTTCATCAGCACAAGTTCACCTTCTAAAATACTTTTATATAAAAGCTCATTTTAAAAGAAGTAGCATTTCCAAGTAACAGAACTCAGATGTATGGTTGAAAGTTATGCCAAAGAACACCACCAATTGGCTAAACAAAAATAATCACAGTCACACAAGATACAAAATTTGTTTGTAAAAAGCCCATGCGCTACAGCAGAGCTTAACCACATAGTGACCAGCTAGTACATACTAAAGAAAAGTCATCTTGTGCAAATATCTGCATGGAAAGAACTGTGTGAAAAATTATATTAATTTATACATTTCAAACAGGCAGCCTCAATAGCTGATGATTATTACGCCAACTTCATACACTAAGGAAGGACAGAAAGTCATGAGGCCAGATTTCAAGAAAACCTCCAAACTCATTTGAAGCTGGACACATTCAGCACCTTTGGAAAGCCAAAATACTTATCATTCAGTAATACCACATCCCAAATATTTTAGAGAGCCAAAACCAGTCCACTGGAATCCCAGCTTTAAGTCCTCTGGTCGGTTTGGGTATTTCTCATGAATGGAGTTCTCTCTCAAAGACCATATTGCAAAGACACAAATGTGTCCTTACAACAAGATTAAAAACAACAGCAAAAACCCAACCAAACAGATTTGGCAAAAAACTGAAATGCTCCCTGCAAAATTGTTGAAAAGGAGTTATGAGCAAGAACTTGTCAGCGTGAAACTTTATTTTCTCAGTGCAGATGAAACACATACTATGTAGTAGAACTTCAAATCACAATAACTTAATTAAATTTTAGGAACTGGCATTTTTTCCATATAAAGTTTATGCCTTTTGATGCATTACAAGAACAACAACAAAACACCTTATGAAAATGCATTCAAATTTCACTTGAACAAGCACTTAAACACTTCATGACAGGTTGCTTTTAGTTACCCATTACACTTTTATAAGTATCTCCAAGGGACTGAAACCTGTGACAGAAGTTCTACTGTATCATGGAAGAAGCAGTAAGATTGTACAAGAAAAAAAGCAGTTAAAATACAGAATGAGCTTTTGCTTCATAAAGCATTTAACAGTGATCCACTGCACACATCAACACAAACACAAAACAGATTTGTCAAGCATCTTCTACATGAAATTTACTAGAAATCAGACCTCAAAACTACAATCTAAATCACCCTAAAATTGAGTTAAATGCTTTTAGAGACAAGAAATGAAGCAAAATATACCATGAATAATATGGTAGATCTACACACCACGCTGCTTTTAGCGAAGTACATTTCCTGTATTTGTTAAGAGTTTGTAACATGGAGAAGAGTGGTGGCTATTCTGGCCCACGGTCTTCCTCCCTAGCCTGGGACACACACGGCTTTTACTCGCTTTTCACCACGGCGAGCTTTCATGTCAGCAGTTCTCGCTGTGCTGACTGAATGCCAGAGCAAAAGGACACATTCACTTAGACAACAATGTCCCACAGTGTCTGTAAACGACTTGGAGATCCCTTCCTTTCACGGGACAAGGAATTTGGAGGTACATTAACACTCACTTGGAACTGAGAGGTTCTCCATTATTTCAGACAAGACAAAGCTAGCCCACAGAGAGACACTGATCGTTACATACATGTGTGTTTATACGACCGCCTCCTGTCAGAATATGCTCAAATCAACTCCTTCGAATTGCACCTTCCTCATTTTTAAAGACAATTAGAATGCTTGCTGCTTTAAATCTTCAAGAAAAAGAAATCCCTACTTTGACTCTTTAAGTAGCAATCTGCCAGTTATGCTGAGAACCAAGATCTACTGAAAGTTTATACAGACGTTCCCTTAGGGCCTATTTGCATCTTTGTGTCTACATATTTGCACCCTAAAACCCCAACTATTCATATTAGAACCTAATTAATTATTCTGATACAAGATCAACTTTTAGGCTCCTTAAAAATTTCAGACAGTATTTCTGTTTAGAATAATGCAAAAATCTTAACTGCACCTATAACAAAGGTGCTCACTTCTAAACAGAGACAAAATTGATAACTGTAGACATGATACAAGCAAAGTGCAGGAAGAAAATTAAGGCACACCAAGGGTAAGCTTTCAAGGCAGGATCAGAAAACCTGTATAGAGGCATGAAGGCAGCAGTAGCAAACTTTAGGCACAAATATATTTGTCATTATCATCATCAAGAAGTCTCTTGGTTTTAAAAAGCATGTTTAAAAAGCATGTTTAAAAAGCATCAGACAACACAGTGCTTTGGCATTACTGGTCCAGATAAACCTCATCCCCACCAATACTTCTTATTTTTGTGGTTTTAAACACATTCAAAAAGGAGAAAAGAATGAAATAAACTGCTCAACAAGAAGCAGTCTATATTTAAATGATATTAGGATAAAAACCCCGAACACTATTCCTTATAATAAAATTAGTGAGATCAAATCACGATATACTCAAAACAGATTTAAAAAGGAATGTTTTAAAATTAACCTTACAAAGGTTGATCAGATTAATTTACTCTGTACTTACAGCATCTTTTGGTAATATCTTCTCCATTAGCGAGAAGGGCTTTGTTTGTCAGGCATTTCCTTTTATGCTTCTCAACCAAAAACCCCAAATATTTAGTCTTCCACTGCCTTTTAATGATTCAAAATTTAATTAGAATAAATTTTTTCATACTGAGCTATACCAAACCTCACCTGGTCTGCAATTTGGTGACTAAATTGTCAGTACTTCTCCCACTGAAGAGAAAAGCAGATCCCCAATCATGCTGGTGAATCGGCTGAGCTACTTACACTAGCCTATTGCTGAGACCTACTATATCATATTTTAAAAATACTAATCTTTTAAAAGGAGAGAAACCAAAACCAATGAAATCTACAGAGCCTGACCAAAGTGATGAAACAGAAGTTGCTTTTGGACTTGAGCTCACTTCTACCTTCTCTTGTGCTTTCTTTCTGTCTATATTTATAAACAGACAAAGAAATGCAATGTTTGTAAACTCATAGGTACACTGCAAGTTTTAACGTTTGGGTTTTTTTCTCCCAAAAATTCAAATATGAAAGGAAAGAAATTGATTCTTTTAAAGGTAAGGAGTAAGGGCAAGTGAAACTCTTAATATGCACACCAATCAGAACAGTGACATTTCAGTAACTTCAGTATAATTGACATGTTTACAAAAAAATGTAACTATTAAAATTCATACAATCTAACTAATTACTTTTAGCCAATGAAGAGTAATTTACACAGTATTAAGGCCAGAAACAATTTCACATTAAAAGAAGTTACGACATAAGCAAAAAGCAAGAAATGCGACAAATCAAGAGATTAATTCTTAAGCAGTAACAGAACATGTTAATACTGAGGTATGCCATTTACCATACTGTTTTATATAGCCCTACAAAGATGAAATTTAAAAAAAAAAAATTAAAAAGGACTGCAATTCTATGGCTCACCTCCATAACTTTATTATAGACCTGACCAAAGGGGCAAGACTACATACTCTGCACAATGGATAGGGCTTTGGATGATTGTGACTAATGTCTGTGCCTGTTTTCCATCAGGTTTAAGAGGGTGGAGAATTATAACTGAATCTGCAATTAGAAAACATCCTGGTAAGCATCTGGATATTTATCCATGAGAGGCAACGTAGTTGCAACTTCAGACAGTTCTGTTATCCCTCTCTTCCTTTCACACTTGGACTTTCAGTACACCCACAATACTACATAATTTTCACAAAACATTAATGAATCCTGGGCATTATTTTCTGAATAAAATGTAGAAAATCCCTAATTTGCTGCCGGAATATAAACTACTCTTTTTTCTTTTTTTTTTCAGAAGTCTACTTAAAAAATTTATCATGGCATTTTTCTCATTTTATCTATTGTTACCTCATGCAGAAAGAAAAGTCCCAGATATCTCAAATTTGCTACAGAAGATCATGTTTGCTTGATGCTTGAAAGTTCTTAACAGATGTTTGGGCTTATAAATAAAACATCTTCAGTGTGCCATTACAGCTACAAAAGCCTAAGTATTTGAAAGAGTCCAATCAAGCAGCAATTCTGGCATTCATGCATTCAAAATGAAAACTTGCTGCCTAGACTGCAGTTCCACTACTAGTTGGTTCACCTAAAGGGTCACGACCTGAAGAGGAAGATCTCATCCTCCCCATTCTCATCTTTTAGGGTTTGCTCCCTTTTCCCACCCTTCTTCCTTCTTGGTAACTTCCTACTCTCAGCTGCACGGTGCTATCTCTTTTCTGACAGCCACACCAGCCACTAGGACACCTTCCAGTGAACCAGTTCTTCTCACCAGAAGGACAGAAAGCTATGATTTCTTTGACAACAAAACAACTTCACAGAAGAACCAAACAAGCACCTGAAGCAAAAGACAAACGAGGAAAATGCACACTAGGAGGGTAGGTCTGGGGAAAATGACAATAGTAACTCCTCTGGACGGTGGAAAAACAAGACGATTAAGTAGACCAGTGAAACGAGCATTTTGGGAACCCCAAATTGTAACTCCCTTGTTTGAGGATCTGAGACCGTTTTGCTTGCCATCACAACTCAACATAAAACCACAACCTTCAATCTGCTGCTTGCAAATGCAAACAACAGCCACTGCCAGCAAGATGTGGTACATGGGTTAAAAAATGGCAAGTATCTTCTTGGAAAAAGTGAGCTGGAATCAGAATTCCAATGACAAATTATTAAGAGGACCAATCTTGAACAACAACTCAGATACTAACACTACTCTTTCACTGTTCTTTGTATAACTAGTTAATACAAAAGTTAATTAGATTCTGAATAAAGGTGATCCCTTCATGTTTATATCTACCTTAGTCTTCCATGTAACACTGCCAGGTTTCCTACCTGTAACTTCACTATGAAATCTTATTTTAACCTCTTGAAGTTAAGACACAATTCTGAGCAATAGACATACAGTAAGATTTGAAAGAGAAAGCATTCATAATGGATGACTTTATCTTGAATATCTGAGGGAATAATAGTTTTGTCTCATGCTCAAATAAAGTTTTTTCAATGAAAACTAACAGGTAAGAACAGTATTGGAAACAAGGACGAGGAAAGCATCTGATATGACAGACAATAAAGTGTCCTTTGAAAACTTATTTTTGCAAGGAATCACAGAGAAATTATTTTTGTTCCTATCTTGAATATATTCTTGCCTTGGCTTCCTAACCACACAAACATGAAAGCAGGTATATAGAGAACAAAGCTGTGTTGAAAACTGCAACGGAAGTGATTTTGTTTGCTTTCCAATATACAGCAGTGATATTTTACATGTAAGAAATGTGATACTTTATAGGATTTCAATGTTTTCATCTTACTTTCTATTCTTTACTTAAACACCAACTTGTTTTGAGACTGATGTAGGATGTGCAACAGGATCTCCAGAGATGGAGAGCGATGGGTATCTAGCACTATATTCCAATACAGTAGAGATCTGACCTTACAGGATCTTCATGTGCATTTACGTCAAGTATTTACATAAATCCTTCTCTTGTGGATTTCATAACTGTGAAATCCCTAGCTGTGAGCACTGCATGGATATACATGTGGAACAGAAGCACCTACAGACTGCCTCCCATCCACTGTTCCTCTCTTACCAGAAAGAGAGCAATATTCTTATGCTATTTCTGCTATATGCTATAGTGAAAAGAGAAAAACAGAACAGAGAAATTCTACATAGATAAGTCCCATACTTTAAGAAGGCTTTTGTTGTGCTTATCAAACATTTAAAGTCAATATAAATCAATTATCTCAATTATATGAAAAAATGAGAAAAATGAGTTGATTTTTTTTAATTCCGTTTATTTCAGGGCTAATTTTCTATGGAGAAGAAGCCAGTCTATAAGCAACAGCTTGCTGGAGGAGACTAGGAATGACTTACTGCACTGTGACGGTGCCAGCACAGGTAATAGCCCCATGAGGAGTACAGATGATCTCTGGGACCCTTAAGTTTTGTCTGAGTATGGGAATCATGATAGAGACAAGCCCAAATTGCAGTCTGGATCTAGAGCAATATCCTTGGAGGGGTGTGAAAAAAAGGAGAAGCCAACAAAATAGCTCTGAAAGCTAGGTAAGTCTGGTTTTCACATGATGGCCTCCTGATTTTCGACTTCAACCTGAATGACATTTTGCTTCAAAAGCATACATTTCCAGTATATTTGTGAATACCGCTACCTCAAAAATAAAAACGATAAACAAGACAAAATTAACTTGTAAATCTCATAACAAAGTAAATATTAGGACAGAAGAAACACTGAGTACCTAAACAGTCATCCTTTCTTCCTCAGGGGCATTCTACTTGAAAATAGCTATGTTAAATACCAATGTCAAAGTTCCTATGCTCACATATTTTCCGGGGAAAACACCAGGACTTTGAACTCCTTCAATATGAAATTACAGAGCAAGTACTATGCAAGTTATGCAATCAGCCTGAAGGCATGTGAAGTTACATTTTTAAAAAACACACAAACCCTACGCTAAGTTTTAGAACAGCTTCCTCAACTTCTTTCTTACAGATTTCCAAGCTGAAATCTGCAAATGAAAAACAGGTATGTAGTTTGTTTCTTTAATAAAATTCTGTACGCTTCAGAAGAAACCATCAGTTTCAGTTCTGTGTCTTAATAGCACTAAACTAACACTTTTCTAGTACAGGCTATTTCCTCTTCAACTTTTTTTTTAGCTAATTGCATTTCCATGTATTTCCAAAATACCACCACTTAGCAGAAAGACTAAGTTAAGTTTCAAACACGTCCTAGTATTTTATACAAGATAATGCATACCTGAAAGATAATCACTTAATCCTCTACAAAATCTTGATTGCTCAACTTAAAAGAAAATCTCTGTACAGTTAACAAATGAAAGGGAAATTTGAAGTATCAACCAACTTTATGGGCTGGCAGCAATATTCCCTATGTTACTGCTGAAATTATTGTCTTCTGGCTCATATAAAAGTTACCTTATTTTCTTTTCTGGTTTGAAACTGACACACATGTACAAAAAATATTTTAGATTACATTCAAACTTGAAGTATGTTGCAAAGCTTACTGGAAAGATCTCCACTCTACTTTCCATAAACTTAAAATCAGGAGGGATGACACATATAAAAAATGAAACAAAACATACTTAAACTAGATTCGTTAAAAAGCTGGCTATAAATTACATTAATCCCTATTAGAAAAAGTATATAGTTGAAGTTTTCTTCAGTTCTGGTAAACCCAAGTTAAAAAATTTTAAAAAAAAAAAGGCAATCCCTAAAAGCAGCCACATAACAAGCAGCCTGGAACAATGACCATATTTGGAAATATTGAAAGAATCATGATGGACTCTGAATTAAGGAAGGAAACTAAAGGATGTAACAGCAGGAATACGTAAAATACTGATTGTCACAGAGCTATTTTTCCTAACACCTTGCTTCATATCATACCACAAAAAATGTACCACTGGCCAATGGAACTAGAAGAAGAAATTCAAAATTATATATATAATGTGTAATTAGCTTATAAACTGCAAGCAATCACTGTACTAAAGACTCTAAATAAAATACATGCCTGTGTAGGAGTTATCAAGATCACCAACAACTTCACTGCAAAGAATTAAAATGCACATGGAATAAAATCACCTTTCAAATCTCACACCAAAACAGCTGATATGGTCTAGCTAACACACTCCTGTCTGGATATTCCTTAATAATCCACTGCATGACTTTTTTTGTGTAATTGTTTTTTGTTTTCTTCATTAATTGCAATCTGCTATGTCTACTGCTGGTTGCCTTTACACAAAACTTGTCAGATTAAATGCAACATTTCCATCCCTGGCCTTCAATCAAAATTCTTCAAAATGTGGAATTCTTAGCGTATTCTTAACCATGACTGCCACTGGAATTTTTTCAGTGACTATATTTCATTTATTTTTTTATGCAGACATGAAAACAGAGCTCTTATTTTTAGCTCTTGTAAATGAAAAAAATTAGCTCTCAGAACATTCCATTCCTCCTGAAATTAAACTATGAAAACAGAACTATAGTGTAACTGTCAGATCATGTTACTGCACTGGTACTTCAATACTTCAAGAGAGATTTCAAAAATCTAGTGATCATTTCCATGTTGAAATTCCTGAACAGCTGAAAACTCGGATAGCCCTTTTTTTACCCTGCCTTCAGTACAGTAAAATCTCGAACTCTTTACGGACACTGCATGATTTCCTTCATCTCCAATTTTGTATTTGAAAGAACAAGAAACATTTTTGGTACAAAACAGTAGTCCTATGAAGAGTTCCAGTATTTCAAGAAAATCACATTTTCTTAATGAAATTAGAAGCTCCAGAAACAAGTTTTTAAACTACGTGATTTCAACAAATGTCAGAAATGTACTTAAAGCCCATTTGTGCTGAGTTTTGAAGTTCTTAAAAGTGGAGAGCTGTATTCTTTTTCACGTTCTGTGTGGAAACTGAATTTATTTTTAGGCATTTAAGCAAAGCCTTATTGAAAATAAATTACAATGGAAGTCCCATGCAGAATCTAAAGGGATCTACAGAGCAGGTACAATAAAGATTGTATACTGGTATACATACTGTTGATCTTCATGCACATTTATCCTGCAGCATAATGTTAAAATAAGTGATAACTGAAGGGATTTGGAAAAAAATTACAAAATCAAAATTATAAAAATCAAGAGTTTCAATATGTTGACAATCACTTTTTAACAGTGTTCGATAATAAAGTAAATTTCAAATAGTTAAAGCTTAAGGTACTTTAAGTTCTTACATTTAGTAAGCAAAACTATAAAATGCTTTCTGCTTAATATACTTTGACTAAACAAATTTCCAATATGTATATTAATACAATATGGGCAGCCTTACTATTTTAATCAAAATGTTTTTACTTTATTAATAAGAGATCTCACAATTACAGAACCCACAAATGCTAAAAATGATGCCCAGTTAAATCACAAATACAAAACCTAAACAAAAAAGCAAACACAATAAAAGAAGACTCAAATCTTACCCATTCTTGAAATATAAAACATGTGCTCTTTGAAGTCCTGTTTCCAGGAAAAAACCAAGCTCTTGTTCATGTGCAGTGGGCCCTGGCTTAGGGCTTCTGTTTTGTATGTTGGCATTAATTACCTAAGAGAACAAAAAAAAGTGGTTAAAAAAGTGTATTTAGAAAAAAAAACCAAAACAAAAAACCCCAAAAAAACCCCCACAACTTAAAATCAAGGTTTCTGTACTTTTACATGGAAACTAATATTTAATGTTGGAGAAATCTTTGCCATCTGTAGGTGATGGCTAGTAGACTATTTCTAGCTTTATGTCCATTGCCACCTAGACATAAACATTTTTGCTCTTGGCTATACACTTAGAGATAATTTATTTACCAAGCAGAAATACTGCTAAGCAAAATTTATAATACTTTTTCAGAAATTTTTGTGAAGAATGGTATACGAAAGAGAATAATATGAAAAAGCATATTTGCAGCCTTATTCAGTAGCAGGAGGTGATGGTATTCAAAAATTTAAAACTCCTGTTAGGTTAGAAAAGACTGCTGCAGAGAGCAGTAAAAAGATTAAAAGCTATCTCCACAGTGATTTAAAAAAAAAATTTAGAAATAACTGTATTACATCATCATTAAAAATGCTGTCAAGATGCAATCAGTTTTCAGTGCGCATAGTCTATCAGCCACTACAAGACAACAATAAAACAGCAAAACCCCTCAGAAGATAAAAACCTGTATGTATTTTAAAAATCACATGAATTACATTTTTCCCCCCATCACATCGGTTTACTTTCCCCATTCTTCTGTTTTTCATGACGCTAACTCTGTCCTGTGACTCCTTCAAAGACAGCTGTCCACAGGCCGGAGGCCTGCGAGCAGTGGGGCTGGAGAAGAGCATTGGATGGTTACTGCCAGCTCACTTCACTCTAACAGCATTCCCAAGCCAAAGAGCAGAGCCCCAAGTGCATTGCCTTTTGCCCAAATGCACCTCAAAGTCTAAATAAAAAGCAATAGTGTGTAACTCGTAGAAATAAAGGGTAACACACATTTCTTTTAAAAAGGCATTTATATCAAGCTTTCAATCTTCAGTTTAGAAAATCACCCCAGGTTACCCTTTCTATGTCCTGAAGGTACAGGAGAGCAATATCCCCAGCCTTCTCATAGCACGTAACTATCTCTTGTTCACGGTCCGTATGGAGATTGCTCACTGAGGAAGATATTGGCAACTTCTCAAGACAGAGACCTTGGGAGGCAAAAAAAAATTCAAACAAAGCATTAAAAACTAATGTCATATAATATTAATAGCTAAAACATAGTCCAGGTTAAGCCTCTTTAGTCAGGAGAAGAAACAAAGGAAATGAAAGTATGGTCCCCAAAATCAGACACTAATAAATATATAAATAAAAATTATTCCTCTTTAATAATCATAAATCCAGAAGGATAAATTTTTAAAAGCCATTTTGATTTTAAAGACATTATGGCAATCTGCCATACAAAATATAGAGTGTCTTTCTATACCAGTTTTACATTACTATGTCTTCACTTTTCCAGAATGATCATAGAAACCAAGGTACAGTGAAGAAAGGCACTCAGGTAATATTAACCTAGTTACTGTGCAAGACAAAAGCATTTATAAAAACAAATACATTTAAAATAAACAATGTGTTAGGAAGTGTAATTTTTGTATTTAAATTCAGAAGAGGTAGTTCACTCTCATCAAGGCCATGTAAGCCTTTTCTGCTCAGGACTTACCCAACAAATACATGAAGTGGTGCTTTGATGCAAAAAAAAAAAAAATCTTCACTAGTCTCAAATAAAAATCCAACAACTCTTACCAATCAATACTAACTCCTACAAAAGTCACTTCTATTACAGCTATTTTCAAGATAATTAAAGTGCTGGAAAAGTCCTCGGGAATACATAAATCCATTTATCTGATGGAGGAATCAACCAAACCCTGACACTTGCTTAACCTGTTCTTAAAAGCTTCTGACAATAGGGATGCCCTGGCTTTCATATGTAAATTGCCATAGAGCTCAACTATTCTCACAAATCGTGTTTTTTCCTAGTTCTTAAATCTCCATCTCTAGATGAATTACTTTGATTCATCCCCACAGAGAGGTTATTCTGCTCCTCACAAAGCACTGCAAGTTCAAGCATGGTGCCAATAACATCAAGGTCAGGGGTCCAATCCCCTTAGTGACCATCCATGTACAAGCTGGACTCCATGATGCTTCTGGGTCCCTTCCAACTTAGAATATTCCTTGATTCATCCAGAGAGAGGGAGACATGCTTGCAACAAAATACGTCAATTCTCACCAATTTCTCTTTTCATGCTTCCTTGACAGCTAATCATTTTTATCTCCTCTGGATACTCTCCAACTGGTTACCTCTACCACGACTCACTGTGCCAAAATGGGATACAGAGCTTCACTTGGAGGCCTCAACAGTAGTGAGCAGAGAAGATTAAAGAATTCCTGGTTTTCATAAGAGATACTTCAAAAAAAAGTATTAAAAATCAGCTGAACTTTAGTGTCTTCCCTTAATTAGTAAAAATTATCTTCCGTTTATGATCTGCAACAGACCACCAGATCATATCCTTCAAGCCAACTATTTTATCTTATATTTATTTGAATAATTAATTGCATTTGAGGTAGCACTTTCCACATGTTAAGAGACTTATTTCAGGTCATTCTTCCAGCTTGGCATCAGTAAAAGCTAGTCCTAAAGTGCCTTCAACTGCTCCCACCTTAATATAATCCTCCTTTTAAATGACTGTATTCTCTATTTATCATTTAAAATTTTGAGAATCCATTGCTGGAGAAACGAAAAACATAAAACAACAACAAAACACATAGTTATATTTGGGCATACGTCTGTAGAATGCCAAGCAGTACAAATCTAGTTTGGAGAACAGTTTATCAAAGGATTTCTGTGAATCCGTACTGTATGATACATATAGTATGTTTCATTAAAATTACAAAAAACCAAAAAAACAAAAACAACTTGGGAAGACACAGCTACATAATCTGGAGTTTATTGATAAATTCAGAACTGGGAAGCATCTGTGACCTCCAGATAATTTCGGAACATCTATTAAGTTTCAATCTCTGTAAAAGTGTAGCTTTTACATATTAAAAAAATCAAGCCAGATTTCTGGCTTGAGAGGATGTCTGAAGTCTGTATGACAGTTTGTTGGCCACCTTTAACCTCCAATACACCCTTTTACCAGTACAAACAACACATAACTTACAGCTTTATGTGCTATACATCCAGTTAACACAAAATCCTGAATCCAGTACTAAGATCCCTGCTAAAGACAAAGTAACATCTAATAAAACTATGCATTCCTCAGGTGCAGCAATCACATAAATTGTCTGTCTCTTAAAAACTCCCTAAACCTGAGTACAGTAGACACTGGATGTTTCTGACATCTCATAGTTTTCACCTAGCATACCTCCAAAAGTTAACTGTATTTGCAAATAGTCTAGAGTAGCCAACTAATCTGGTTTTTTTCAATTTTTCAATCAAATCAAAAATAGCCAAGAAATTTTTAATACAAATAAATCATAGACCCCAAAGCAGCAAGGCTTAATTACAGAAAGAAGTCAGGTGTCCTTGTACTACAGTAGGTTTGAAGAGACCCTCTGAAAAGATCTAAATGTAAGGTTGATAATGGATAGAAAGTTTGCAGTGTCCTACATGAACACCTTCACACTCAGAGGTGACTAAAGAATACAATAAATATGCTGCTATTAACAGATCGAATGACTGAAAGCACCAGGTAATTTGTGTGTGGATCATTCTTCCCCTTTCCTTCTCTCCAATACTATGAACAGCCAATGCCCCTGAGTAACCATCTCCTACATGAAGCATATTACTCAACTCACTATTTGTAGGTCTGACTCAGATTTATTCTTTCTATTTTTACAGTTTATGGCCATAACTATAATAATTAAATCTGAAAAATTCACTATAAGGACATTTTCTTATTATAGCTGAGAATTTTCATTATGATACGAAAATACCTCAGTGTTCAGCCAGAAATTTTAAGTAATGCAGCAGGGACATAATAAATTTTAAGTGTTCTTTGATGAAGTACAGAACACTACTTCTTAGAGAAACACTGCTATATAACTAGTATTCACTTTTTTTTTCTGGTATGTTTATTAAACCCAGGAAATTATATATATTTTAAGCATGTGATGCTTTGGAGAAGGAAGTTTATTTGGAGATCTATTCTGAAATGACCACTTAAAAGAATGGTTTGTACGCTGTATTTGTTTTGATGACACAAGTCAAAATTTCAAGTTAACGCTGTATTCAAAATGAAAACATATCGACTAGATGAGAAACCTTTAATAAATCATGTTTTTCATAATTATGATTTTGTTAAAGCAAGTCATCCCAGACTACCTATTTAATTTTTTTCCTAAATACAGATGAAATTTAATTAAAAATGTATTCAAGTATATAAAGGTACTATTTAATGTTAAATAGACATGCAAAGCAACACAGCAATAACAACTACATAGTATATGGCCCCCTTCCTCATAAGAATACTGAGGGATAAGGAGTTCATTAAAATAAGGATCATTATACTAGGCCCTCAAAAACAGGAACAAGCACACAGTAACATACAGAATAGAGGAACCCATGAAGTTCAAAAAAATACATATCACCCTAAATTATCTGCTGAAGACTTGTCACAGAACCAGACAAGTCAGTTCTCCCCTTTGTGATTCTTCCCACACCTGCCAGGCAGGAATCTGCTGCTCTCCCCCAAAAGGGTAGGCATTTCTTTAACTGTTTACACACTGCTTAGAGATATTTGGAAATAAAGTACAGGTTATTGCTATAAAATGTTACTGCATTTGTTGTAAAGGCCATAGCTATTGCTTTATTTAACTTCTGATTATTTTGTTTTATTCTGCATTCACGAGTATCATGACAACTGGTACCACAAGTTGACTTTGATATTCAAGGCTTTTAAGTTTAAGCCCTTCCAATTAAAATCAACTTCCAACAAAAGCTTCCAACAAACTGGGTCTTATTTTGTTTTAATTTAGGAAGACACTTATCTTGTACATATCTAGTCCTGATATCAAGCAAGATGACTCCTGAGGGAAAAGAAAGTGAAAAGCAGTGAAACAAATATGAGTCCATACTAATTAAGTTTACATGTTTTGCAGGGTAATGCTAAAATCGCTTGCCAAAAGAGCAGAAGAGCAACAAACAGCATTTAGACAAAAAAGAATATTCCTGATATTTAAATTATATGGTAAAATGCAAAGGTTTTCCTAAATTTTCAAAAAGTTACCTTTATTTCGTAAAATATTCAGAAAGCAAACAATAGACAGTTTTATCACTTGGAATAAGTGGCATTCTTGTGTCTATAGTCTCAAATCAGTGGCCAAGGTTACACCAAATAAACATTTTTTAGAAACAGAAGACCAGGCTGGGCCTACCATCACATTTGCAGAAACTGACCACTACCCAAAAAAGAGGATGCCTCAGCAAGAACAAGTAACAAACTACTTTTTAAGAAGTCCCCACACAAGTAGTTCATGACCTATTTTTATGTCAAAAAACCCCCAAACTTCAGTTCAGTAGGAAAACCAATTAAGCCACACTTCCATTTCACCATACAGACTAAACCAAAAGTTACACTAAGGTCAAAAGGGAATCCACAGCACGGTTCAGATCTTTACGAAGTACTCTTACCCCACAGATCACTACTGAGATCATTCAAAAAAACCCAACAAAACCATAAGGGTAATGCCTATCACACTTACAGCATTGTGTATCTGAGGATAATCCAAGATCCCAGCCACTCCCTTGTCTGTTTAAATTTTAGAGACCACAAATATTAATGGACTCCATTGTTTATCTACTGTCTCCAGTGGACAAATCAAAAGACAGAGGAAAAACAGTGAACTATTGTTTTATACTCAAATCAATAAACATGCTTTTTCAAGAGAGAGTTGCATCAATACCTAAAGATTTCTGGGTTTGCTTCCTGTTTTCCTTCCATAGACGTGTGAAACCCAATTGTATTTGAGTATATAGCACTTTGTCTTCCCTACATGATACATGAAGTGTTGATATATGATATGGTAAGTGTTCCAAATGCTGTACACAAAAAGCCCCCTTTCACCTCCTTCTAAAGAAACTTCATGTTTAGCATATTGTTATTGCTATCAAGGAACTCCCACAGTTTATTTCTGAACTTAGAACATACACTGCTAATCTCACTGAAGGGAAGGACTAATTAAGTCCTCAATCAAAGACTTTTCTTGCTTGCAGAGAATTTTTTGAGAGACTTTTTTAGACAGCAAAGCATGGGGGTGGTTTTGTCTTCAATTCCCTACTGATATTTGCAATGTAATTATTATAAAGGAAAAGAAAAACAGAATAAAGAGTAAGCAAATATATTTATAATTAACTACCTTTTACAGTTACTCCAGGTACACTGTAGGGATTGCCTATTGGTTTAGGCAATTTGAGGAAACAAAAATAATTTCTCTGATTTTTCAAGTGCCTTGTACTGCCTATCCCATTATGCCAAGCCTCAAGGGAAAAAGTCTCCAACAACTGTCAGAACACAAGGTCTCCTACTTCATGACTACATGTGTTTTCCAGAAAAGGCACCAGGAAAAAGCCAATAGCCCCTTCTCTTAGCACACTAGATTTTAAGGGAAGCTCATCTGGCTACCCACTCTTTTAAACACAGACTACTTACAGAGATTTAAATTCCGTTCTAGTCTAAACCCAGAGTGACATAAGCACAACTTTTCAGGCAGAACAGAGCATTTCATCATGCATGCTCAAACTGCAATATCATTCCATTACTACAGCTTTTCTAATTCCATATTTATGCTAGTGTTTCTAAGTGTCTTGACGTTTCTCAGAGTTTAAAAGTGAGAAAAACAAGAAATAAACCAGAAATACTCAGCTCTTTTTCTGAAGTGAATACCTACTTATTACTCCAAGAAGTCAACAAAACCATAACAATATTTTGGGATTTCTTTTAACACCATCTGAGAGAACTGTTGTGAAACAACTGGTCACACTTCTCCTCAAATGTAATGCACTCCAGTCTTTGTATTTTCTTCAGAAACAGATTTTTACAATGTCTTTTAAATAGAAGAGATCGGCATTTTTCCGCACACACATTTGTTTCTTAATAACCATGTGCCAGCCAATTCTTGCAACAGTATATCCCTTAACAGGCCAGCATCTTTTGGCAGGACTGAAAAAGTTCAAACTAGAGACACAAGCTGGAAAAAGGACTGGTTGTCGTTGCACATCCTGGAGCGAGTGAACATCTCTCAGCTGCATGCTCCCCCAAAGCAGAAATGTTGCACACCAGAATATGGAATGGGCATCAAGGAAGTTTATTTGCTCAGGGGAAAGAAAATTATTTAACTATGGAATTTACACTGTTCTGCTGTAAAGTATCAGGATTGCTCCTACAAGCACCTCTATGGAAAAAAGACAAAGCTCCAGTGTGATACCCGTTCTTCCTGCGGCATGAGAAGAAAAGGCCAGAATCCCTACTTTTTAATTGGAGCCCAGCATTCTTAATCTCTCTTCTCTCTACCAAAGGAAGGATCCTGAAGAAATTCTAAACATTTGGGAAAAGCTACGAAGAATAAGACACCACCAAACTGCTCAAGTCCTAAAGAACTCTGTTTAAATAAGAAACATAGTATTCTCATTCAGAGTTTAGCTTTCAAATAGGAGAGCTAAAAGCAGTACTGAGGAAAGCAGGACAAATGCCTGGGTTCCTCCCACTTCCTGCTCCAGCAGGGCAGATGTCATAAATGTAGTCTGGGGAAAGAAAAGTTTTAATGGAGAAAATTTGAACTCCCTATTGCACAGGCCTCCTAGCCTCGGTCTGCAAAATGCTCACTGACAGTCTGCAACATTTGCACAGCAAGACAGAAGGAGGGGGGGAACCTGGGTTCTTGACCCATTGCCTAATGAGTCTAGAGATGCCCAGCATAATTACTAAACCAGCTTTCATTTAGCATTCTTCCATGAAGGGTTGCTTGGTGTCTGCTGACACAGGCTAGCAGTGCACAAGATCCCATTACAATTGCATATGATTAAAGTTAAGTGCAGTATCTTTTCCTAACTGCAAAGTAGCAATCCACACACACCTGACACTGCCACTGAACCTAATGAGTATTTCCATGTTTCTGTAAACAGAACTAATTAATAGCCAATCATTTAACTTGGTAAATGCAACATTAAATTTGAATATGGGTCAGTAGTAGTAAAGACAGTCTCGCCGTTCTCAACATACATCATCTAAATGTAAACACAGTTATTCAAATAAAGATGTAGGCAATAAAGATGTAAAATGATCTGCAGCAAAAAGGCTAAATTCTGTAATGTCACAATCTAACTGATAAAATAACATCCCTCACACACTTAACAAGAATTCATTACTGTAGTGCAACACAGTCACCTTGACGGACACCTGAAGCAGTCTATGAATCTATACACAGTGTTAATTATAAACACATCTTCTTTACTAAAGTCAAGTTTACAAAGTTGCAGACTTTAAGAAATGTCAGACCTGTAAATTACTATGTTCCTCTATAAGCATTTTTAGAAAGGGCCACTAATTTGTAATGCCAAGTATTATAGATTTGTTTTTTCAATTATGTCTTTTGACTTAGGCAGCAGTATCTGAATAATGTTACCTGAAGTTTCAATAAGCTTACTTCCTAGTTAAATAAATACTTACTATTTCAAAGTTCCTGACAAGTTGCTCCTCACCAAAATAACACCTCAGTATCCTACTGTGCATGCATTTCATCTCTGCTTCCATAAGCAAACAAAATTGCTTAGAAACATAGCAGATACTGCCTGCACAGTATGTGAATAATGCCTATGCGTGCTTTCCAGTATATTACCTCATTCATATACTGCTGAAAATTTGCAGAAGCTTAATTGTTCTGTTCGCCGAGGTCACAACCCTAGGGGATTATTAGCTTCAGCCAATATTAAAATGGATTATAAATACATGCTTCTGTAAAGCCACTGCACACACATTTTTTTTTCCTGATTGGTCTTGTAAGAGAAGGAAGTAGGAAAAGTTGGAGCTAGTAACACAAGTTTAACATGAAAAGAAAAAGACATACATACTCTTTACTTCTTCATGGATTCATAACTTGCCTTATTTCAATTCTTCATGAGTTTAAGACCCTCCTCAATCTCAGAACTGAGCACTGCCAATTAAACTGATTTAGAGAAGAAAGTAAACAAATAGACCCTAAAGAGACAAACTTAACCTTTTGAACAAGGGAACCTTCTCTACCTATCAGAAGGTAATCCTTCCTATGATACCTAAATATCAAATATTTAATACATCCAGAAATGTGCAAACACCTCTACATTTTACTTTGAGCTAAGACTTGTCACCGCAATCTCAAGATGGTCTTTCCTTCCTGCTCCCTCTGCCCAGCCTCATTTCTTAGCTTTGCTCAATCCACGTAAGACATCTCTAATAACCAATACTGATATCCAAGCTATATTTGTGGCAGAAGAAAAAAAAAAAATCGCTTTTTTCTGTACGGCTTCTTAAAATTTCGCATTAAAGGTATGACATGCTCCTGTGACCACCAGACAACAGCTTCAGGGAGCCAGCTCCAGCAATTTCATACATCTCAGGCTAACACATTGCCACAACAGTCATGCAAACCTGCCCGTCTCCTCAGCAATGTCATTCTTTTACGCCTATTTTTCTCTCCCTCATCACACCCTCTTGAAACAAGCTGGCAACTCCAACCACAGGCATTTTGCTACAGAAAATTGTTTTATTGGATGCTTTTCCTCTGCTTATGTGTCAAAGGAATTTACAAGCAGATGGGAGAAAAGCTAACCAACAGATCCAAATAAGTATTCCAATGTTTTTGCAAATAATAAGCAGTCCATTGATTTGAAAAGCTCCATCTTCTCAACTTATGTTTTTATTTTAAAAATGTCCCACTGCATGTCTTCAAGTAAGTCCTTTAATTTAAAAAAATTATATATTTAATACAAAAACTATGATTTTATTAACACTCTATCCCACACAACACCTTCTACATACCCGTACAGAATCATTACTCAGAAGCACAGCATCGAAATTAGCTCCTTCCTTAAAGAAAACACTAGGTATAATCAGAACTGCATTCTATGGGCGTACACACAAAACCATCAGCATAAGGTCAAAAAGGTATGTTAGTCCATGAAGGTAATTATATAAAAGAAAATCATCTTCTTCTACAACTCTGTTTTCCACATGTGAATTTGAGAAAAAGTGTGAAGAAATGCAGGAAAATACTGGAATTATACTAACCAAGTTTCTGAGACTTTGCCTATGCATTCACATGGTTAGTCTGCTCCCTGTTGTTTTAATGGACAAAGCAGCAGATACCTTTTAATCAGATTATCCTACATCTTCTTCGAGTCAGGATAAAGCACAAGTCATCACTACTAGAAGATATTTTTGTTGCTAGAAGCCAGGAAAAAATTAAAACCAAACAACTTGTCCATGAGCTATTCAGTCTGATAAAACACAGCCATGCCTTTATCACCACACTAACAAATTTGCACACTTTCCCCTAGGAAAGGAGCAACAGAAAGGAACCACTTTCCAGCACTTCTTGGGCACTGAGAGCCTGTAATTCTCCGCACACCAGAGGCTGGCAAAAAGCCACATGTAATGGAAATAGAAAATATTTCAAAAGTTAAGTTGATAGGATTTTCTTAAAATTTTGTTGGAATTTTACAATGTTGCATTTTGACAAAACTAGCAAGAAACTTTCTTTGGAAGAGCTGAAGCAGCTCTACACTAACTATTTCCAAGAAAATAATAACAATCATTTAATCTTCTTTGCTGGGTTTGAGAGTCTTTGAGTCCTTGGCTTGATTACTATCATTCCATATTATCTCTTCTCATATATAGTCTTCTAACTATGCTGTCCTCAACTAAAGCTGTAAGGAGCATAAAGAATTAAAAGCATTCTTTTAAAGATACATGTATAAGCATTTAACTCCTTTATGTAATAAAAACGTGAGGACCCCCCACAGGCAGTAGACGGCTTAGTTCTCTGGTTTTCCCTTCCATGTTCCAATTTCATTTTTTCTCCCCACTATTATCACAACTGCAGTTCCTCTTTCCCTTCTTTTTAGCCGTCAGTAGATGAAACTCCAGCAAAAGTTAGCTTGAAGCTGACCCTGAGTCCATTTTGTAGTTTGTGGCATCCATACACACATACAGACCCTTCCTTTGCTGTGCAGAACAGAGAGACATGCTTTGTATGTTCCATGTGCAGGAGTAAGATGAGCCACCTGGAAAGCAGGTCATTTCCAAGGGCTTCTTGGGAGCTGTGGAACTGGCTATGGTTACAGTGCAACAGGCTCATGTAAGTACCCTGCAACAACTGCAGAAGAGGAAATGTGTCAACTCATGCATCCCTCTCAATCTATCACCTCTGAGGCTACAGAATGAAGCCTCAGAGTGAAAATATAAGTACATGCAGGTGGTCCCACCTTAAATAATGAAAAAAAAAAAATTAAGGCAATTAAAAACTACCATTTATCTCCCCTCTACCTTTCTCAATGGTAAGAACATCAGTATTTGACCACTATACAACAGTATAGAAGACTGCAAAACCACTGGAACTGTATTGAAATGGGGAAATTTCAGCAGGTATCTTTCACTGCCTCTGCATGGTGCAGCATTAAATGGTGCAGCTGGGCCACCGCTTGCAAACAGGCACGGACAGTCCCTCACTGCTTAATAGCATGGTGCTATGACTGCCAAAGAAATAAAATCTAAATACTCTGAAGAGTTTTATCTTTATATAATCCAGTTATCCCTGAATATACAAGCAGAAATAAAAATCCCAGTGAAACACAAAATCTCTGTAAGAATAACTTGTATGTTGCTGGGTAATACTTACAAGCCTCAGTCACCTCTGAAGAGACTCTGAATTCAGGTTGTAAAGTTTACAGTCACTCTTAAAAGGAGAAAGAAAAACATCGACCAGAAACGGGAAAGAGAGTGAAAATTAAATGTACACTACTGGGTAGAAACATGTGCTATTTAGTTGTCAATAATTTAAACCTGTCCAGACTTTGAATACTAAAGTTAAGATTGCTCTGTGATTACCACCTCATTCTAGAACACAGAAGACTATATTCTTGCAATCTTCTACCATGAGAAAAAAGGAAATTAAAATTTTTTAACCTTATGAGAGAGTTGGGGTTGCTCAGCCTGGAGAAGAGAAGGCTCTTGGCAGACCTTAAATCATCTTCCAGTACCTAAATGGGCCTGTAAGAAAGCTGGAGAGGGACATTTTACAAGAACATGTAGGGATAAGACCAGGGATAAAGGCTTTAAATTGAAAGGGGGAAGGTTTAGATTAGCTATCAGGAAGAAATTGTCTACTGTGAAGGTGATGAGGCACTGAAACAGGCTGTCCAGAGAAGCTGTGGATGCCTCATCCCTGGCAGTGTTCACAGCAAGGTTGTATGGGGCTTTGAGCAACCTGGTCTAGTGGAAGGTGTCCCTGCCCATAGCAGGGCACTTGGAATGAGATGATCTTTTAGGTCCCTTCCAGCCCAAATCGTCCTGGAATTTCATTCAAACTGGAAACACAATAGTAAAAAAAGATGTTCCTGAACATGAACAAAACAACCAAAAAGCCCCAGTAGTTTGCTCAGGTAAACTGGTAGCCAGTCACCCAATAGAATTGACAAAAGTAATGAAGTCCCATCAAGACAAATCAGGCCTCATATGATAGATTTCAATGTTTTAACAATAAAATTTGAAATCAGAAGAAAAAAACCCCGCACATCTAGACAGAAAATATGCTAGGTTTCTGTTCTCTTGCTAAAAGAAAATTTCTGAACCAACAAAACATTCCAGAGTAGAAAAAGTATCTGTTTTTCTATTTTCTAATACATTATGTCTGAATTTGTAAAATTAATAATACTAATTTTATGTGCAAAATGTATGCCACTATGGTTTCAACTGTTTTCTATCCTTATGAGGCCAAATAAAACAGAGCCAGAAGAGCTGAGCTCTGGGAAAAGACTCAATTAAATTCCTCACAGATAAAAGCAAATTTAGGTTCTTAAAATTGAACAAGTCCATGGAAAGAACATGACAAATTCAACAGACATCTTCATAAATTTAAAAAACAAAACAAAAAGAACAGCCAAAATCCACAAATCTGAGTGGAAGTGTACCCAAAGCAGACACCACTCTAAAGCCCAGAGAGATGCTGTTTGAGAAAACTGAGCAGATTTACATCCTATACAAGAATTCCCCCTATACTCCCACTTCCCACTTTAATCTAAATAGTGACCAGACCTATGAAGCATCCTTTTGTCTCTGCTACCAGTTCCCTTATTTCCTTGACATCTCTATAGAACATGATTCATGCTTGTCTAATGTTTACTGGAGGACTGTGTTGGTGGAAAACAGCCACTCTCTTCAAAGACTAATGTTAGAAACAATCCTTGATCAATTGTCAGTCAAAGTTATAGAAGTCTCTCACCAATTTTTTGCTGCCTTTGACGCTCCTCTTACCATTACAAAAAGTACTTATGCAACCAAACCCATGCTTAAACACAGCAGACCGAAGCAAACACTTCACTTGGTAAATTCTAATAAACCCCTGGCATACAAACTGCCATTTTCCCCAATACACTGACCAGCCCTAAGCCTATTACAGAGTTTTCCAAACTGAAGTGGCACTGCCACCTTAAGACACAAGGCCAGCATTACATTTTCACTATACTAGCGTAGTAAAGAGGTAAATGGTTTTTAATTACCTTCACTCTCTAAATTTTTTTTAACTATATTCATATTAGAAGAATCCAAAAATAAAAGTGCACAAAAATAAAAGTGCACAACTGATGCACTGCTTTAAGTCAGTTATCATGTTATGCAACCTAGCCTCGGCTGAACATTTTAACATTCAGTAAAAGGCATCACTATGAATCAAAGTTCTCCATTCTGCCCACAGCCACCACAAAACTGCACTGGATTTTATAACCCTTAACTTTCAGCATCAGTGATAATACTTTCAGTAACTAGCTAGTTACTGTGACATTTATATATGGAAGGACTTTTAAATACACACATGCAAAAATGTGATCAGGTGACAGCACAGTTAGAATATTAATTGAGGTTAAAGTCTTGTCAACATATCACAAACTCTGAATAATTTAAAGGACACAAACCATCCTCTTATTTTATCTACAAATATGGCACTTCACTGTGTGTAGATGACATTCAAACTAAAAAATTTTCCATCTTTGAACAGGATATAAATTAACCTTTAAAAAACTATTTCAGCATTCTGATCCTGGGAAGAGCAATCTTACCTTTTGTAGAATATGCTTCAGCAGTCATCCGTAGCCGATATGGGGGCATTGCAGTCAGCTGCAAGTCATCAACACCAACTCTGGCATATGTGTTCAGAGCCTCTTTGTAATTACCTTCCACATAGTTTAATTTGGCCATTATTAGGTTAGCTTCTTGTAGGAATTCTGGCTAGAAGGAAGAGAAATAAGAAAGGGTTTTCCCTGAGAAAATACACCTAACACTTTCTGATAATTATTAGGTATGTTTTCTGTCACCCCCAGAATATTTCTTCTAACAGCGCAACAAATGAACAAAATCCTGTCTTGTGTAATATCTGAGAACCTTGAAGTAGGGGAAAATTCACTAAATCTCATTCCAGCAAGCTACTGAAAAACATTACCAGTCATTTTAAGTATTAACATGCTCATTTACACGGGTACCAGAAATACCTTTCAGTTGGAAACCAGCTTTGCCAGGTGATAAAACTATTGAAAGGCAGCCTATCATTACAACTCCTCCAATGACTTCTTTTTCTAACACCACAAGCACAGTTGAAAATAACACAGCATCAGAATTTAATGATATATGTTCCACAGCCTACATACTAATTCACACCATTTCAAAGTGCAAAGGCAGAATAAATGTCTTGAAAAAAAGAACTAATGGAGGAATGAAGAGAGAAAAGAAAGAGGAATTAATACTTCCAGAAGCCATCAAAGACAAACTGTTACAGATGACTGTAAAATAAGCTTCTTTTGATCTCTGAAAAGATGGATGTTGAGTACAGAAGAGGTAAGCTGATGTAGCAGCTACAATAATAGCTAAGTAAAAGAAGGACCAGAATGGTTATGAATATTAGAAGGTTCTGACAGCAAATGCTCTCTTGGATTAATCTCACTTTCAGAACCTGCAAATATAATTTAAGAAACCTCTCCTCACTACCTCAGTCAATTTCACAGTTTCTAATTCTCGCCCAGGCCGACTTACATACCTTGAGATTTCCTCTATCAAGCGCTGCTGTGAGATGTTTCCTGACCTCAGTCAGCTTTGGCTGGGGGCCCCGGGGACTATTACTGTGTTTAAGAGTATTTTCCTTCAAAAATTGTTCTAGTTTGGACTCCCCAAGAAGCAGCTCAGCCATGTCATCTGTAAAAACAACAAACACAGGAAGTATTAGAAATAATTTCATTTCACCTACATTGCCTGAATTTTAAACACAAACTAACCAAAGCAAACACAACATTAAGTATTCAGGTTGATCACGTCGTGTGATATTTTGTTTTACTTTTCAATTTATCTTTTCCCTGCCGGATTCACTGTAGAATCAAGTCTTCTGTATTCTAAGATAAAAAGAATTAAAACATTAACCTCAAGTCAGTATCCTCCCCTTCCTCCTCAAAAAGCAGCGTTGATTCCAAAGCTTTATGGAGCTCTCTGAACAGGATAAGATACAGTTCTGATACTCACTTCACAAAAAAAAATTGGTTTCAAATATGAATACTGATATTGGATTAATTTATTTATTTGAAGTTACACATCCCTCATTGTGTCTGTGATCACCACGCATATCTTCTCTGTAAATCTTCCTGAGGCCTTTTAAAGGCTCCAGCCGTCCCAAGTCTTCAGTATGACAGTCCATTTCTTATCCCTCTCCCCATTTCTTATGGCTTACCACCACTTCTCAGACCTGAAGGTACAACATAATACCAGGCTGCCCAGCAAAGCCGCACCCAGCACACTTTTTCTGAAATTCAAGAAACTGGTAATGCTCTACCTCTCCTTAGCCAGGACCACTAAACTTCTCTTTCTGAAATGTGTTGAGTTTTTCCTCTTGTCAGAGTGCTGTAAAAGTTATCACCCTTCTGGGACTTGAAAAGACCAAGTCATGTCTTGTAAACAATCTCTGAATAGAACTAAAATGAGAAGGTTCTACTGTAAATAAGAAATATTTTGGTAATGCACGAGAAACCCATTGTTAGCTGAAGCAGGAAACAAGTGAGCCTGTAAGGACTGAGCACATTTATGACTTAATATGACTTAATATGACTTAATATGACTTACAGAGTCTTTTCTGTGTTTAGAAAACAAACAAGGATAACACATTACATCAGAGTACAGCAAAAAGCAGGGAAAGGGGCAGTAGATGTCAGCATAAGCACTTGGAGGGACCAGCACCAGGTTTGAAATCCCTTGCCCACAGCCTCCATTGCTCCACCGCCCTGTAACAACAGCCACCAGCCCCAGAGTCACTGTCAGCTGCATTCCCCCGGGAAAGGGCCCAAGCCAGGAATCCCAGACTGCTTCCCACCCCAGCCACACAGGCTTGGTTGAAGCAATTTACACTAGTTCTGCCATTCTTTCATTGAAGTCTGTTCAGCAAAAATGAAAACTAAAAGATATTTCAGTGTACTAAGTGAAGAAAAAGAAATAAAACACGTAGTTCAACATTAGGGAAGGCACAAGATTATACACAGTTTTGAGCATCTCCACAGATTACAAAACCCCTCCAGAAGACATTACACAATATGTGACTGTTCTAGAAATTTTTAGCTTGTTATCTACTCAACATTTCCCTTGACTCCGATCACTGTCTCCATACAGTCAGTCACTTCTCGTCAAAAGCTGTCTGGTTGGTTTGTCCTTGATAAACCCACGTCAACTGATCCCAATCACCTCTTTATCCTACCAGGACATACTTCCTAATCCTCTCAGGGCCTAATGTTAGGCTGATCAACCTCCAGTCCCTGGACCTTCCTTGTACCTTTTACAGTCACCAAGAATCACCCTCCATCACAAGGACCTTCCAAAAAATGAGTGTCCATGCAACGGCCTGGGCCAGCTTTTCCACACTCTGACACAACCCACCAGGCTATCAGAGGCTTGAATTCTACTTTGCACAACACAGTAGGGCATAAGGCTTCATTTCATGAGACCTTTCCATCAAATAAGAGTTATTTCAATATCAACATATTTTATGCAAGCTCTGGTACCTGATAGAGACAATTGTAAATGCAATAAGTAAACTTTCCAAAAAAACAGTATGCTACAATTATTTTTTTTCCTTTTTAAAGATACTCAGTATCTATTTTGTTGCAGTCTGCTTTCTGTCTATCCTTTCTTTCCTTCAAACAGAAACCATAGCATAACTGATAAAAATCAACAGTTTGTGTAGCATCAGCTTCAAGCTGCAAACTAAACAAGAAATTAAAGTGAGCAAATCTAAACACGGTATTTCAGCCCAAATCTCCTTTGTAACAGACTTACTTCAAATCCCACATTTCATTACCATAGCCACAGTATTATTACAAACAAACAGTAAAATCAGATATTATGACCAACATTACCCTGCTCAAAGACAGCTTTAGCATAACATTCTGGAGGACTTCACTTTTTGCAATTATTCCATCTCTCTGGAAATCAGAGAGTTTAAGCTGCATGCACAGAAAAGACACCTGGTTTTGTACAGCAATTCAAGGCAGGTTAGTTTGGTTCAAGCAGTTTAACATGGGCTACGTGAAAGGCTCTCAGAGACCAGAGGCCTGCTCCAAACTTACAGTACTGAACTTCAATTCACTGTATGCAGTTAATTGCCTTTCAAAGACTCAGTCACTGGGGGGTCCTTTCAGGACAGGTATTTTACTCATAATATTCAGAAGGTCTGTTCTGAGTAAACAATTTTTGCGCCTGAGCCTCTTTCAAAAGGGGAATAACAAACAGGAGTGGACCTTGAAAACAAAGCTTTATGTCAGCATGGTAATGTTCCACTTGGAAGTAGAACAGTGAGGATTAATTTTTGTTAATTGTATTTTTAAAGCTAAGTGGCAACTTCAAAAAAGGGTGAAAATATGTCAAACTGGTTACTTTATGTTTTAAGGGATTTGCAAGTTGATACTTTCTCTCTGATCTGTACTCATCAAAATCAAAGCACTTCATTTAACAAGTAACATTTCTTTCCTTTTATTCAGTTTAATGTTCCACTGAGCAAGCTCCATTTCCAAAGAAGGTTGAGGAAACAAGATTATCAGACATAGCAAGGAATCTCAATGACACTCTAAAACAAGTGCTTTGGTTCAAGAGCTGAAATACCACCAAGGCTGTTTTCAATGAAAAGAGTGAGGTCTATAATTGACATTCTTTAACACTTCAAATGGCAGAACTTCAGAAGTGCCAAAGAAGAAAGTATCACATGTATCTTTTCCACTCATACGCAACCCTTCAAGTAGGTCCTAAAAATTGTTCTGGTCCACACTCTTGTAACAAGCATTTCTTTAATTAAGTTAAATACAGTAGATCTATCGCTATAGAGAAAGAGGTAAGAACAGCTATACAACAGCACCAGCTGCCAGATGAGCTTTGTTTATATAAACTACTAAACTGTCAAGGAAGCACGTGAAACAACTAGTTTGGATTCTTACAACACGAGCCAAAGAACAGGTCAGACACCAAATAAAAAGAAAATAAATCTCTCACTGCTAGGTACAAAAATGGATTCCTTGAGGCATGAGGATTTGTAAAACAAAGTGCTGAAATAATTTCTATTACTAATGCGGAAAACTAAGCAAACAACAGCACTGGCAACATGCAAGAGCAAAGTGTAGCCATATCAGCTGCACCACAGGACGAGGAAGACTAGCTTTAGAAGACCCAATTCTCACCATTTGTGAGGTCACAATAGAACAAGACAGGGATAGACACAGATCTAGCACTCTACAGAAAGTTTGTAAGATTATTCCTCTCTTAGACACAGCAGAATTTCTCACACTGGGGAAAGGAAGAGGAGAGAAACAAGAAGCCACGTCCAGAAAATTTAATTTACCCTCTCTCTCCCTTCCATGTCTCATCCTCCCGCCTTCACTCTCTGATAATGACTTGAAAACTTTAGAAATTTGATGTTTCTAAAGACAGGACACAAGCAAGAACAAAGCCTTCAGTTCAAGCTGGCACATACTCTGAAACTATCCAACTATCTTAAGGTACCTTAAGATGAGAGTAAAAGTAGTCTATAGGACCCAGGTATTTTGTTCCCATCCTTGATGCAAGTCAGAGAAGCTAATAATCCACAGTCACAGTGTATTGCCCATACTTTCCTGTGGGCCTGATATTTCTGAGTCTGAGAGATTTTAGCCTGCTAGCAGCTGCTAACTTTTCCCAAGGAAAAAATATCTCAAGAAAGCTTCTTCTCAAAACAATCTTGGCAAACAACTATCCTTTCTCAAAACAATCTTTCTCCAGGTGGTGTTTAACCTTTCCAGTTCTGTTTCTCTGGTTTAACCAATGGGATTAGAGAGGTGTCGTTCCTATTCACCAATCATGTTAAGTCCATATCGGAATACCTTATAAAAGGTAGTAAGAATTAGACAATAAAGCCTTCCCTATGCTCTTTGCCTTCTGAAATATTTGGAGTCTCATCCTTTTTTCTTGTCCTACAATGACGCTTTCCTTCAAAGAAAAGGGTGGGAGAGGAGAAAACAACAGCTGCAACTTACACACAATCTGACCCAGGAGCGAAACAAAAGCTGCTCTTCTAGGTCATTCATACACAGCACAGCTCACCCTTTCCCTGTCCAACTGCTGTAGACCACGAGACAGAGCAGCAGGAGAGAGAGAGAGGGAGAGTTACTGTCAGACTGGATTTCATCACAGAAGCACTGCACTGGTGCAGCTGCTGATGACTAGCACTTGAAAATAACAGGTCACAGACTGCAAACCATAAAAGCCACTGCAAAGCAGTTTTCTTATTTACTGAATCACTCATCTGCTAAGTCAGTCAATCAGGGCCAGATATTGGCAAGAAACTTTTAAATCAAATTATTACTGAGCGAGTACTTTATTAACAAAGCATTGGCTTTTTACGTGTCAACCATTCTGTGCCAGTAAGAACAACATGCAATGGTGCCTGTAACAAAATTCCAGTTACATGGAACTTTCTGAAGGAAACCACTTATGAAGCCATAGCTCTAGCAGAATTTTTCATTAGTTATAGCTATCCCTTAAGACATCCTGAAATAATATAAGAACTGTTTCAGAAGAAATTGTTTTTCTTTTACTTCCAGCACAGTATGAGTGATCTAGATGATACTGTTCTATGAGATACTTTACAGAGACAGAATTAAACTGTCAAGTTGATACCTTGAAGTTTAATGTTCCTTCAACCAGTCTAAATAGATGTTTCAGAAGAAAAACTCTTCAACAACAGTTTCAATACCATGAAAACCAGTATCTCACTTTAAGAAAATTGACACAGTTATGGTTCAGTACAAAATTCTTGATTAAAGGAAAGATTCCCTCTTGCTCATCTACTTCTCTGCTGAAGAATTCATCAACAACAATTACTTGGCAGATTTAGGAGTTATTTGATGACTTATATCTCAACTGCACTGCAGAATCATTTTGGAGAAGAACAGCCTAACTTGCCCATCTGTTTCTGCAACATCACAGTATCCCTGAAACAATCCACTGGACTAATAGGCTCTCCTCTGCCTACAATCAAAGACAGCCCTGAGCACCTTGGAACTCCAAGACAAACTCAAGGATGCTTTAGGCGAAAGGCCCATTTCTCTTAGCATGCAAAGCAAAAACAAAAACCACCAACACTTCACATAAACTGCTTTCTTTTGGCTTAGAGGAAAGCTTAGACATTTGTACAAAACGGCTTGAGAAGAGCCTTGTGTAGACATGGCTATCCCTCTTTGCAATATGGATCAATATTAACCATCTCCAAAATAAGAATACAGGCTGGCATAAATAGTACATAGGGAAAAACACACTATGATGTGTCTTTGTAAAACAGTCTCCAAAAAGATCATGATGAAAGCTGCTTTGCTACTTTATTTTTATTTTGTGTTTTTTGAAGCAAATTCTTCACCACAGTAACAGGATCTGAGGCAGTTACTCACAGAAAAACAGAATTAAAGTAGAGGATTAGTCTTCATTTATCCTTGGTCAAGAATGAGGAAGATTACTTATAATACTTAGGTTAAAACCACAGTCTGTCTTGAACCATCCATTGAATCACACACTAAAATGCAAAATAGTCACCCTTCTGATGAATACTACCACAACCTCCAGGCACTTATTGAAGAATCCAGAGGTTGTTAGCAGGCTAGATAAGAGGAATAAAGGTTAGGGAGAAGGAGAAAGAAAGAAAGAATAGAATGGCAACACTGCATACATCTAAAAAAAAAATTGTAGCTGAATACAGCTTAGGAGCTCTTTCTTGCCTTCAGAATTCACTCTGAGAAGTGACTTTAAAAGTTTATTCAATTCCAGAGTACACCACGATACGTTCATAGTGAATGAGGACATGGTCTCAATAGAACGAAGGAACCTGCTGGCTATCTGTTTTTCTGTTGTTATTACCAAATAACTGCTTTGGTAAAGTATTACTTTTCCTGAGGCGGTCAACAGTCTCAGACAAAAACCAAAGCAAAACACTGAAGTTTGTCTAAATCATGACTACTATATATGTGATTTCTCAAATGTTCCTAATATTAATGCAGAAATGGTAATTTTTTAAGGGTCTGATAATAACTTCTTTCAGTAGGAGGTACTTGGAAGGTATAACAGAAACAACTCTTGGATAACAACTGCTATTCGCAACCATGGCAACAACTATCGACAACCCTGCTCCTGTTATCAAGTCTCCATGCACCAGATGTTCCTCTGCAATTAAACATCCACATCATGCTGCTGTGGTACACTGGCAAGAATACACATGATCCTGTGCTAACAATAGGTACATGCAATTTACAGAGCCTCCCTCAACAGCTCAACATCTACAGCAAGAAAGAGGAAAACACACTTTCTTCCTTATATGCCAAATGGCATAAATTAAAATAAATATTTTTAGTATTTTATTTCCCTTTCCTCTGAATTATACAGCTGCAAGAAAAAAGTGCACAATTAGGATAAAATCTCCTACCACAATGATTTAAGCAAAGAGGCTCAACCTCAGACTCAGGCCATGGGGATCTGAATTTGAATAGGAGGTATTTAGGAACAGGAAATACAGAACAAAATACCTACAGAATCTGACTGGCCAAATAATCTTTAATCTTTCCTTGTAAGCAAGCAGATAAATTTAGAAGTATGTTATACCACATTGTATCATTTCACCCACTCTCCACCAAAATCTTAAATATTTCAGGTAGTTTATTTCAGACTCTTAAAAAGCAAAACTGTAGAAATGCATTGAAGTCTAAAGATCATGGCTATCATTAGTCCCAAATGAAGACAATGCATGAGATGAGATTAATTAGATAAAGCATGGAGTTGTAAGAATAGAAGATGCTGCTGTTTCAACTGCTCTGTCCTGGAGTCCAGAAACACCCCCTCCCCCCCCCAAAAAAACCCAAAAAAAACCCCAAACACAACCAAAAAAATACACCCATGAAGTCCTAACTCAGGACTATTAAAAAAATAAAAATCATGCTAGGAAAGGGACAAGGGGTAAAGGGGACAAGTATGAGATTTCCAGGATCCCAAAGGGATCGTACATTGATGTGCACAATTCCAGGAAGTTGAGATTTGCTTTATAAATCCCTTCTGGTGCTTCAAGCCTTCCCAGAGGAAAACTAGCTTGGGACTGAGAAAAAAACTATTCCTACTCAATCCCTAAAACTCTTAAGTCTCTCTAAAGGTAAAACTGAAGGTTCGGAGTACCCTGAAGGGCTGCATGCTGCAGTATTTCATGATGATTTTTCCCTCAGACATCCTGTAACATTTTGGAATATCATTATGCCCAAATTTAAAAAAAAAAAAGAAAAAAAAAGAAAGGAATTTTATCTAGGAGTGGTATGCAGCAAGAAGGGTCCCAAAGGGGTCAATTTCTCTATATAGTAACCAAAGATTTCAGAGTGAGATTTCTGTAAAACAGCGGAAAACAAGAAAAATTTTGTAGCCTCCCACAGAACATTTATTAAGAAGGCCATTTAAAAACTGAGCTTCCTTCCAGAGGAAGATCTGGAAATCCTGGATCCAGGATTTCATATTCATCTGGCAAAAAAAGCATGAACCACAAGTTTTTTACCCATGCACTTTAAGCAGATATTTGCTTTGTTCACAATGTGTCAAATAGTGAGTAAGAGCATTGGCTTGATGCAGAATACCAGTACGAGTCTCCAAGTACTCACTCAACTTTGTGCCCAGTACTCAGTAAATCTGGACCAGGAGCTACTTAAATTGAATGCTGAAACTATTCTTAGATTTCTACAAATTTTACATTAAAAACGAGAAAAACAATATACATATACACAGCTGTCACTTTTGATTCCATCACTACTTAGTAGCAAAAATTCACAGCATCAGAGGTTGGAAGATCTGGAGATCATCTAGTCCAATACCGCTGATCCAAGCAAGATCAACTAGAGCAGGCTGCCCAGGATCTTGTCCATTCAGATCTCTGGAGACAGCAGAAAAGTATCCAGAGAAGATGTGCAGCCCAACAAGCCCTACTGGTGGAAAGGTTGCACACTGATGCAGATGTCACACATGTAAAACCAGAAGCAGAAAATACAGTCAGCTGTTCAAAGAAATTTAATTTTACTCACTAACACCTTTAATTATATACAGTCATTCCTTTCTCTGCCTCTTAAGTACACAGTGGGCATGGCACCTTTTTACTGTGCAACTATACAGTATCTACACAATTTTCTTGCTTGACAGCCAAAACTTGCTTTGAAGAAAAATATTATCAGCTTTCCAATCTATTTATGCATAGGCAAATTTACTTTCAAAGTACCACTACTACTGAAATTTATTTCACTTTCTGTTCCCCAGAAGGTAAGATCTTGTCATTCTCTCCTGTTGGAACGCTGAATGCTGAAACCTTCAGGCTTTCTGAATTGAAGGGTGCCAGCCCTCAAGCAAACATCTCCTTTGAACTGAGACCTTAGAAAAGGCTTCAGAAATTGAGTGATAGCACACAGTGTGTGTATAGTTTAGATAGTATTGTGTGATCTCACAGGGTGAAAAACTTGGATTTAGGATTTTAGTGTATGGTGATACATGAGAGCCAAGATAGAGAATTTTAAGTGTTAGTCAGGTTTTTTGCACCTTCTTCTTCACAGATCTGAGTAGTTTTCTGTTATAAAGTAAAAGAGGTCCGCACTGCGGATTTCAGGTGATCACAATTAGGTTAAAAACATAAATAACATAGATGTCCACTGTCTATTAGATAATTGGGACTTAAATGACCCTAGATAGACACCATTTTAGCTCACATCTCGTCAGTCTGTAATAGGTAATAAATTTCAGTGAGACTGCAAGAAAACAATATATATCATCTCTTAAGTTTTAATCACCCTGACCTTGGAGCAGGAAAGAGCCAGGAACTCTCACACTCTACCATCTCCAATCTTCTCCTCCTCGCATTCCAGGTCCTTCTGGGAAGCCTCAAGTAAATTCTTGAAAGATAGTACCCTACATCTGTCAGTCTCAGAGACAATTGCCTCAGGTACGTAAATACCAGTGTTAAGACAGAAAGTACCTTTTGGCAACTTGGTTGGTTAGTGTTTTGGTGGGGTTCATTTTCTGTGGTTTTTTGTTTGTTTTTTTGTTCTACCAGCTGTTCTAAAAACAACAGGTCCCTATTCTGCCTTTCCTTAAACCCAGCTATAATGCAGTCCCATTAAAGCCTTGATTAATACAAACCATTTTGTTCCCATTAAGGTAAAGAGACTGCAATTAAATAGTAAAAAGAAGAACAGAAGTGTAGCTGCAAGCTAAGCCCACGCAAGTCTGAGTTTGAGATAAGGCATACTTAAAAGATGAGCTACAACTTGTTCATATAATTAACTGCAGAAAAATATGGGAAGGCCTGTAAGCTGCTGGTGTTTTCATACCTTGGTTGCCTTTGCAAAAGTTTTATGGAGATAAACCAAGTTATGGGTGTTAGGTGAGCTGCATTCAAAATTCTAGAAATAAAAGGGATTTCCCGTCCACTTTTTGTTAAAGAAGCAGTTTACAGCTCTAGACAATATGAGATTATAGTAAAGGATTCCAGCTTATGCATACAAATCCTGAGTGGAATCATACCAATCACACACAGGTCATCAGTGGGGTGGGAACTTGCAGAAACTCATGCAACATCTCATGACGCAACTCCTGAGCAATAGATAATGTTGCTGATCAGAGCAGCCACTAAAAACTGCCACTATGCATTCTGCCACACATTTGCTAACACCAGAGAAATGCTCAGATTCAGCACCTCCCTCCACAGCCTGGAGCAGAGATCAAATGATCTCCAATTATTAAAGGTCTGGCTACCCACCTCACACTATTAGCCAGACATCCTTACTTCCTGCAATTTATCTCAGTGTCCTGCCACTTTGCTTTTTACAAAGTTATTATCTTCAGTCACTCCTTATCAGTGCAAATTAAACAGCATTCAGTGCAGAGAAAACTGAAGAACTGCACCATTAAATTCTAAATTTTATTCTTAAAAAGACAGATTTGTGGGGAGGGGGAATGGCCAAGATTTGGTAGGGAAAGAAAATGGCTCATATTTGACACAGTTAAGGACCTTCTGCCCCCTTCTTTATTACTATGCCAATCAAACCCAAACAAAAGTGGTGTCAATGATCCAGAGTTTATGCTAATGAACTTATTTCCCTATAGTAAAGCTAATCTCAACTTTCCACTCTTAATGTTAGTTTAAAGAAACTGAAAGCAGCTATATTATAGATATATACCGGTATCTATTCACAGATAAATCTGGCTATCATTTCTTGTAACTTTGAAACACGGCGCAAGTGCAATCAACCCAACATTACTAAATGTGTTATTCAATTTCTAAAATAATTGCATTCATAATATATAGAAATATCCTTATAGATGTAAGCAGTTATAGGCCCCAAATATCCAAAAGACTTAGTTCATTCCACTAAGACCAACTACATGCTTCCTCACAGTTCCCTTAACCTTTGCTCTCCACTGGCTCTGCTACTGTTCATTTTCCACCAGCTCTTACACTACCCAGACCCCTGCGGAAGGCAAATGAGCTTGGCAAGCCAGCAGACACAGCAGGCCCCAGAACAGAGCACAGACTTTTCTGCTGGCCAAGCACAGTAATTCCCACCTCTGGTGTTCAACACAAGGGAGAGGCCAGGAACACAAAACCAGGAGAAGCTGCATAGAGGAGAAGCAGCTTGATTAAAGGCAGGAAGAAAGAACTACTCTACATAATAGCAGTGAGGTGTCAGACCAGCTTGGTTACTTGTGAAATCACACACTAGCATTTTCTATTCCAGATGAACACGCAGTGTGAGTACAAGCAGACGATCCACATCATCACTTACACTGTTGTAACACCCCTGGCTATCTGAAGAAACAAAGCTGTCAGTCAAAAATAAGACAACGCATCTAAGTACTGTCACCACCTTTGCTCTTCATTCAGAAAAATGTCTGTCCATGGTAGGTTTGTTCCGTAAATGTGACAGTGAATGCAATAGGAGGAAAACAAAGAAGATAACAAATGAAGAGAGTCGTCCACTTCTACTTTTGTGGACATGCAAAAAGGCGCGTCACATGGTCTGCCAACTTTTCTGGTAGAGATACCAATCTCTTTGGAAAGTTTTGCATATACAAATCACACAGCAAACTCCATGTATAAAAACAAACAAATTTGGTAAACACCTTCTAGGTAGGGCATGAGTCCTAAGAGGTTTAGAAATCCCTTGTTTACTCTGAGGATAAGCTTTAACCATACATCCAAGGTCTTGCATTTCACAAAGCTGCAAAACAGATGAAAACTGATAAGATGTTTCTATTTCTAGGTCCTATTTATATCAAGATTAGGGAACAGCGTAGAAGGTCACAAAATTAGACATGTAAAATAATTCATAATCCTTTGGGTTTGCTACTCGGCTCCTAACTCCTCTCTGCTCCATTACTCTGCCAGGCTAAATGTGAGGATATGTCCAACAGGAGACTATAGAAACAAGGTGTTGAGAAGAAAAGCAGTCAGAGAAGAGATCCCAGCCAAGACAAATCAAACAGAAATGCGATAGCGAAAGTAGTAAGAAATTCACTAGGTAAAAAAGCATTGTGTTACTACGTTGGCATATTTTCATGTGCAAACTTGATACTGGTAGGTAATGTTCTATTTTCATGGCAATGTCACAATGCTCTTGGTAGCATATAGATCCATGAACTTCCTGGGTATGCATTCTCTCTCTGCAGTAATGCAATATTTCATACTGGCTAAGGTTTCTACAGAACTACATCATTCTACCTCATTTGAACCACAAAAATTCACCCCCTCTGTGCTTTTCCAGACAGAGCCATACATCTCACTGAACTTGAGCAAGGTCACGTTCCAATTACAGCAACAATGAATGGCCGGAAACACCCATGGAAATTCACAGATCCTTTATTTTATCCATTCAGTCGGTTACTGAACCAACCTAAGGTTTCCGCATTTTGTTTCCAAAGGAAGGAAAGAAAACTTGAGAATACTGATGTCCTGAAAATGCCCTGAGCAGATACAACCTTCACACGAAGTCCATTGTAGATACTTCCTATGAGATGCTACTGTTTCATCAAAAATACATGATGGCCTCGCAATCAGCTTTGCAATGCGATTGTTAGCTTCCAGTTGTGTTTCTCAGTTCCGGGAGTACTTTAAAAAACATTCAGATTAGTTTCAGATATTCAGCATTTAGTATTTTAACCTCTTCCAATATTCTGCGAGCAAGAAATTACATATTCAAAGCATCCACTAACTGTAATGACCATGCTTCACCATCATGCTGTTCATTTGCAATGTTAGACAAAATCCAACCAGCAATGAAAATTTCTTCCGTTCACTTTCTTAGAAGGAGCCTTTTTAAGTTATTTAAACCAGATGGGAACACTTATAAAGTTTCATTAGTGAAAACTGCTCTAAGATTTTATTTCTAACAACTTGGGGTTTTTCTCAGTTCCATTCAAGAGGTGATACTCAGGACATGAACACTGAAAACTTGAGGACTGCATCTTCGTGACCTTCAGGGCAGCAGGACGATTTCTTTGCCAGCTGCTACAGTCACTGAAAATCCTGCTCTACTGGTTATAACCTGCAAGGTGCTGGCGGCAGAGGGGCTGCAGGAGCAGCTTCGGTGGGGAAAGGCCAGGGGTTGCCCTGCCCCAGGCCCAGCTGGTTCCAACAGCGCCACAGCCAGACACAGCTGAGCCCCTCAGCACAACTGGCAACACTTCTGGGAAAGCGTATTTGAGAAAGGGCAGAAAATGCCACAGAACTAAATAAACAAAAGAGAACAAAAGGAGTGGGAAACAGCAAAAAAAACCATCAAGGTCAGAGAAGGAGAGGGACGGAGGTGCTCCACGGCACCAGGAAAGGGACCCAAGGGACTTGCCAGGGAGGACAGGTGATACACCCCGAAGGAACTGTACCACGTGGAGAACCTGTTTCAAAGCAGGACCGCTGTCAGTGGGGAGCTTATGCCAGCGCAGAGGAAAAACCTGAGAAGGAAGGAGCAGCAGGAATAAACTGTCTTGCACCGACTGTGAACACTTTCCCCCCGCACCACATGGGGAGGGGCACAGGAGTCTGGGGCACAGGAGTGCAGTCCAGCCTGGGGAAGGGGAGAGAAAAGGCATTACTTTCATGTCTGTCTTTCTGTCCCAGTATCTGACTATTTTAATTGGCAACAAATTAAATTCAGTTACTCCAAATCAAGCCTATTTTGCCCCCCAAAAAAGTAAGTGATCTCCTTGTCTTTATTCAAAGCTACAATCTTATCCTACCTTTTGCCCCTGCCCTTCTAAGGAAGGGGAGAGACTGAGCAGCTGGGTGGGCATGTGGTGTTAGCCAAGGCTAACTCAGCACCCTGCACATAACAGTTTTAACCCAATCTTTTAGCAGAATGCTGATGAAGCAAGAGATCAAACCAAGATTTGTGCTACATGGCAGGAATCTCATTACTGCTGCTGAGTCCTGGTTCTGAAGTAGAGAAATACAATACAAACAGGCTAAGTGGCCAACAAATCTGAGTCAGATTAAAGACCCTTTTTTCATTCATCCATTTATCTATTTATCCATTGTGAAAAGCAAAGCATGTCACAGGCTTGACTCAGAATGCACATTTTCTATGATCCAAATTGTAACTATTACATACAGAATAGCAAATGTAGTGACAAATTCATCGATATTTCTCTTCTCTCTTTTTCTTAAAGCTCAGCAAGCTCAGAAAGCCTTTCAAAAGCAAACCATCAGACACATAAATTTGTTCTAGTATCACGTTTATGCATCCAAAATCCTACCTAAACTGTCATTTATATTTGATCCACTACCAGATTTTATACACAGACTTCTGTTAGGGAATAGATAGGATCCATCAGCAGAACTAAACAATAAACAATACAGTAATCAAGTCCACTCAAAATGCTGCACCTTTTAAGGGCTGCATTTCATCAGAAGTGCATACTATAATTGCCTTGTGTATCCACACAGACTTTCATCCTGGGAGCTGTCATTGCTGTTTCTTCCTTCATCTTACTTAGGCTGCAAGCTTCAAGAGATGGGAATTTGCTAATGCAAAACAGCCCAAATAATAACTTGGATCATTAAACTTTTTATCAAGTTGTCTAATCTCCAGTTCCAAAAAGGAGCTGTAACTGAGTCCTAGTAAAATAAATCTATTCTTTTGCAATAGTGCAAGACTGAAGAGATTACTAGAGAGCTTCCCCAAAGGACTCATTCCCAACTGTGTTCAAAGAGCAATAAACACTATTCCGAGCAATGTTGATATCCTCTGTTAAAGTGTTCCAGCATTCAAAAGTTAAAGCCAATTCCCTACACACCAATGCATGGTCAGAATGAAGATCCCCTTCCCTTTCCCTCTTCCCCATGCTTTTAAATCATTCCTATGACATATTGTTACACATTCAACCAAAAACCAGATTTTTGTTATTCATTCCCAAGTCAAAACATCAGTACAGAAGGATGCAGTAAAGTTCAGGGTACTGAACTTTTAAGTTCATTGCTTCACATTAAATAACAACAGGGATATGCATCAGAGTGCCTTTCAGTTCACATCTCTCTTCATGGAAGAACAGAGACACTGCCTCTCCTTGGTAATCTCACTAGCTCATAACCTTGGCCTGCAACTTGTTAGGTACACCTGGATCTGGAAAACAAACTTCCAGTTATCCACACTCTCAACAGCATGTGAAGGCATTTCATTAAATAAATTACTCTCCTCCTGTGCTACTCCAATAGAGAAGAGAAGTCCCACATGATCACCTAATTTCCTGTTTATGTTCTCAGTTAGCCAGACTTGGAAGTCATGGACGTTGACTTAATCCTTCACATACTGTCAAAAAAGAGATAAAATATGCATATGATACTTTCCCATGTTTTAAAGATCAGGAAATGCTTCAATAATTTGTATTTTGACTGGTACAGAATCTAGAAGATGCCTTGATAGGAAAACCACTGAAATGTAAAGTTATGCAGATTGCATAATCTCTGATATGCTTCAGCTAGGTAAAACATACACAGGTGAGAGAAATTTAAGTCAAATTGTCACTAACATCCCCTGCCTAGCTCTCCTTGGCTGTCTGAAATACCTAAGTATATCTTGAAACTATCAAGATCGTGTTTCCCAACTAGATAGCAAAAACATATTCGCCTTTGCTTGACATGATCTCTAACTGGCTCACAGTCCATCACTCAATGATGCATGTCCTGAAACTAAAGATACCTTCCTATCTTTTCATTCATGTTTATTTTTAGTTAGCATAACACCAGTGTCAGGAACACCATTCAGTTGTTATTAAGCCCAAAACATATGTTATCTACTAGCCATTTATTCTTAAATTCTTTTCTCTCCTTTGAGTCAGGCTCTTCCTCTTTTATTTGTGTTTCTATAGAGCTGAATCATGCAGTTTTCTTTCCCACCTAAAGATGCAAAGCTATCATTGCTTTCACAACAAACTTCCAGTGATGTCAATGTTATGCCTCATCCTCTCAGTTAACTTATCACCTCGGAATTCACCCCAAACTCTGTCTTCACAGACTTGACTGCTCCCTGACAATACCTCCAGGTCCACCTCAAGCAGATGAGTGAGCCCAGACAGGCACACACTACCCCCATATTTTTTCTCACACAGAATTAAGGCATCCATGGCAAAGTGAACTTCCTCTAGCTCCCTCGTTTATTACATGCTTCCATGCCTCACAATGAAGCACTGCTTTTCACCTCTTTCAGTTAAACATGAAGAAGTCTCTGACATAAGAATTAAGGGAACAAGCAAAATATTTATAGTTTTCACAGCAAAACAAATGAAGCTGCACTATACTGCTGAGGTTTGCTACGAAGAGAAAGGACGGAAGCCTTCACACGACACGCAGCGCACAGACACTCAGGCAGTCACAGAAGGCAGAAGGACATTTCGGGCTTTATGCACACTGTCAGCATGTGCGCCTGCAAACTGCAGCGCTCGTGATGAACACCGGGCAGCTCCGCGCCCCGGAGCGCGCACGCCCCGGGCCGGACGGAGCGCGGCCCCGCGGGGGCTCCCGGGCGGGC
>WBMY01011664.1:385112-471109 GCA_013397315.1 Donacobius atricapilla
TGAGGCGCCGCTGCCGCCGCTCGACCGCGGTGCCCGGGCGCCCGCGGGAGGAGCCGGGAGAGCAGGAGGGGGAGCCATGGAGGGAGAGAACAGGTCTTCTAATGCCGCCGCCGCGCCGCTGGCAGCGGGCCGCTAGCGGGGGCGCCGGCAGGAGCTGCCCCTGCAGAAGCTCACAGGCGCGGTGGGCATGGCGCGTTCAGCTGAGACTATTCCTCCGGGGGCCAGTGGTGAGCACACACCGCCCCTCTGCCACACCTCCCCCTTCCACAAAAGGTAACGCGGAATGAGTTCCTGCCTGTCTCCGGCCAGCTGCTGGCCCGCCCTGACGCCCCTCGCCCACGCTGGCTCGGGGGGTTTCCCCTGCTGCATGGCGCTCTCCCACTGCCGTGCCCAGGCGCGGTCCCGCCGCCCCAGGAGCCGGCAGCGCTTACACACCGCGCTCCCGACCCGGCGGCCCTCAGCACGGCCCCCTGCTCGGGACGCACCTGCGCCTCAGGCGAAAAACAGAGGCAAAAAAAAGGTACAGAGGCTATGCCCTATGGTTTGAGAAAATAAATGCATTTCCAACATTCGGCTAGAATAAAAAAAGTTAGCTGAAGCAATTCCAATGGCACTGTGTATCTTTTTCAAACATTACATCACACATATGTGACACGCCAATTCCACAAATTTATATACACCTTGGAAAGCTGCAGCCACGACTGATTTTCACGGAAAAAGTAGCAAAAAGACCTAGTCAGGGTTAAAAATCTCACAAGTTGCCACTTACTTTTCACAAAATAAGGATACAGCCCATTATGAGAGAGAACAGGTTTTGCAGAGATCCAGTGTAGCTACATACAACATGAATTTAAATTATTCAGGTGTCTCACTCCACATCCTTGGGTCATAGCGCAGACTTGTAGAATTAATTCTTTTAATGCATAAAAATGAGAATTCAGTGAAGCCACAGGAATTTGGTTGAGTTTGGTGAGGATGACTGTCACAGATGATGATGAAGATTCAAAAAACAGGCTCGATGCAATTTTTGCTTTTACATTCATCGCACTCCTCTGGATCTAGCACATGTTAGTCTTCAGAAATTACAAGTTCGTGAAGTCAGAAGTCAAATTTGGGCAAATGTAAAACTACTGTTCTATAAATAGATCTGTTAAATGTAAACATGACATTGCCTGTGAGCATTGAGAGAGCTGTTCACGTAACAGCATTTCTAAGCAATTGTCTGGTTTGTGTGTGTTCACGTATACTAGGGACAGGTGCTTTCTGAAGTTTTGCTTGGTTTTGATCATCAGCTGAAACATGAGAAACAGTATGCATTTTTTAAAGATCTGTAGTTCCATTGAATCACTAATTGACCAGGAACAGAGCCAGCCTTACACAACTAAAAGCCTGTTAGTGTGTTCCCCAGCTATATCTTCAATGTAATAAATACTACTTCCAACAGATCTTGTTTTCCTTCTGTCATCCTTAGACCATCACAGCTATTGCAACCCTATGACAAGCATGAAACGTCTTTTTTGGTGTTTTGAGTAATTTACTTTTCATTCCCAGTGTTATTAAAAGCATAACAACACAAAATTCAGATTGTAATTTGCCTTTTAGTCAAGTTGATTTTATAGCACCTTCAGGTTACAGTCCCATTTCAAATATTCTTCAGATTTTAAAAGTGAAAAGAAATAGTAGCAGAACATAACAGTGTTTTAAAATACAATGGGGTACTACAGGATTGGAGAGATGATGTAGTAATGTAACAAAATCAGAAGGAGAAATAAGTAATAAAACATTTTTTGCATACATATTTTTTCAGAAGATCCAGAGAACATCCAACTGATTATAACATGTTTTTTTACTGGGGAGAAAAGATAAGTTAAAAATTAGGGAGGAAAAGAATGATAATTCAAAATGTTTGATATTATAACTACTAGTTCTTTTACAGATAAGACTATGAAAACTAAAATTTCAACTTCCTAAAAGAGCTGATTTGCCTATGAGGATTATTCATATTGATTCACAACAATTCTAACACATTTTGTTAGCACTGATCACATAATTTCACTAAAAGCTACCAGCAATAGTATTAAAATATTTACATTACAGCTCATCAGGCTTATTATCTCAACAGCTCCTATTTATGAAGTGAGACATCTATGCAGAAGGAATTAGCACATTTTAGCATGCTTAGAAAGCCTGCTTTAACGTTAATGAAACTTCCATACACCCAAGACTGCTCTGAGAAGATTCCATTGTAGATGACCCATAATGGAATATAATAATGGATTTTGAATGACTGGCATAAAAGTAATAGAGAAAAGAAGTCTGATCCTGCATGTTTTGTCAAATATCCCTTATTTTTTCAACCTTAAACAAAGTGTTGTTTTCTGCAAATGGCCTATTTATTACACTATTGGGGCAGACCAAAGTATATACATATTTGGCTAGAAATACTCTGCTTGTAAGGTGAGGCTGCCAAACATAGAGAGATAACTGGTGAAAAGGAGGGAAATTCAAAATGCAGGAAAAGTAACTAAGATGTATTGGTCAATCATTTTGCCATCTCTCCCACTCCATTCTCCCAAACAGAGGGAAAAGAAGTGGTGGATTGTTCAGTGCAATTTCATGAGCTTGGTATGAAGAAACAGGGCCTTTCACTACACAGCTACACGCTGTGGTGGTTTGACCTAGGTGGATGCCAGGTACTCCCCAATGCCACATGATCATTCCCCTCCACAAGTGGTCAAGGAGAGAAAATATAATGGAAGGCTCTGGAGTTGAGATAAGGGCAGGCAGAGGTCACCCACTGATTACTGTCACGGGCAAAACAGACTCTATTTGCAGATATTAATTGGTTTTATTACCGACCACAATTAGGGTAGAGTTATAAGAAATAAACCAAATCATAAAAACACCTTCCCCTCTACCCTTCCTTCTTTCCTGGGCTCTACCTCCTGCCCCCCAGCAGCAGAGGCCGACAGGGAACAGGGCTTACGGTCAGTTCATCGCCTGTTGCTTCTGCCACTGCTCAGGGAGAGGAGTCCTTCCCCTGCTCCAGTGGGGGTCCTTCCCATGCGAGACAGCTCTCCATGAACTTCTCCAGTGTGAATCCTTCCCATGGGCTACAGTTCCGCATGGACTGCTGCAGCATGGGTCCCTTTACACAGGATGCAGTCCTTCGGAACAGGCTTCTCCAGTGTGGGTCCCAAGTCACAAGTCCTGCCAGAAAATCCTCCCCAGCACTGGCTTCTCTCTGCACAGGTCTGCAGGTCCCTGTCAGGAGTGTGTTCCATGGGTTCCCAGCCTTCCTCTGGACATCCACCTGCTCCAAGTGGGTCTCTGCTCCCCCGCTGACCTCCGTGGCTGCAGGGGCGCAGCTGCCTCACCATGGGCTGCCCCACGGGCTGCAGGGGAATCTCAACTCTGGCGCCTGGAGCACCTCCTGCCCCTCCTTCTGCACTGACCTTGGCTCCTGCAGAGCTGTTCCTATGACATATTCTCACTCCTCTCTTCCTGGTCACAATTACACCCGTGCAATAACATTTTTTCCTTCTTAAATATGTTATCACAGAGGCTTTACTATCAGCTCTGATGAACTCAGCCTTGGCCAGCAGTGGGTCCATCCTGGAGCCAACTGGCACTGGCTTCGTTGGAGGTGAGGGACACTTCAGCAGCTTCTCACAGAAGCCTCTCCTGCAGTGTCCCCTCCACTACCAAAACCTGGCCACAAAAACCCAATACACACACTGATATGGTACTCTCACACTTCTCATAACCTGAAAATAAACCTGGTAAAGAAACTTTCTGCACCAGTACTCCACACAGATCCATGAGAAACAGGTGTGATGGGTCTTTATACAAGTGACAATGTTAGAGAGAATATAAACTGACTTAAATAAAGTAGCACTTTATTCTCTGCTAAGATATTAAACATTCTACAACAAGGAATTGGAAAAAACAATTCAAAAAGTACTTGCATTTAATAAAGGCAACATATGAAACTAGAATGCTCAAAACCCAGAGGAGAGGAAAAAACCTCCAGCAAGCAAACTTACAGGGTCAATGGGTTTTTTATTCCAGACCAAATTTTTTGCTTCTTAGACAAATACTATTCACCACTGAAGTGGCAGGGAAGAATCCAAGATTACCAGCCAACTTGTGTCAAAGGTTAGCAATGCTTTTCACTCTTTAAAGAAAAAGTGTTTAATATGCAAGTTCACCTACTACTCTGGTTTTAGTTTGGCATTCTGACCAGTGATATGTTGGGTTTTTTCAAAAGGTTTGTCTGAAACTGCTAGTCATAATGCTGATTATTAAAATTATTTTTCTACCTATAGCATATATCAGAGAAAGAAAACAATTTGGGGGAAACTGTGATGCTACAGAAGACTGCATAAAAGTCCTTTTTTTTTATATCCATAGTAAAATAAAATAAAAAGTAAACATAAAAAGCTTTTCCTCAGCAGAAATGGTAGTTTTATCAATCTTATTTTTCAATTAAAATCAACATTGTAATGCCTATTAGAATGTTAAATATATTCCTACTGCAAGTGATCAGAGATGCAATTCAAATACTATTTATATTTTAAAGCAATCATAATCAACTCCTACTACCGTCTGCTATTTTCTCAAATGTGAAGTGCAAAAATTCTCATGCCAAAACTCATTAGTGTGATAATTAATTTCTCTACAGTGAAGAGCACAGCTCATAACCATAATGGAAGCAAAACTTCTACTGGAACTGAAGTCTTTATTTATTTTTTTTTTTTTCAGTGAGTGCAACATTGTTAGCAAAAGGAGGCGACTACACAGTTCTCCATTCCTACTGAAGTCAGTAATCTCTATGAAACTGAGAACAGACCATATGAAAAATTGTTTGAGGAAATAATTTCACAGTGACATTTGTCTCCTTTTTGAGAGTATAAACATGCTGTTTGAGGGGAAGTGAGACTTTAGTGAACAGTGTCCACTAAATCAACAGTTTGACAACAAGCCCATTATAAAATCTGCCACCCCTGCCTCATAGCAAGGAAGACAGTAATGTAAAATGTGAAATAAACTTTTATCAAATTATTTCAACATTTCAAGGCTTTTTACTTAGATGAATTTATTTTCTTAGAGATAAAATTGTTACATCTGCAAAAGTACATTTTCTTGTACACCATTAAGCCCATATGGCTGTTTGAAAATTAAAATCATACACAAAACAATTCAAGAAAACTTAGCAACCTGAAAAGCTTTCCTCACAATGGACTTTTGATTTTGAAGTTTGTTGCCTTCAAAGTGATTCAGTTCATACTGCACTTGTGAGATAATGGGCAATTGATACTGAAAATGGAATGTATGCCTGTATAATCAGATAAACAGATTTTTTTACTATTTTATGAAATCCCTTGATGTTAGTTCACAATCTTTAATGAATGACAGGGGCTAGCAGTCATTGATATTGAATGTCTGAATCCAAAGTTTAATTACTAAATGTGCTGAACAAAACCCCCTCAGACTCCAAGACAGGTCCTTTCCAAGCCAACTCATGTGAAATGGGAGCCAGCACTGCCAGTGAAAGGGCAGCAAAGTATCACTCAACTGCCAGTATCTACTAAAATCATGTTCTTCCAGCTCAATGTTTTATATTAAATTTTAAACCTGTCACACTGTGCATGGAAATATCCTCTGCACCACAAATGCACATATTTACACACACTAAAAAGACACCTCCCAGAATTTTAAAAAAACTGCACTCCACTATTTTTTGAAGGCTGAATAAATGTATTTTTATCTGAATTGTGATTTGCTCCACAACCGTACTTTTACAATGATATGGTGTCAGTAAATTTGCTATCCTATATTAACATGTAGTAAGAAATAGTAAGCAAAATGGGAAGAAAAATGCTTTAGTTCAGTGTTTCTTTTTTATTGTGTTAGTGTAAAACATTTCAGTCTTGTTCAAGGATCTAAGGATTTCAGATAAGTGCTCTGGCTACTTTTAAGTTCACAGAAAAGCCAGGGTAGGGTCTAATCATGGGTCTTTCATTGTTCCACTCTCATGGTAAGCCTCTTTCCTGCTCTATTTCAGACTGGTGTCCAACACAGCTCGTAGGGAAGCAAGTGAAGAGGGATCCCGCACTGTCTTTGCACAATAACAAAGCTTACAGACACAGTTCAGCCAAATTCTAGATTTGATTCAGATTATATCTTAATCTCTAGTTTAAACTCAAAAAAGAATTTCTTCCTAGACAAATTGAACCTCAGAGGCAAAGACGTTTTCATATTCTTTTGACTTAATTATGAAAACAGTGTACAGAATAATATTAGGGATTTTTAAAAAATAGTAATTACGTTTTTAGAAAGATACAACGGTTTTGCACTTCATTAGGCCTCTACTTTTCAAAACAGAAAACCAGCCATGTACCATTTTTTACTATTTCTTAAGGGAAAAAATAAAATACAATGGCATACTCATTCAAACGAGTTGCTTGCTGCAGTCAGCGATAGTTAAACTGCTTGCCAGCTCCATTGCCAGACCACCAGAGGGAGTCAAAAGCTATATATAACATTGGAAAATTTCTAAACCTGTAAACAGCTTAAAACATTGACAGAAAATACTTTACGTTGATAGTACTATGACAAATGGCTATGAAGGTTGCTGAGGACAATGAATAATTTTAGCAACGTCATCAGTTCATTACTATCCAGAGGCAAGAAAAACATTGGTGACAAAGGAGTGCTCAGCAACTATTTTTGTTCTGTGTTTAGAAAGAGTAAAAAATCATGCATTTAAATTAGATGTTTCAGTTATGTTAATACTGGAGAGAAGTCTTTAAAAAAAATCAGCAGATCCAGAATTAGTACCAAATAGTCTTAAACAAAGAGTGGCTCCCCTGGGGCTCATCATGTGCCTTTGAACAGGTCATGGGACACCAGGGGCATCCTGAGGACACTGGGCTTGTGCCTGTGTGCCAAAGGAAGGTGGAAGATAGTGGGAGAACACAGCTTGCCCAGCCTGATGTGACCCTAAGAGAAAATCTGCATACAAGGCTACATTATTATGTCCCAAAAGCGAGGCCCTTAGCAGAGAGGTGAGGAGACTTTCTAGGATCAACCACGGAAAACTCCAAGAGATCCATCCTAGTCAGAACCACTATGAGGTGGACCCAGTAACACAAGTGTGAGCTGCTATTTCTGCATAGCAAATACGAGTTCAGAGACCTGACATATCACCAGTTTCTGCCATACAAACTGGCAGAATTAAAAAAAAAAATTCTTTATGTTCTAGAAATTAACTATCATGTAAAGAAAACTGTTTAAAAACAGAGTAACAGGGAAAACAAAAAACAAAACAACCCAAAAAAAAGTTAAGACCTGCTCCAAATAAAGTTATATAAGAAATTAGACTTTATAAAAGTTATCATAATAATTAACTATTTGGTTAAATACCAAGGAGGCAGCAGATTCTTCCAGTCTTGATGTCTCCAAAACAAGACTGGATGTTTTTCAGGCAACATGAATTGATCAAACACGCTATTTGTCTAGAGACAACTGATTTACATTTGATACAGGGTGCCAGGAAATCACAGACAATTCCCTGAAATCCTTGCATTGTGCAGTGGCACCTGCAAAACACCAGGCATCACTGAAGGCTACCGAGGAAAAAGCAGCCAGCATCGTTCTGCCACAGCGTGGCCCACATCGTAATCTGCACTGGAGTGCTGGTGCAATTCTGGTCGCACCGGTTTGACTCAGCATTACATTTATGACAATATTCAGTTGGCTTTACGCACTACAACTTACCTTATCTGGTCTAACTCAACCTTTCAGAATTCCATTGCCTAACACTTGCTCTTGTAGGTCAAAAGACAAACTCTGCAGCTTCGGAGATTCTCTAATTTTTTTCCTCTTTATATCCTCTGATATGTCATAGTTCCTTTCTATGAAAAGCTCAATGTAGTATTTCCAGAGATTACGACTGAAACATGGTTCATTTAAAGTCCAGTAAGATGATCAAAGAAGTCTCCAAAAGGTCTAGCATTCATCTGAAACCACAGAAAATAATTTCCAGTCTGCTTCAGTGCCCTGGAGATCATTCTATCAGCACAGATAAAGTAAGAATACCATATATGCTTTTTTTAGCTGCTTGATAAAAACTCAAGTAGAAAACAATGTTACTGTGATTAGAGCTGGTCGGAAATGGATGTGAACTATCCTCCTGTGGACTTTATCCATCTTCACAAAGATGATTCACAAGCAAAACTGCCAGTTTCAGCCTCTTACTGCTCCTGCTGGATCCAAATACAGGTTCCTGAAAATCCGAAGTTCCACATCTGCGGGACAAAGATGATTTCTCCTACCTGCTGCTGACCTAACTACTTCAAAGTGCCAAAGCCAGCCAGCCAGATCTGGCACCTTGTTCAGAGTATATTTAGATACAAGTTTGAAGGTGCTACTTCAGCTCATTGCACTCATTTCCCCTGCTCCAATTTTTTAATTATTTAGTTACTTTTAAAATTGTTCTTTTTGTACTTCTAGCACTATTCATTCTGTTTGTCATCTGAATGACATCTGAAGAGTAAGGTACCTATTTAATGCGCAGGGCAATTTAAGCTGGGTATTTCCATGCTGATAAAGGAAAATGTTTATTGCACAGTCTTTCTTCATACTCTTATTTCCTCTGTAAATTGGTCACTCAACACGACTGTTCTTTTTGGGCAGAAATACCTATGTATTACCTTTTCGGACAAGCAGAAAGACTACAGAAATCAAAGAGATAAGTGGGTTAACATAAACAGAATGGCCAGGACAGAACTAAGTATACAATAAGGGGAGTAAAAATAAACAATAGCAATTAAAAGCAAACACCACATACACACCCCCTGAAAAACCTAAACAAAACCTGGATAACCTACCTAATCCCAATGTATACTAGAAAAATGTAGGATTCTTTAGGCATGGTGATGGCATTATACCATAAGGTTTTACATATATAGGCATATTCCTACATTTTCCTCCAAACCCAAGCTCCTGACAGTGCTGGAGATCAGAAACAGCTCAAATACTATCAGTCTGTCATAGAGACTTGTTCAGATATTTCTCCCTACTGCCAGAGAAGTCATGCATAATGCAACAGCCAATAAGCATCCTGGTTATTACCAATAAAACTGCCTTCACCCACGTATCATCATCTGCCTAGCATAGAGATGTTTGCTTTATTTTTTTAATTTTTCTGTGAGAAGAGTTCCCAGCACACACAGCTTCAAGAGTAGGAAGAACAATGGACATGCAGACCATCAGTGACTACAGGGAATGGTATTGCTCTGCACTGTGCACAGCCCTGGCAAGAGCTTCTCCTATGTGAATCCAAGGCTGACTTGTTAACAATGACATGATGTACTTCTCCAGATTGCTTTGCAGTAACTTTGAAGCCACCACAGTGGTTAACCACACAATGTAGGGCAACAAAAAAAGGAGAAAAATCCTCTTCCTATTTTGAACACCATAGCCTGAAGAAGAAAACAGGCTGCTGAAGATCAAAACCTTCAATACAGTTATCACTCCAACACAGCAGAAGAGTCTGATTTGCCAAATGTTGATCATACCCTGGTGGTTTACAAGACTTGCAAATAAGAAGCACTTCCAAGAAAGAAGCCCAACACTAGATTTTCCTACAACTTGTGGCTCTGACAGGACTGGCCTGAAGGCTGGGCTTATCATCCTTCAAATACGCATGGATAGACTTTAACAGCTCTAGAGACAGGAGCATTCACCTGATACCTGGTTCCACTAATCTTCCATAAGTCCTGAGAAGTCTTCCAGAACACGGCTTTCCTATATTTTTTCCACCACTGTATTCACAAAATAATCCTTTCTTCTAGTCTTTTCCCATCAAATTCAGAATCCTTCTTTGGATGCACTCCAACAATCCTTATTCATTTTCTGAATACTGGGAAAAATTCTCTTGCTTTTTGATAAACTTCTATCACAAGGTTTTGCATTTTGTTGGCATGACAAAGAATTTGAGAGAGGTGTGTATTTGTCAAAAAGAAAATTTCAGTGTAATCTGTTGATAACTGGCATTAAGGAAATAAGGAAATTAAACTCCATGATGCTGTATTTGCCATTTGAAAATGGCACTGCTTCCAAGAAGTTGTCAGGTTAATCTGTGTGGGGTTTTTTCATTCAAAAAGATTTTAATTGAATGTGGAGATCATTGCTCCTTCAAAAGCAATGGTGTGCAACCAGAATGTCCTGTAAATTACAGTGAGGCAAAGCACTCAGCATTCCCTTCTTCCCGTTTCTTTCCCTCTCCCCACTCCCTGCCCACACTGACACATGAAATAGAACGCCCTGTTCCCCTTGCTGCAAATTAACACAGCCTGCTCCTTTATAACCAGCTGTCAGAATCTGTCACCAACTCCTTTTTTGCCTTCACAGCTTCAAAGGTAAAGGTAGAAATTAGGGATGATTTCTTCTACTAGGACTCCAGCAAAAGTTTTTAGCTGGCAAGAAACAATTTTGCAGGTTTCTTTCTTCGCAGGTGAAAGAGAACAATACTGTAAAGACATCTGTACGCATCCATATTTGCTGCAGGAGCATCTTTAGACTTTCAAGGTTGAAAGCCAGTGCCAAACTTTTGTTCATTTTTGTATTCCACATGTATGTTAAGATTCAAAGCCTGTTCTTACTTTGGTCCTGAAGTAGATCTCAAGTCTTCGTTTTAATATGACAGCACTAAAATTGAACTGACTTGCCACAGCTGCATAGCAATTGGACTGACATGGTGATATATACTGAGCAGAACTGTATGAACACTTGAACTTAAAAGCAGCAGGGACACAGCACTTTGAGCTCTAATTTGTAGCATCCCTCTACTGCGAACACATTACCAGAGAGTGGGATCCTGTTCCCTCAAGTAGGCATAGCTTCAACAACAGTAACTGTTACACAGAGCAGAGTTATCTGTTTAAAGGATGAGAACTCAAGGAGACACCTGAGAAAAGCTTTGAGGTATTTGCTGCTTTTGTGAATTTAGTTTCTCTTCTCCACTGTATATTACATTTAAAGGGAAAAAAACCCCATATGTACTATTACTACTGAGTGAGCTTCTGCAGACCATACAATGATACCTCTGTAACCAGTCACCTCAAGTAACTTAGGGACAAATTTCAAGCATTGTCCCCTCTTTGCAGCATCATCTTTTAATTTCCCTCCTTCGTCTCACTCTCCTAAACTCTAAAGACTTTACACCTGGAAGCTTTTTTAGCATAGTTGCATGTCACACAAAATCACACCCATAACTTAGATAAAATGTACTTGGTTAGACATAGTTTTATCAGTAAATATCATTATTATACATGCATATTTTGAAATGGTTACCCTTCCAAACAGATTTCTTTTGGTTATTCACATGGCCTAATCCTAAATCCTTTGATTTTTCTCCTACTTACAAAAATAGACCTTTGGTCATACTAAGAGAACTACATATTTACAAAAAAAAAAAAAAAACCCAAACCAAAAAGCCTAGGGAAAATCAAATGAACATAAATGAGACCAATTTTAAGATTTGATGCTGGATTTGTTGACAAATATCTTTGTATTAAGAAAGATGTAAGAAGTTTGCAATTAGTTTGCAGTTTTGTCTGTTAGGTTTTTTGGCAGTTCCTGAAGCAAGTAAAGAAGAGTTCTCTTTTTCTTTCCTCTATTACTGGCATTTCAAAGGAAGTTAGCAGACTTCTGCATGACTCTTGTAAATACAGTTAGATTGGTTGCCAAGTTTTAAAAGCAATTTTACATGTGAATAATATGGATTCCTTTCTACCACTGAATAAAGTATTAGTCAGACCAGCCCATAGCATTTCTACCTAAATACTTATAATTGTTTCCCAGCCAATTGCTGTCTTCCATTTCTATCACACAGAACATGAAGGTTGTCAAAACACGTGTTTTCTTGAAATTTACATTATTGCAGGTCTCTTGCATTTCTCTATTATGAAGTTTCTGGGTACAACAAACAAGAGACTGTTTCAGCTGGTCTACGTAATTGAAAGCATCACTTTATTTTCTAATGCAGACTACAGGAATCAGTCTGAGTTTTCTTTTCTGCACAGGTGTTCTGAACATTCAGAATCTATTCAATATGTGATATATAAAAGTGTATGATGGCAGGTGAAAGCTAGTGAACAGCTCTGCATTTCTTCTACATTTAGAGAACCCGGTGCCTTGTGGGCCACAGGACCAAACTGAGAAGTGTTTTTCACTGGCAAAGATCAAAGCACTTTTATCTCTTTACAACTGAAATACCCATGTTATATTCTGTTCTCTCAATCCAGAATATTCAGTCAACTATCTCAGCTGAAGAAAGGCAATGTCATGTTTTGCCATGCAAAAACTGGATTTTGAAAAAGACTGTCACTTTCCCCACTTCACATGGGGGAAAGAATGAAGACCATTAACTTACTAAAACCACCTGGAATGATACTTGAGACATAACAAATAATTTCAATATGATGAACTAAATGTTATAAAGCTACACACACACATACCAGGGACCTGCAGAGGTAGGAAATATGTTTATGTTGGACAACTGGCAAGAAAGCTTGCAATTCATTGTCAGTGAATAATACATGCACATGGAGATAGCCAGGGGAGAAATTACCCCTGAAAATATCTTCCCAGATGCTTCTCGCCTCTGACTTCTTATAACCTTCTTCCTGTTCTATGGCAGCCTCCTTATCTGGTCCTCAAAATCTGTGTGAGTCCAGAACCCATTTTTATAATACAAGTTCTCTTAATCAAGGCATATTATTTTAAACTGAGATCTAGACATGCAATACAGTATGTACATGTATGTACATGCATGTACTAAACACATGCACAGATTAAAAATATAAGATGCTTGTGCAACATTTCATTACAACCAATCAACACATTTTCTGCTGAGCATTATTCTGTCCTCAGATGACTGAGAAGGGATACAGCTGTGTAGGAATCATTACTTTGTTCAGAAAAGCAGTCACGGAAAAGGGCTGAGAAAATATATCCATCAGCAGAGCCAGTTTGAAGCTTCAATCTATTCTGTGATGCATTACATGTTGCCCCTTGCCCTCAACTATTCAATGAAGTATTTAATAGGGTTTTTCCATAGCAATAAATGATATATACGCCAAAGACACTGATTCTTTTCCTTGAAGTATAGAAATTTCACTAAGCCAGAGAAGCAGTAAGTCATGTCATTTTCTTTGTACGTCTTTAAATGCTTTAGCAGAATTACCTGCTAATACAAGTATTTGTTTCTAAAAATATTACTGTAAAGAGATGGCTCTCCCAGATATTGAGTACATTGAAGATTAGATTAAAACCCACACTAATTGAAATCTTTACTCATAAGAAATTTGACTTCTCACACAAATCTGCCTACAACACCACTGACAGCACTATATTTCTGACAGCAGATGTATCATTACCAGACATTAAAGCTGAGGTATAGCAGCATTGTGAAGAAAACTTAATCCAAGTATATACATAATTTACAGTGTAACATCTCTTCACCAAGACAATATAAAGTATTCAAAGTTCTAATGAAGATAATTTGTACACTTCAAATTTGAAACAGTGATCTGAGTATGAAAAACATGGCCTGTGGTACTCATATGACCTTGAGTTTCAGGCTTGTCAACAGATTAAAACACTGTTCTGCAAAAGAGTAAATAGTCTCCTGCAGAGACTTCAGAACAAGAAGTAAATCTACACTTGAGCTGCCTAGTTTGCAGCTCAAGTTGCAATGTATCAATGTGTATGTACATCAGCAGTTGTTTATGTAAAGCTGCTAATCTAAAAATTCAGATAGCTTAGTGTCAAATACACTTCCTCAAGAGCTCTGTTACCTGGAGGCAGCAGGCAGAGGTCATAAACATTTCAGCTACCTTGGTAACTGGTTCAAAGCAAATACAAGGTGATACCTAAATGTACTTAGCCCTCCCCAAAAGAAATACCTTGGCTTTAAATTTTTATTAAACAACTACTGTGAGAGCACAAAGAGGACACAGAAATATTCAGCTATAAAAATTGTCTCTGATACAAGTGATGTATAACTTCAGTCTCACAACAGTCTCTCAAAACCTGTGTAGAAAAAAAAGATTGACAGTACAGCCATTATCTCTAGTACTTAGTATCCTTGTTATCTCTTGTTCAGTGCAAACATTCTTGTTGTTTCATCAGTTTATCAAGAAACAGTTTAAATTTCCCAACAGGGAAACAACTGTTCTGTGTTCCTAACATTTAAGTTCTTTCAGTTGGGTCACAATATTCCAAATCCACCTGGTCAAAATTTTCTTACACTTAAATGAAATCAGACTGAATTTGCTTTTTGTTGTCCTCATCTTGAAGACAACAAGTTCCACGAACTCCTCAAAGTGCAAACTTTGCAAACAACCTGTTCTCCAATCTCCCATTTCACTTATACTGTCTGCATACCAAGTATTAATGGTGGATTGTTTGTTGTATTTACAGCAAGTTTATTTGGGAGAGGAAAAGTATTCTATTACAAATGAGCCATGTCCACTATTGAGAATACTTCCAAAGAGAGCATTCAGAAAGCAAACTTGAATATATTACATTGACAATTATTTTTCAATACTTTAACATCAGCCACTTAAAATTGGTTGTGTTATTAGCACATAGACTGATCTTTAAATATACTATTTCTACATAAACAGTGCAAATCTCAATATTCACATCAACCTGAAATTAATGCTGCAATTACTGTTGACATTCACATCAAGAAAGTAGTAAACTATTTCACATGAGCAATTCCAAAACCTCAGAATGCCATTATTAATATTAAAGAAACACAGAACAAACATGTTGGGCTACAAAGCCTTGTTTTGATACACACAAAATCCCTGTAAACATGGATGTATTGTATTTGTCAATACTGATATCTGATATAATTCTATAAATAAAACCACTGATAGAAACAATTTCTATAACCTTTTTTTTTTTTTGCATAGGGTTTGGATTAAGGTTACTTTAGGATAGAGACAGCTGTTAACAAAATCCTCTAGTCAATTAGTCTTCCATCACTCAAATTTAGGCATATGACAAGGAGCCTCTCTGACTTCAGTGGAAACTTACACATGTAAGCATTTGCAAAACAGGAGTCATCTTTAGCACTTAAGTTACCCCTAGTCATTGAGAATACAAGCTATAAAAGAGCTCTCCATAAATTTATAAAATATACTGATTTAAAAGTTTATGCTGATGTTTCTGTAAGTCACATTTATGATTCCAAACAGTTATTTACATACTATACTATCACAGTAGGAAATACTTCACTGTAGAACACCACAGTGAACAAGTTGTGAAGCACAGTGTTCAATATAATTTCCCTTTAGTATTCCCAGTGCATAAGTTGTTAACATCTACACTACACAAGGTGCCCAGGTCTAGTATTTGTTATATACAATGTAAAAGCAAGATAGAAAGAGCTTTGCATTTTACAGTAAGGAATGAAAACAGTGGGTAATATACAGGGATTCACTCCTGCAAAGTACAGAATTCTCCTTCACAATGACCACAACCACCAAATATGGTGGATTTCAGGTCATTCAGCCCAATAAAACAGTGCTCAGCACCTTGTAGGAAGAGAGATCTGAGTGCACTTTATTCTAAAACATCTCCTTTGGATGTTATAAAGTGCGAAAAATAAAACATATATTCTAATATTTTACAGTCACTACTAGACTGCCATATTTGCACAATGCAGAATTCAAATAACTTGGTATGCATTTTTATGGACCCTATAATAACAAATGTTTAAATTGGAGTTTTCTCATCTTTAAAAAAATCTTAGTATTTTAAAATTATTGTGTAACTATAAAAAGAAAATATAAATTATAATTAAATCTTGAAATAGGAATTTTAACATGTGATCGTTTTTCAAAGCATGAAATATGAAATTTAATTTTCTCTTATAGCATTACATTTTAGAATCTGTAAAATCTTTTAGAAGTCAATAACTTCAAAAAATAAAAATTATTGTATCACAGTACTAGACATCTCACCTTATCAGATATCTTTTACCTAAGAAGTGTTTAAAAAATAAATAAGAAAAATAAAAAAATCTAAGACTGCTATTCTCAGTTGTTTAGAACAAGATATGTGGAGTTATTTTTTAAACAAAGTAAGTGTTCCATACTGCTTAATTTTGATCTTAAAATTCAAATAAATGGAACAGAATGTAACCATAAATTTAAAAGGCTTTAAAGTACTATACTGCTTTGGTGCATTGTACCCAATGATTCTTTACATGCATGAAGAATCAAATTCTATAACATTCTTCACAGAGCTGGGTAAGAGCAGAAGATCCCGAAGTACTATACATGTTAGAGCTTTCCTTTGTTTGAGCAGTGGGGAAGAAAATAGAAGGGAGATTGTGACACTGAGAAACAGTCTTCTTCCAAGCGGTACCATGAGCAGCACAGCCACTTACCTTGAGCTTGACTGCACACCAGTAATTTAGCCCTCAGAGAATACAATGTTGGTTGTATAACAGCATTATACTATATCCAGTGATACCAAACAACGCTAAAAGGAAATGTATGGAAATACAAAGCTAAAAAGGTATGACTAAAATACATTTCTAAAGCAACAGACGTCTTCCTGTAGCAGCCTGTAAGCCACAGGGAGGAAGGGCAGGAGATGACAATACAGGTACTGCCAAGTCTATAACCACTTAACTCCTCGAGACAGGGCATTCTCTGCTTCTCAGTCGGAGAACTGAAAGATGGTTTCTGGGTTATTGCTGTCTGTAGGGTTTGTGGGCTGCAATGTCTTTGTAGGTGTAGTTTTACCATGAGAATGAGAGGAAGAAGAATGGGAACTTTCACTGGAGCTGCTACGTGTCTCGGTGCTTGTACTTGTTTTTTTCATTTTCCTTCTTTTTGCAAGAGGTGCCTTGTCCACATTCTGGAGACAAAATCCTTCCCTTTTGTACTTGTTAAAGGCCTGTTTAAAAATAAAAAGTAGTTCTAAGTTTTTCTAGAGATTTAACATATTTTATGCCTTATCACTTATTATGAATGCTCTGTGGTACATCACAAGACAAAATATAATTTCTTGACTAGCTCCTATTGTAGCTGTAACAATGACTCTACCAGCCTTTACAGATACATAAAAGCCAATACATAACACTATTGATTGGCATCTTCCTTTCCTTGTTCTTTAGAAGTATTTTTTTATTAAGCCTTAATCTATTTAACACTACATTTTCAGAGAGGACACTGTTAAATTGCAGTTTTTGTTTCAGCCCAAATGAGGTTGCATTATCAGGACCTCTCCAAGAAACAATTATTTTGTTCTTCTCTCCTTCCAAAAAAGCACCCACAAGCATTTCAGCATAAATCTGCTCTATTTTGGTTTAGTCTCTGTAGTGGGTATCAGGAGAATCATCACTGTTTGCAAAATACAGTTGCAGTTTAAATTATTTTAATAAATATACAATAGTAGACATGCAAGTCCACTAAAAAAGCATCCACGATATTAAAAAACATGAACTACATATATTCCAGAAATTCTACCTCAATTTAGTAACCATAAGGACTTTAAACTTAAAGTTTAAATATAAAGTTTATTCTCTTATATATATGTTCTTATATGTATATATATCTATAACTTGAAATATAAAGTTTGTTCTCTTTTTTTCATAAAAGTTTGAAGCTCTTTTAACAGATTTCTCTAAGAAACAGAATACTTTTATTAGCTGTGTCAACAACAGCACTCAATGCCCAAATACTCATGAATATAAATATCTTCAAGAAATTTATTCTTGCTTCATCATTCATATTTTCATGAAATCCATCAGAGATGTTATGAGGAAATGTTATTAAGGAAAAAAAATCCAAATATAAGCATATACTAAATTATAAGGACAGATAAGTATTGTTGTTAACAGAAAACATTTACAAATCTAGATGACACATTACAAAACATGACATAAAATTTCTCAGAACTCACATGGAAAGTGGCTTTGACATATGTGTGCACTGCAGCTCCTGAAGAGCCTAAGTTATCAGGCGTCATTAGAGGGTTAGATGAGAGCTGGCTGCCATCCTGAAGCCACTCATTGTATCTCAGGCTGGACATTTTGATTCTTTTGTTTGGATCCACTGTAAGAAGTCCTAATAGAAACACATTACATTCTTTAAAACTGGCAGCTCTTTATCTCTGGTCAATAGAAAATGTAAATATTTCTTAATAAAATCTCATGCATTGCTTTGATAGATAACTAATGTCAATATTTTTCCTAGATATGCCAGTATTTATCCTAGATAAGACTCACACAGTGTTATACTATCATCCTCTCCAGAACAATTTTTAAAGCAAAAAATTGGTATTTAACTGTTTGATAACACATCTCTCTTCATACAAACTCAGAACTACCAAATGATTTCTTCACTTAAAACCTGTCTAGGATGAAGTTCAAGAGAGTAAGCCTCAGATTCCCTGCACAATTCACTCAAGTCTGAATCTGGAAATCCCTGCATTTTTGGCAGAAAAATTCCGTACAAGTCTGCTTCTACAGAAATTCAGAACTCCATGTAAGCAGCATTAAGGTAGGTGTCTAGCTCATGATGAAAACATAATATGATGCTCAAAAGCTTAGGGGAACCAAAGCATGGCAAATGTCAATGAAGTAGCTCAGAAATACAGTTAGTCTTGGTACAGGAATTTAAAAATAGCCAATGGAAAAGAAATAGTAATAAATTCATTTTTTTGCAAAAGCTCAGCTTTTAAGACAACTCATAAAGGTGTTTTGGTTTTTTAGAAAAGCAAAAATAACATAATAGAAAACTCTGCTTTTAAATGTAAGAGTGAGTTCACTTTTTCTGAAGCTCTTTCAGTTCCTTCTAACCCCACTAACCTTATCAGCAGCACCTTACCATGTTAGAAAATTCTGCTAGGTGTACAAGCAATTTGTAACGCATTCTGATGTGTCCATCACCACTCATTGCTTGTATTAGAGGTCAGTACAGCACAAGCTGTGCATATTGCTCTGTCAGGTTAGACACTTCGGAGCTGATTACAGCATCCAGACACTGTATGGCTCTCCAAATTTTATCTTTTTAAATAAAAACATAATGTACATCAAATACTTGTAAATACATACCTCGAATTAGTTCCTTAGCCTCTTCAGAAACATTTTTCCAAGCCTCTCCTTCAAAGGAAAATTCTCCCTTTTTTATTTTCTTCATAATTTCCAATGCACTGGTACATGTTAAACTTCTGTCTTGAGACTGGAATGGTACCTGCCCTGATAGCATTGTGTACTGTCACAAGAACAAAAGCAGCATTAGGAACACACGGTATATTTATAGATGACTCTGTCGTTAATTATGAAGGGCTGTTGTTTGCTTCACCAATGCTATGCAATAAAACTTAGCCTAGCATAATTTTAGACTATAGAAAATTTAAAATACATAAGATTTTCTCTGGAGACGTTGTTAGAAAAACATTCATCTATTCCAGAAAGCTATGAACAAAATATATTTCTACCCCACTTATATCTAATGAAACTAATTTTCTGTAGATCAAAATACAGGTTGATTCCTTCTCTGAGTTGAAACTGTAGAAAGATTATATGGATGCCTGTAAAATCCCTTAACAAGCATATATATTTTTCAGAAGCTGACTATATCAAGTAATTTTTCCATTCCCAAAAATGTTAAATTTTATTTCCTACTTGGTAAAAACCAAATTCTCCTCCTGGAAAAGATCTATCTTTGGAACATATTATTTGTGCAGCAGTATTTTCACCTCCCTTGAATTCAGCGTGTACCCAATTGATGTCTGAAATTATCTCAAGTCCCCTGCATTTTAACAAAAAGTAAATACATGCAATAAAATTCTAGTTAAAAACCTCACTCACTCACCAAAATGACCCCTAAACTCCACAGATCACAAGACTCATCATAACCATTATGATTCAAGAGCTCTGGGGCAGCATAGTGAAGAGTAAAACATGGAGTCTTAAGAGGTTGATTATCAGGTGGTTTTAAACGAGCAAAGCCAAAATCAATTATTTTTATTTCTGAATTATCAGTTTCATCTGTAAATAGTAAATTCTGAAAAGCAAAGACAAAAATCAGTATTAGCACTGGATACAAAATTGGTTATAATTCTTTTACTACATCTATCACTACAGAAAATTTTCCATTATCTAGAGGAAAGGTGAACTGAGACACTGGGGGAAGAGAGAAGCAGAAATAACAATACTCTGCGGGTTGTAAGAAATGTGATGTGTTTACCTGCCCCTGCATACCTGCAAGTCAGGGCAGTTCTGAGATTACTTACGAAAATGGATACGTAGCAGAGAACAGTGGAGAAAAGAATTCTGGGAACATTGACAAGAAAATAACCCCAAGACATCAACATGCCTGGAGATGGGAGAATTGCCTCCTTCCTCAAACAAAAGCAAATTCTCTTAAGCTTCCACTTCCTTCTGGCATGTTGTGAACAACAGCTTTCTTGTGTGGGGGATTCCCACTGCTCATCCTGTCTTGTGACTGAACAGCCTTTGGTACTCAAGTGGTAACACAGTATTGCCATGAGGACAATGATGCACAAGAGTCATTTGAAAGTGAAGGATGGTGGTAAAAAGGTGCACCTTGGTATGAAGTGGTGTTAGGAAGTACACCAATAGCTCAGAGGTTTCACTGAGAGCTGTCTGGCATGGGTGGCAAAGCCAGTATGGATATGTGCTCTGGAAGAGACCTGGGACCAACAGCATTCAAGCACCGAAGGTCATGTAACAGTCCAACCACAAACCTACTCCTTTAGACCAAGGCAGAGACATGGGTACAGTAGTGCCTGAGAATTCCAGCTTTACACACTGAAATGTGGCACTTCGGACTTGAAGACAGACATGTTGTTATCAGTTTGGGAAATATAAGGCAATCTGCTTGTTTCTCCCCTGAGTATTTATTGGTATTTGCCAAGAAAGATACAAGAGGGAAGCTAAGTCACAGAAAAACTGTCTGAGGCCAAGATGAATCATAAGCTAATTCTAGTCTTCCCTTCAGCTTCTGAGAGAAGAACATCATTTTGCTATTGCCTTTACTGTTCAGTCTATGAATGCCAGGAAAAGTCTCAATATTAGAAATCCTATAGTCCTATCTTACTTTATAATACAAAAGGTGAATGACTCACACAAACTAATTAATTTCAAACTCATTAACAAGGGTAAAAAATGACTGCTAGTCTGCCAGCAGATCAATAAGGAGAACCTGAGAGCATTCACTATGGATAAAAGAAAACAGCTGCTACAAAACAGTATTTTAGGATTTTTGCTTTCTGTACTGCTGAGATGGCTTAATGCACATTCAGAAAAGTCAGTTTTAATTGTTGTGTAAATGAATCAAAAGGAAGCCTAATTTCAGCAAAAATATTCATACAACAAGGATAAGTAATTCATATAATAGTCTTTTTTCTATGTTGATGTTATATAGTCTATGAGCAAATAAGAAATGAGTAATATTGGTTTAAAATGACCTTTCTTATGATAAAAATTCATTTGGTTATGCATGGAAAAAGGTGCAGTCCAAGCATCCTACACCAGGTTGAGGTATTCCTGTTAATTAGGCAAATAAAGCATATTCCAGAACTCTCCCATCCCCCAAATATTTACAGTTATATTCCACATATATTTTAGGATACACAAACAACATTGTCTCTCATTTGTTATGTTTTGTTGTAAAATCTTTAGAACCCACTTTACAGATTAATGATCACCTTACAGAAACAGTGCTCCAATCCTTTACTGAGAGGCTCCAAATATGGTCACATATGCTACACAAACTCTTTATTCCTATGAATTCTCCATTTCCAGTACTTTTCCTCTGTTTTGTAGACCAACATATGTGATCTAATTACTACTGCTAAATAGAACTGTTCCAGTCCATGAAGTTCAAAAAGTCTCATTCTTAGTTACATTTAACCAGCCAGACTTTTAAAAAAAGAATTACCAACATTAGATGTCGAAGTTGAACATCAAAAAAATCTGACTGAAATTCTTAGAAAAGCAACAGAATTTCCTATATATCTTTTTACAGAGAAGTGCACTAACCATATCTATATTGGGAAACCTGCATATCCCATACTAAGTTCATGTCAGAACCTAAAATAGTAACTTTCAAAACAAGCAGGTTAAGTCCAACTTCGTGGAGGCAATGGATTGTGCAAGCTGTTTGCTAACCCTTCATTACTTGGACTTCCCAGACTTCTGTTCTTGAACATAATGTAGAATTGAAAACTGCCTAATGTACCATGCAGCTGAAATTCTGCTTTACTGTGCCTTTATATTCAAAGTGGCAGTAAGACTAAGAATAGAAGAGAGAGAGAGGGGTTGGTTCCATCCTTTTAATAATTACTTGTTTCAAAAGCTGTCTTCTTACCCTGATGATGTGACTCTTGGAAAAAGTTACTCTGATGACTTTTTCACACATCAGAATTTCAAAATAGTCCCTCTTTAACTGTTAACTTACAACAGGAGCCCAGGACAGAGATTCTTTCAAACTCATAAATTTTGGATTGGTTTTCAATGACAACTAGCAACACCTGTAAGACTTCTTTACCAGTTACTATAGCTACAAAAGGAAGAGCTATTTCCTGGGGTATTATGGCTGTAATCATCCTACAATGTAACATCCTTACTAGATGAATCAACATTAATCTACACTGTTTTCAGGCTCAAGAAAACACACATCCCAACCCATTGCTGGCAAAACCACCCAAGAAAAAACTGGCTCCAGGAAGCAGAACAAAGCCAGCAGTCAATCTTTTAATAGTAAACTGAATGGTCTAGAAGGCACAATGTTGCTGCACAATAAAAATATCAGCAAAGCAGTCACTGAAAAATAGATATTAATAAATCATTTCTTTTGTGAAACTACTGAATTCACTGAACTCACTGAACTCAAATCACACATGTCTGTTAGTGCTCATTTTGTACTTAACTGGAAAATAAGCCCTACTGAAGAAATTAAGAACAAACAAAAGGTGGAAATGTACAGGCAAAATACCCAAGCAACCCAGCTCTGCTTATGAATTGTTTCACACAATACACGCTAGTGAAAAATGTCCCCAAATAGGCAAAGTATGTTTTTGAACAAGTTAAGAGTAGAAGTTGCTTACAGAGTTAAAAATGTTTCCTAACGGTTACTTTTACCCATGAACAGAAAAAAATCTACAGAATTTGCTAACTGAAGTGGTAACATCTAATTAAAATACTGAAGTAGAAAGCTCTGTAACAAGGGCTGGAGAAACAGAGACACATCACATTCCAGACATTTAGTAACTTATTGTCTAAACATATACATACACAAGTCACTATACCTCAGGTTTCAGATCTCTGTGGACTACTCCTACATCATGCATATGGCTCACTGCTGAAACAAGTCTGCGCATAATGTGACTGGCTTCAGTTTCACTGAAATGTTTCTTTTTCTGAATACGTTCAAGCAATTCTCCTCCCTTCAGCAATTCCATTACTAGGAACGTGTGAAGCTGAAACAATAAAAATATAGCATGTTAGAAATTTAACAATTTAATAATTACAAACCAACATTCACTCGGGAGTTAGGCGCTATTCTGACTGGTTCTCAATGTTTGAAGAAATAGCACTGCTGCTTGTAGTAATTTGGAAGGCTAAAAAAACCATCAAACCTCAGATGGCATTTTTCCCATCAGTCTTGTTGAGACTGAAGAGTAACGTCTTCCCCACGTGCACCCATATTTATTAAAAAAAATGTAATGTCACCAGCTAAATGGATAAATTTGTAGGGAGATGAAAAGACTTTACTTAGGCTAACAAGTAAAGCTGGAAAAAGCTAAACTTTTGCTGCTTAAGCCTGTTCTGATATAAGGATATGTATCTATTAATATGCATAAGGAGTTAACCACTTAAATGTTACAAAATCCTTTAAAAACACCCTGAAACTTTACCTCTGAAATCAAAGATTATCTAGAACTTGTGATTTTATCCCCTACAGAGTAGTAGCCAAAACTACTCCATCATTAGAATTACAATAGATATCTTCCCAAAAATTAAAGAGCATGTTTTTAAATTAAAAAAGCAATGGGTTTTTAGAAGGTTGCTCTTTTCAACGCAGTAGTCAGTAAGCAGGGGCTTCCTTGATTATAAGACAACATTGGCACATAGTCAACTGCAATTCAAATGTCTTGCCATTAAACAGCCAGCAGATTTCTCAGAACAGGGAAGTGAAGTCAGCATTCTCAAAACGTAATGGACGTAGGCATGCCATGGCTTCTAGCCCTTCCCTCTCCTAAATGACAGTAACAAAAGTAGTATTTGCAAGCAGAGCAAAAAAGTTCTGGGAAGTGGCCAAAAAATGGAATTCAAAGCAATAGTCAGAAGGTGCACATTTTAGATACCAAAGAACAGAAGCAAAGCTATGTGGACAGAAAATAGTAACACTCAGAACAACCAAGGTGTCTAGCAGTGCTTGAATATCCTCTCCTGCAGACTTTCTTTATGCCTTGGGAATATCTGACAGGGAGGTTAAAAAGGATAAAGAGACTTTTTTCACTAGAAAACTTCTGGCTCACCAAGAGACTGCAACCCAACATTATATGGTTGGAATGCTAATGTGGAATTTGAACAGACTGGTATCAGAGCAAGTTAAAAACTGGAACTTCTTTGTATTAAGACAAACTACAGGAAGGTCAAAACCAGAAGATTTTCATCAGTTTCAGTTTTCAGAATATTGTGCACAAGTAATCTGAAAGGTAACACCTGGGAGCTACCAGGAGTAGCTAAAAATACAGTGGGTTCATTGGTTGAGACCAGCCTATTCAGTGGCAGAGCAGTCTGGAGAACCTTTTTTTTTAGATAAGTACATTCGTTTTACTCAAAGGAAACTGAAAGAAATGTCCTGTTATTCATATGTGTACTCATATTGTCCATATATGTAAAATAAGGGTTTTCTTGTCATTAGAAATTACTGTACAGATACTGTATCTTCTCAGCTGATTTTAAAGTGCTCTACCTGAACTCACTGCTGGTCCCAGTACAAACAGCATGAGGGGGACAGACTGGGATATGTGGAGAGGCAAGAGGCCCCTTGTTCCATTACAAAATCACAGACCAGAACCACAGAGTAGTCCAGGTTGGAAGGAAGCTGTACAGGACATCTGGTCCAAAACCCTAGCTTAAACCAGGGCCAACTTCCAATTCAGATCAAATTATTTTTTATTACATACTGTGGAGTTTGTATTATATTAAAGGAAAAAGACAATTAGGTATCTAAATAAACTGATCTTAATAGATTTTCAAATAGAGGCTCTACTTTCACATTTGGTAATTTGGCAAGCTATTCGGTTATCTCCATTAAGTTATTAATGTGTAGGAAAAGATACTAGATATATAATCTTCATACGCAACATTTCTAAATTAATTCACAGAGATAGTTTAAAGATTTATAATGACCCTAGGGGAAAGGTGATAACACATTTCAGTATCATAGATACAGAAACTGGGCCATGAACACATGGTATGATGGTAAACAAAGACAAAACAGAACAATGAACAGAATCCAAGCCTCTAATTTTTTCATATTCTGTTTTGGTTTGCTAGAGTGACTACAGGATTGTTTGAATGCAGAATTTCTGCTTCATTTTCTCTACTGACTAGACAAAAGCCCTAGGAAAAAGGTTGCCTCCACAGTTACAGTATGCTTAAGTTCAAAATTTCTTGGGAAAACACATGGTGATATGTTTGGTAGGTGCTGATTACAGTTTCTTCAAAATACCTGGTCATGAAAAACTTCATGTAACTTCACTACATTCGGGTGTCCTTCACAGAGTCTCAGAGCTGTTATTTCTCTCTGGGTGTTGGCCTCCATTCTGGAAAAATTGAGCAGTCATTTTGTACCAATTTTAATGAGCAAATTGCACATTCCAAGTGTTATTTTTTAACTGCTTGCAATCCATATTTTTTTACACCGCGTGAACACAATTAAATGCATACTAAAAGTAAGTGGAGAAAAACTCTCCCCATAACCCTGCAATTTAGTCCATTCAAAAACCCACACCCAATTCAAACAATGTCTTTAATGCAACTGCAACTCCCTACAGCAAAAGCTGATGTGATATAGAATAGTTTCAATCTAAAACAAACCATGTCCTTAGTCCACAGCACTTTGACTTCACCTCTGTTACTACCAATACTTGTTAGTTCACCTTTATCTTGGCCCAATCCTTTTCCATTATTAACAGGGACAAGTACTTCCAAAATGATATGGAAACTATGAGCTCTACTAGAAAAAGATTAACATCATCTATATATGAGACATGTTATACAAATGAACTCCTAAACAGACCATTGTAAAAATCTGAAATCAAAGACATAAGATACCATCTCCAGAGAAAAATCATTGCATAAGTTCTCTTTCAAGTACTGAAATCTATATAAAAAGTGAAAATGGTGATTGTTATAAAAAATACATGAATGGCAATGAAGCAGAACTTTTTTTCCCACTAGTTAGATATACTGATTTTTAGCAAATAATGCCTGAAAAATTCTGCCACAACTCTCTCTGAGGAAGGCTAAAATCCTGTACTGATTTAGAGAATGGCTTTACAGATAATAAATGCAAATAGAATCTCTCACCACACATATTCTTAATTTTTGGTTGCTTTTTTTTTTTTCCTAATTAGGATGAGAACCACAATGAGAATTCTGTGCAAGAGAATTCTGTCTTTCTGTAGGCTTCATATAATCAACAAGTAAACTAAGCTGTTCCACCTGAACCTCTGCTGCTGAAGTTTTTGAACTGAAAGTGACTTCTGGTCCTTAAGGAATTAAAAAACCTGACTCACAGAATCTTTCCCCCTAAACTACTATTAGAAGGAAGTGGACCTTGGAAACAAATGAGAAAGGTTCAGAGCACAAGCATTTAAAATTTGTATGTGGGCTTTTCTGAATACTTCCTCTCCATAAATAGTTACCATCTCAGATTTTAAACAACCTCCTGAGAAACAAATGGGATGTTCTAAAGCAGTAACTCAAGCAGGTTTACATTGTTTCAGTGGTCATCAGACATAAAGATAAACCTAAAATTGTTGGCCAGAGGCAGATCCAGCACTATTTAAAAAAAGCAAAACCACAGAGGAACTGTTCACCTGAACTTTCACCTCAAGTATAATGAAAAGGTTTCCCTAGGTGTAAGATTCCCGTTTTGGGCACATTAGCCTGGTAGGAGTGAAAGACTGACTTTGAGGCTCAAAGAAGTTGCCAGAAACTTATTCTATTTTTCCTTTTAGCAAGATTCGGTGGTGTGATCCTCAGAGCAATATTACTTACAGATTCTAATTCAAGTTGGGTTTTGGCCAACTGTTCAGAGTGTGGGTTTACTGCCAACTCTAAATACTGTACAAACACGCTGAGTCTGCTCACACCCTGCAATCTTAAAAAAAAAATTTAAAAGCTCTGTATACAGATCACTTCTTACCTTCATTTAGCCTGAGCCACCAAGATGAAGGAGAAAGAGCACAAGAACCCAACAGTCATATAATTCAGGGACATAATTTCTAAAAGTTAAGTTCTACGGGAAAATGCTAGTCTGCTCACTTATCCAGAAACAAAACACACATTATTTTAAGATTAAATGGGTGCACTAACCCACAGCTCTGCTGGTACCACAGAAAAAACTTGAGTGAGTGTAGACACATGACAGAGATCTCCAAATTAAAATACCCAATGTAGGTGTCTACCACACACCATTTAAGGTCTCTTCATAATGAGTGAAATTCCTGTGAATTCACCTTACAGGGTGAACTAGTTCACCGTAACACACACACCTAGATCAGGATCTGGTGGCCTAAGCATAGGAAGGAAGGAAGGGCCTGGAAGATGACATCTACAAAAAGGTAGTAGTCACAAGACTGATGGGAACTGGAGAACAGAGAAGACACCAACAGATGCTAAAATGGCACTATGTAGATGCCTATGTTTAAGTTACTGAATCCCACTTCTAGTGCAAGACAGTTTTAGGCAGGCTTCCGTTGATTTAGCAGACCTCAGAAAACTAACTCAGACACCTACACTTCAGCTTCTTCTTCTTGAACTTGTCCTTTTCAAAAAGCATGATGAAATGACAGACACTTAGGTCTGGTGGACAGGTTCTTCTAGAGTCTGGAAAAACAGAGGTACAACCAAATGTCTTGGGCAAGAGATCACTGTCAACTATCATTCTGATAGCAGAACATTTCTACTCTCCTGACAGCATTCTACAATGCACTAGGGATGTACTTACTAATGAACTCTGCAAAATGAAGGCAAAAATCCGTCTGCTACTCAAACAAACCCTTATCTTTATTTTTCTCTGTGCAGAAAATCCCAGAGATATCCATACTGGAAGAGAACCAGATGGTACCCATGTACAAAGCAAGTCAGCTGCTTTCATTGTGGTGTTCTCTTCAGAACACCCAGGAAACAAGATGCAGCTTAAAATTCCATAGTCTAATTCCATTATATACACACACACACTCTCAGATCTGAGGTAACCCACACTGCAGATCATTCTTATAAGTAGTATCCTAGGCAATCAATTGGGCTGCTTAGGAGAGGGTGCCTAGCATAAGCCTACATTCAGTTCACTTAAGTCTCAAGGTAGAAGAACCTTATACCTTAGTTTGTTAGGAGCAAAATTAGGGGAAGTAATGGTAGAATACAACTAGGAACCAGAAAAGTACTCTCTAGGTTTCTTCTTGTGTCCCAACTAGAACGACATTTTATTTCAAAAGACTCTCAGAACCTTTTAACAGTCTTAAGGTTACAATAAGTTTCTGTAGATTCATAGAGCAGGAAATAATTTTAAATTATTTTTCCACTTCCAAAAATGTAGTGAACATTATTCTACTCCATGGGTGACAGTAAGCAAAGAAAATATTTTTATTGTCTTATAGAATATTTATACCTTTTGCTAATTATTTTTACTGCATACTCTTGGCTAGTTTTCTTGTGTAAGCACTTTCGACAAATGGAAAAACTTCCTTCTCCCAAGGGTTTCTCTTTCAGATCCAGTTCATAATGATGATAAAATGCAGAGTCCTGTTAGGAAACTGTCTGTATTTAGTTTTGCAGAATACTTATAGTATACACAGTCAAAGACAAAGAGTAAAATTTCAGTGAGAAGCTTTCATCTACATTAACAAGTGTAAAAGAGCTCTCTTTTTATTAAAATATAATCTTAAATTTTATTGAATAAAATGCATCAACATTATTCTAGCAATCAAAGAGTAAAGCTTACATTACATTAAACGAACATAATCACTAAATAAATCATTACTACTACAACAGTTGAAGATACAAAATATTCAGACAAACAGGATCAAAGATGGTCATACATACATTTATCCACAAAACTATGTGCTTAATTGAGGACATCACAATAGCACATGTTCTTATAAGGATTCACACAACTATACACTCTTGGGTAAATATAACAGATGGAATTATTATATAATTAAAGTAGCTTCAGAAATATCTACAGTGATTGGCTGAATAAGAACTATCAGGAGTCATATTATTATATATTATTATTATTATTACTACTACTACTACTACAGTTTTCTGGAAAACTATTACCTCATTTTTCAGATTTAACTTCAACCACTTCTTAATAGTATCACATGCAAGATGTGATGGATCATCAGATGCTTGAATCATCTGAGGAGCCATTATGGAGAACTGATAAATGAATGACAACTATTTTGTAATCTGTAGCCTAGATTATGCTTGCTGCTTGGGAAGTTATACACAGCTTTAATTTAACCAAATTAATTTAAGTCTTGATATTATTATTACCTTCATCATAGCACTTCTGGCAATAGTTGTAGTTCCAGGTCGCTCATCCCCCACATAAAACTGAAAAGGATCTACTGTAGCTGCATTGCGTTTAAACAAAATAGAAGGTGCAACGAAAGAATATCCCTATGAAATTAAAACATCAGAAAACGGTATAGCTTGAAATTGTTGCACATAAACTACCATCATACATATGAAACATCAGAAGTTTCAGAAGAATTTTTCAAGAAATCAGAATTTTTGTATCATAATAGAGAAATTATAACTTACTCTGTTCAACATCAATAGGTATCTTCCTGGAATTAGTTATATGATCCTCCACAGTTAAAGACAAAACAACAATACTACAAGAATTCTAATTAAAGCTAATCTGTCTCAGCTACAATTGCTTTACAACAGCAAAAAGCTTTGTACTTCGAACTAGTCAGCTTCCCAGGACATCTTAAAGTTAAGGCATGAAACAGCTTGTATGATGTGATGTGAGCATCAAAAAAATTTAAATGGATCAACTTCATATCAATGTTTGTGGGTAATGATGGGCCCAGTTTGAGTAACATCAGCTGTGACTACCACTGCAGGTGAATCAGACGTTATTAAGACATGCATAACCTGCTTGCTACAGTCACTGCAAATCTAACAAGTTCCAAAAGACGACGCTACATTCCTGTACCCTAAGGATTAAGCTGCTCAAAACCAGACAATAAAAAGCAACAAGGCACAAGGAGGGGAGAAGAGAAAGCAATCCAAACTGCTGTTCACCTCTGCAGCTTTGGTACCAAGTTGGCTGCACATGAGCTGTTTCTGCCCATCTGACACCCAGACTGTGCGGTCTAAGAAGGAACGGTTCTTTAATAGGAGGGAACAGCAAGGAAAGCTTTGTTACTCATCTGGATGCATCAGCCTAGTAACTAGAGTGCTCCCACAAAACATGGAGGACCTCCTTTCAGCTCTGCAGGTATGCCCCACTTTCCAAAGGATTACTTCAACTAGCACATAATGTGGAAATGGGTGAACTACATTGTTCTTGTCGAAGCTGGCAGCCCAGGCTGATACTCTTAAGGTATGAAGATTCAATAAAGAACAGACAGACTTCAGTCCAGCAAGTAGGACATTCAGCTGGGAATGGAGAAACAAGGAATTTTATATTTGCAGTAAGACTGTTTCCACCTTTCTCATTTTGCAATTGTTGAACAACAAGCCCTGGGAACTGGGACTACAAATTACACAATTAATTCCAAAAACTTAATAGGCAGGAGGTGAAAAAAAAGAGCTATCTATACATGAGGAATTATTCAATAATTATTTTCTTTTAAAAATTAATTTGAGTTCTCAAAATACCTGAAATATTCTTTCTGAAGTCTGAGGGGTTGCTGCAGGAGAGTATGTTGGATCCATTTCTGTAAACTCTTCAGCAAAATTACTGACATCCAATTCATCTCTGATCACCGGCTTAAATGGAGCTGGTATTTTTTTGGCAGCCAAGTCCTCCCAATTCATATTCTAAACAAAAAACAGGAAAATAAGTCTGAATTAAATGAAAATTTTACAGAAAGAGATACTGGAAAGGGAGACCTGTCCAGACACACAATCCTAACTCCCTTTGCCATTTTCCACAGACAGATGAAAAACATTCAAAATATGCCTACTGATTTGCTTAGTTAAAGCCAAGCAGTATCATACTTATTTGTACGTAGACAGAATCCAATCAAAAAGAAAGTTAACCTAATTAAATTTAACAGTGGAGATGTGCTGAACAATTAGCATGATGGTTCTTGAATTTCTTCCTCTATTTTAGAATAAGCACTATTTATATTTTTGTAAGTCATAGCGCATGTTGTATCTTCAACTTTTCATTGCCAATTTCTATGCTTAATTACTGATGACAGCTTTCAGAGCCCTGAGAGCATAAACCTCCAAATTCTTACTTAAAGGCAGGATTAGAAAGAGGAAGCATAGAAATAGCAGTTATGAGAAAACTGCCCTGTTACTGTAAAGGAGTGGAATTGAAATTAAGTAAAGAATAGGAAGTGTTATATGATGACAAAATGTATCTCCCAAAACAAACAGTGAATTAAGGAAGTTTAACTCTGTTTAATTCTACTTAACTTCAGAAGCCCCATAAATACATAACTCATTTTTTCAAAGCAAGAACACAGCTTTAACCACAGTGGATAGAACACTACAGATATTGTACACAAATCCAATCTTCATCATGGTTTGAAAGCAAATGTTAATACACAAATGCTCTGAAACCTGAATATAATTAAAATCTATTAAACAAGACTAAAGATTTAATTAAACCAAGGAAAACAGAGGAGTTTGGTGAATTTCATCAATATTCAAATTTTACTAATAATGCTAGTGGCGATCTTTAAAAAAATCCTTTCAAACAGAAACCCAATGGACAGCACAAAACAATTGCAGTGTTTTGCATCAAGCCTTCTGATTTAAGCAGTGTGTCTTTTGGCTGCTTCAAGTAACTAATGGATGCAGACAGAATATATTAAAAATCTAGCATGCCCTTCTAAAACACACAAAATCCATACAATACAAACACATGGATAGTCTCACTAACTTCAAAGCAATTATTCATGCAACTAATATGTCTCTAAGCTCTTCTGTTAACAGAACAACAGAATTTCCTTAGACTTTGATTTCACAGACACTAATGCAGAATAAGTGGGATCTGGTGAGTTTTGTTGTTTGCTTTACCTGGAAAAAGGGATGCTGTTTGATTTCATCAGCATCAGTGGGACCACAGCCTAGCCTCTTCTTAGGGTCTTTCATTAAAAGCCGCTGAATGATATCCTTAGACAGAGCACTCATTTCTTGTGGATAAGGTGGCTCACTTTTTAATATTCTCCTTTAAAACAAACAAAATAACAACGTGGTAATTACCTAAAACGTTAAGAGTTAAAGAGTTACCATACTAATGGACGTGTTAACATTTCACATAAACTTCTATTGTACCCAAAAGCAGGATGATGACAAATATCAAACCAACCTTTTTTTACATAAAGGAAGGTTTAAGGAATTCTGGACATGAAACACATCTGAAAAGATAAATTATGTAAGTCAATCCACAAAAGGAGAACAATCCCCATTTCACTTACTGAGTTAACCATTTAAAAGAAATCTCACAGCTGCAACAGATAACTCCACAAAGAAATTCCCTTGATGCCTAATAGCAGTCAAACAAAAAAATAATTCCAATATTAAAGAGTATTAGAAAATAAAGAAAAAAAAATCCCGTATTTGGGCCTTTGGAGGTTTGCCTTTACCTTCCGTGTTGTGTGCAGAGCTCATGCCCTTGTCTCAAAAGAAAGCACTACAACTGGAAAAGTTTTACAGAACAGTAATAACAACAACAATAACTTCCCCACCTCCTTTGCGCAGCCCGTGTTAGTACTCAGTCACACTCACAGTAAAAAGGTGTTTCCTGGTGCTCAGAGGGAACCTCCTGTGCTTCAGTTTGTGGCCCCTATCTCTGGTCCTGTCACCGAACACCACTGAGAGAGTTCCCTCTTTTTCGTACACTCTCTTCAGGCATTTATGCACATTCATGAGGTGCCCCTGAGCCTTCCCTTCTCCAGGTGGAAGAGTGCCAGCCATCTCAGCCTTTCCTCATATTGTCATCAGCCCTTTGCTGGAGTCTCTCCAATATGTCCAGTATATCACCCTCATGCACTGGAGAGACCAGAAGTGGAACCAGTACTCCAGATGTGGCCTCACCAATGCTGAGTAGAGAGGAAGCATCATATCCCTCAGCCTGATGGTACTTTGTGTAATGCAGCCCAGGATACCATTTGCTACCTCTGTCACAAGGCCATATTGCTGGCTCATGTACACCTTGGTGTTTACATAGCCTGATGCATATTCTCACTGTGGTGACTTCATAGTAGGGCTTACAGTGCCTCCACTCAACACAAACTGAAAGATTTTGAAGCCATGAGAGACTAAGGCTGAAATGACATGAATTTGTGGCAATACTAAGATCTCAACTATTATATGTTTCTGCCAGAGCTTAAGTTGATCACTGCAGGACATTCCTAAATTTTGTTTACTGTTACTTCATGACATATCCTTATAGTTATCCCATGGGAAAATTTTTATCTTGAATTCTCTAGCTTCTTGGATTAGTCCAAAAATAGATGCAAACAGATTGCTTCCTAAATAATCCTGTTCTGGCAGTGTGGAAGGACAAAACCAAGTTCAAAATGCACATATCCCAGGGGTAGCTTCTAAGGACATAGTATCCAATTTCAAGCAAACAAAAAGACAAAGCAAGCTAACCTCTTGGTTTAAGTAATGCTGAAACGAGTTAGGAAAATACAGTCTGAGTTTTAAGATGGTGTAGAGGTCCAGGATTGTTTTTTTAAATGATGTGTATCTGCCAGTAAGGGCAGCCTTTCTGCTAGCAGAAGTAACAGCAATCATAAGACTTCTCTTCAACTCCTGGACACATTTCACTTTACAGAAAAGGAGAAGAAAGCACAATATTATCAAATTATTTTTTAATTAGGTATGTTAATACCAAATTTAAACATCACTAAACAAGAGCGTTCTTACACTGCAGGAGTGGTGGAGAAGTAAAGATGCAGTCTCTTCTGAAATCACCCAGTTTCAGGAAGGGGAAGCAGGTAAGGAAGTAAGAAAACCTTCCTGTTCTAGAGACAGAAGACAGGAAACCTTGATAGAAAAATTACTTTATTTACAGGAGGGCCAATGAATTCTACAATGTTTTGCTTGAAAATCACTGCAGTTAGAGAAGTCTAAAGAAGCTTCTTCATTAACCTTTCTGATAGAAGAATCTGAGAAGTATGTAACAAAGATCCTGGAAAACAACAAGTTCTCTCTAGGTTCTTGGAAGGGAGGAAAACTCTTCCAATCAGTATTATTTGAAATTGATTTCTAAAGCAATAAGATTTAAATTCTGGGATGTCCTTAGAAATCAAAAGGGAAGTTCTAGATCAAGTTCTCTTACACACACTCTAGAAACCTCCTAAACTGTTTCCTCTCTGCTGGACTGTATTTCCACCAGACATACAGTAAGTTTCATATTGAGAAATATCTTCCATCTCTTGACCCTCCTAGAACCCACTGCAGAAAATACAACATTTTGCCATGTTCCATTACAAGGAGATCCATGTAAGTGGCCAGTGGCTTTAATTCAAAAATACTTTTGAGGTTGACTGATACTAGAAAATACTGATGGTGCTCTGTATTGGTTCACAGAACCATATTACAGAGGTTAATGCCAAAGCTACCTTCTTTAGAAGCTCCAGGAAATACATAAAATTATCATGGAACTGAAGTATGTGAAGCTGCAATCACATTAATTAGGATGGAAATCAAGCTGCCAGAAAAGAAAGACCAGATTGGATCAACATGTGAGAGAGCAGAAATTTGTGAAGCAGCTTGATCAAGTGAACAGAGTCTGGTTTAGTTGGGTATCACTGAAGTGCTGTAGAAAGTTACTCAAGGCTCTAACAGCGGCCCAGTGTTCAGAGGAAGGAAGCTGCATGTATCCAAATCCTTTTTGGGATGCGCGTGCTTCCGTAAAGAAGCTATGGCCTTTTGCATTAATGACCCTTTCCTTTTCTCCATCACTGCCATCCTTTTGTACATTTAATGTTTATGGGGTTGTCCACATCGTTCATGGCAGTGATTCAGTAACAACGACAGACACAAGCTGGGAGAATTAACTCTCCCAAGTGACAACTGGGAAAGCTGAAGGAATACTCTGCTGTATTTATTACTTTTCCTGGCCTGGTATAAGCCCTCTGAGCTGGGGCAAGCTGAGATTACCTTGCTGATGAGAGAACTCTGGCTGTACTGAACACTCAGAGAAACCACCCCTTGCATATATCAAAAAATTTAACACTTCGCATGAATCATTCTCATCTTACCCTTCTCTGTGGCAGACTGCAGAACTAGGAGTAACCCCACTGGTATTGTTTTTCAGGAACTTGGGCTCTGATGAGCTTTCCCCACAAATACGACAGACCAAGAATACACATGAAAATGCAAAGGACACACTAATGGATGATAAGAAAAGGAGATGCTTAATCTAATTCTACAGTGCCTTCAGAATTGTGTGTCTTGGGGTGATTTATGGTGATAGTCTATTCCCTGACACTCTGCTTTACGCTCAAAAGTGTGTGCTGTAATCTTTAAGGAGGGGATGCAGGGGGGTGAGCCTTGGTCACTTTGGCGGACTTTTTTCAAAGCCTCACTCCCCAGGTGTCCGGGGTGCCGAGCGGTTTGGTTTTTTGCTTGGCTAGCTTGATTTTTTTGTTATCCCAAGCAAGAAGTTTTTTCCCTTAGCCTGGCCCTGCTGAAGCTGCAGCAGTAATACTTTGGCAACTTTTCCAAGGTAAACTGGACAGTTTGTTTAATTCTGAGATGAGAGAAAAAAGGACCTGCGAGACAGGAGCCAGTTGGGACCAGGAGGAGTAGAGGGGCTGCTCCATCTTGGCCCCATAGCTCAGAAAAGCAGAAAAGCTGAGCCGGAGAGAGAAAGCACACCAACCCCACCTGCTTCATCTGCTGCAAAGAAGGGAACAACACCAGAGAGTCAGGTTCCCACGTTTTTGCCTGAACTGCTGTTTGCATCTCCTGTTTGTTTTTTGGTTGTTTTTTTTTCCCCCGAGAGAGGAGTCACTATCTTCTACCTACATGTGGCAAGCTGGTGGGGTTTTGTTCTTTCCCTGGCATTCTGGGTTTTTGTTCTGATGCAAGATGGGGAGAGGATGGGGTGATAATGTCCTGAGGCGACTCTATGATATTTGTATCCCCACTCATCTGTTCTGTTCATGCTGGATATTAAGTTCTGCACCTTTAAGACCAGTTCCAAGAGTGAAGTGGAGGGGAAAAAGAAGCAGCATGGAGTTTGTTATCAGAAACTGCGCTTACTCCCCACATCCTTCACAGACAGTGTTGTTTGCAGTACGGACAGTGAGAGAGACCTCTTCTTTGCTTTTTAGTTAGTATTTTTTCTAGCTGAGGCAGAAAAGTTCCCTGCACTGTGGTTTTATTTTCCTTTTTCTAGGAAACTGTTTAAACCTGTTTTGGACTGAAAACGCAGAAAAACACCAGAAGCTCATGCCTGCAGCCCATGAGGACCCAGGATGGCATTTTCCAGCACCGGAAGGACGCTATCCCCCATGGCAAGGACTTTCTCAATTTTGCCATCTCTCTTCAGAACAGCAAGAGGTTTTGTTGTTTAATATTTTTTTTTATGCTTGTGAACACTTTGCTTATTGAATAAACAGTTTTTTCCACTTTTCTCTAAGGAAATTTTTTCCCAAAACAGTTGGGGGAGGGGCCTCTTGAATTTGCTTTCCAGTGGGACCCCATTTGGACGTTTCCTCCCCAAATTTGCCCTAAACCAGGACAGGGGGTAAGGTCTGACAGTTTAATCTCTAGCATTTATTTACCTTTTCCCCATGCCTTGTGGGCATTTTGCTTGTCAATAAACAAAAGGCTTTTTTGCTTTCATCCACTAGTATTCATTTCCTATTGGTGGAAAGGGATTGTTAGAACCCTTTTAGAGGAGACAACTCATTCCAGAGTGTTTTCTCCTAAATTTGCCTCTAAACTGAGACATTGCCTTATATCATCAAAAAGATACATATCCACCTGGATGTACAGAGAATAAGAGACGGCAACCCCAAACTGTAACCCTGTTAAAGGGCAAATGAATGAGATTTCCAAAGCAGAGTTTTCACCCTCATGTTTGAGAACAACGCTGTCACCTCAGAACTAATCATGCCCAACTCTCTTTTCTTTTGTTCCATCTTGAAGCAGTCAGATACGTACATGTATCCCTGGTTATAGGCAAGTCAGAAACTTTGCTACAATACCTAAAACTTTCTTAAAACCATCTGTTTTACTGAATGGTTGAATGGATCCATAGGCAGTCTCATTGATGCACTCTGACGTGCATCTAAATATAAAAATGCTGTACATTATAGATAGGCAGCTAAAAGCTCCAGAAATCATTAGAAGAAATCATGCAAATTAGAAGTTGGATTTAATGACTATTCCATCCTTTAAAAGATCTAGCAATCACTAGAGTGAGTCACTGATTAAAGAAGGAAATCAATAAAGAAGGGCATCCCAGTATACAGCTGTTATGCATCTTCCCAACAGCTCTACGAAGAAAAGGTTTCTTGCAGGATCACAGATGAACTATCTCCACGGCATCTAACAGACTGTCAAATTTCAGCTGTCGTCTATGAAGTTTAGATAAAGCATAACCAACTACGTCAAAGACCACAGGCTGCTACTGGTGTTAGTATGCTAATATGGCATATGCTTCTATAGATTATTTTACAGATGAATGTATGTACTAAAAAAAAAGTTTCTATCTATCCACAAACCTAAAGGTGGTAAGATTTTCTAAACTGCTGCACAGCTGCAAACTAGTACTCCAAAACCTTCCTGCCCATTTTAAATCCTATATATGACAGGACCCTCAAAAGTCAGCCCCATAAAATAGATTTGTCGGACTTTCAATTCAGCGCTACAAACTGCTTATAGTCAACGTGAAAATACTGCGTGTGTAGACAATCCCAGCCCTTGCCTATGCTTTTTCAGGATGGCTCTTATCCCCGGCTCTTCAGCAATGTAAGTTCAGAATTCTCAAATATGAAAGGAAGATCTGGGAACAAGGGGAAAGAAAGGGGAGAGAGCACACTAGAAAAGGACAAATACTGGAGTAGTTAAGTAATTTTTTTTTATTTAATCAAGTTTAATAACCCATAACAGAAAGCATGTTAATGAGAAGTCTTCAGAGACAAAAGGCGAAGTTTGCACTTGCTTAACTTACATTTTCCATGAAAGACATCCACAATTGCCAAAAAGATTATGATAAAAGAACAACACAATTTCTCATCAGAAAGAGGAAAAAAAAAAGAAACTAAGTATCGTTTTCAACACAAGAACTGAACTCTCTCTTGGAGAGACATTTTAGAACAAAGTTTTGTGCTCAAATTTAACACCTTATAGCCATTGTGCCACACGAGGGAGTAAAATTACCTGAAAATATCTAACATTACTTCCTACCTAGGTAAAATAAAAGAAGGACCTGGATCCATTTAAAAGATGACTTTTTCCCCTAAACTCAGAAAAATAAAACCATGCTTTCAACAGCTCATGAAAAGGAAAACTGACTTCTCTAAGTCTGCTGCAATTGGCAAGTTCAAGTGTATTTCATAGAATTGCAGAATTTCTAGGTTGGAAGAGACCTTCATGATCATCAAGTCCAACCCATGCCCTAACACCTCAACTAGATTGTGGCACCAAGTGCCACATCCAGTCTTTTCTTAAATACATCCAGGGAAGGTGGCTCCACCACCTCCCTGGGTAGACCATTCCAATACTTTATCACCCTTTCCCTGAAAAACTTTTTCCTAATACCCAACCTATATTTCCCTTGGCACAGCTTGAGACTCTCGTTGTGTCAGTTGCTGCCTGGAGAAAGAGACCAACCCCCAGCTGGCTACAGCCGCCCTTCAGGGAGTTGTAGAGAGTGATAAGGTCACACCTGAGTCTCCTTTTCTCCAGGCTAAACAGCCCCAGCTCCCTCAGCCGTTCCTCACAGGCCTGGTGTTCCAAGCCCCTCACCAGCCTCATTGCCTCCTCTGGTCGTGCTCAAGCGTCTCAGTGTTCTTCCTAAACTGAGGGGCCAGAGCTGGACACAGCACTCAGTGTCCTTCCTAAACTGAGGGGCCAGAGCTGGACACAGCACTCAGTGTCCTTCCTAAACTGAGGGGTCAGAGCTGGACACAGCACTCAGTGTCCTTCCTAAACTGAGGGGTCAGAGCTGGACACAGCACTCAAGGTGTGACCTCAGCAGTGCCGAGTATAGGGGAAGAATGACCTCCCTGCTCCTCTAGCCACACTATTCCTGACACAGGCCAGGACGCCTGTTCAGGTTAACCAACATAACTTCTGGATAGAACAACCTTGCTATCAAGAAAGAAGTTTGTACCAACTCATATCTCTGTGCCAGTAATTTCATTATCAGTGGCAGCTGTCACTATTTGGCTTCTGTTTGCCTGTTCTACGCTACCCTCAGGAAAATCTCCAAACACACTCCTGTTGCTCCCAAAGGCACGCAGCAGTCACCATTACCCAGAAGACTACGCTCAGTGCAGCAGCCAGGGCAGCAGCAATGATCTCATGTTGTTAGATTGTATGTTCTTAAAAGAAATGTTTCTTTTAAATTTATGACATAAACTGCAGTCACATAACACTGAAGTCATCCCACAAAGAAATTGCTATCAGTGGAAAGGATTTAGAAACCACTGGGTTTAATGAGTATAGGAGTAACACAAGACAGATGAAATCTAGTCTGAAATGCAGTCATATGCTGGGAATAAGAAGATTTCAGCTATATAGCTGGGAAGACGGACTATAAACCAGAGGGTCATCAGCTGAAAGTGACAGAAGAGGAAAAGGAATTAGAGCTATCAGACCAGCACTGGCATCAATGAGAGGAACCCAGGAAAAAGAAGAAGTATTTTTTGTTCAGATGGTAAATTATTCCTTCCTTTAACCAAAATCTTCTTGAAACATCAACAAGAATAAATTATCCATACATAAGAAAGAAAAACAGAAGCTGAGTTAAGAAAAGGCTTTTCTAGGAAACAGGAAGACGGGGGCACATCCTCAATATAGGAAACTATAAGATTTTAACTTCTAAATTTATTAAAACAAAAATTAAAATACTATATGACTGCTGTCTATAAATGTCTATAAATGTCTATAAACAAAAACAGGCTGAACAGCAACACAGTAAACTTGTCACAACTCAAGAAAGCAAGGTATTAGCTGTCAGAGGACAGATGTTAACAACCTTACAAAGTAACAAAAATATTACTATCGTAAAAAGCACAGAAGGGCCTACCAAAAGAAAGTCAAGTCTGGTAGAAAGTCAAGTCCTGTAGAATACATAACTAAAAAGTTTCCCAGTTTTTGGGAAACTACATTTGTAAAATTCAATTCAAGGTTCTCTCTAAAAAAAATTGTTATTCCATCAGAGTCCCATCTAGTAAATCTTGGGAATCAAAATTACCAAATTCAGCCATGGCATAAGTAACCAGTCAACCAAACTTCTAACCTTAAACAGGGCAGAAAGAGATAACTGAAGTTTTAACTGCAAGATGACAACCAGGTAGGTGAAGTCCTGAATTTTCTTTCATTAATGGATTCCTCTCTCCCCTGTATTTTTTCTACTGACCATCTAAATTTCCTGCTGTGGTAGAGAAGTAAAAACCAATAAACAGGACACAATCTCCCAAGAAATTGCCTGAATTTATAACATAAGTAAAATAAATTATCTAAATAACTGAGGTATGTTCTATCATCCATTACAACACTAAATATCAAGTGATTTCAGGTGAGGGTCAGAACCAGGACAATACCTTCCAACAGAAGCAAGACTATTCCCCAGTCTGGGGATTGGACTTAAAAGCTCATTTTGACAGCAGTTAGTAATTTGAGCAAATCAAGACCTCAGCTTCATGCTCCAAAAGAAATCCAGTAAAAGGAAATTTTTGTTTTGGGGGAGAGTTCAGTAATGTGTTTTGGGGAAGCTTATTGCTTTGTCTTTTAAAAATGCTCCAGTGCATTCACACAGGGACTGAAAACAAACCTTTAAAGTGTGGAGATGACAGAACACAACAAAAAGTTTACATGTAAAAGATAAGAATGGTATAGTTTATTTCATTTCTGTAAGTATCACATTCCTTTCTTCTCAGATATGCAAGTGAGGCTAGAAAAGATCTTTGTTTCATGCTATACACTAATAAAATAAACATTACTTGTAACAAAAAGGTGGGAGTAGGGTACATGCTGACACTTTAAATCTGCAGTCTGCCAGAACAACCTAGCAAGAGCTAATAAAAAAGTATGTCTAGCTAAAGATATTCCTAATGTATTAAGATTTGGCATGTGATAATTCTATTTACATTTACTTTGATATTTCATTTGGTATTTCCTTTTCAACAGTAAACATGGAACAGAGCTAAGTATCTACAAGGCTGTGGCTCCACTGCAGTTTAAACAAAACAGGTCTTTTGTAAAGTCAGTTCTATTAGCTAATAAAACCTATCTGATTTCTGATGTTGTTCTATTGAACAGAACTGGAGCACATAAGTGTTACCATGGCAGCACTTTCTTCCTAAATTTTAAACCAACAAACTCTCACAAAACATATATTATGGCATAAGGATCATCTGTTAGTAAACACATATACTTCACTGCTTTGAATCTTACCGAGAAATCTCTGCTTGGGAATTCTTCTCGCCGTCAACTGTAAATGGTGATGCTCCAGTTAACAATTCATACATAAGAACACCAACACTCCACCAATCAACAGCCTACAGAACAACAGCAATTAAGTATGTTAAGATACACTGAAGTAAAATTGTTAACAAAAGAAAGAACAGAACAATCCACATAGGAAGCAACTAGCACAGGAAGAATCTACTTATATACACATACAAAGGCAAAACAGGATACAATGCAGCGTAAACAACTGTGGTACTGACTGAAGGTATTTTCTGTGATTAATTTTATATTGAAATCTCTCCACTTAGCTTCTTCAACTAATTTCTATAGCTGAAATCTTTCCAGTGCCTAATGAAGTTGCTTTTGTTTTCCTGATAGAATTAATTTTGATTTTTACCGATGTGATATGAATTCTAATACAAACTCAAAATGACAGAAGAACCTAAGGTTTGCGAAGAAGTAGTGGAACGTGAAATTTTATGAACTTGAGAACAAAATTAAAGAATGTTCAAAAAGCACAATTTAAGATCACAGTTCACAGTTAATCCAGGCACCTGAAAGTGCTATGAAATCATAGAATGGTTTGGATTGGAAGGGACCTTAAATACCATCTCGTTCCAACCCCCTGCTATGGACAAGGACATCTTCCACTAGATCAGGTTGCTCAGAGCCCCATTCAACCTGGCTTGAACACTTCCAGGTACAGATCATTCACAGCTTCTCTGGGCACCCTGTTCCAGTAACCTCATCAGCCTCACAGTAAATTTCATCCTAACATCTAATGTAAATCTCTCCTCTTTGTCCTGTCACTACCTGCCCTTGTGAGAAGTCTATCTTCTTGTAGGCTCCCTTCAGGTACTGGAAAGTTACAATGAGGGCTTCTCCAGACTGAACTCAATTTTCTCAGCCTTTGCTTGTAAGAGAGGTGCCTCATCCCTCTGATCATCTTGGTGACCCTCCTCTGGACTCACTCCAACAAGTCCATGTCCTTCCTGTGCTGAGGACCCCAGAGCTGGATGCAGCCAAACCCCCACTGCAGGTGGGGTCTCACCAGAGCAGAGTGCAGGGGTAGAATCCCCTCCCTGGCCCTGCTGCTCTCACTGCTTTGGAGGCAGCCCAGGACACATTTGGCTCTCTGGGCTGTGAGTGCACAAGGCTGGTTCATGTCCAGCACCTCCAAGTCCTTCTCAGCAGGGCTGCCCTGATCTGTTCATCCCCAGCCTGTCTGGATACCATGGGTTGCCCTGATTCAGGTGCAGCACCTTGCACATTGTCTTGTTAAAACTCATGAGATTTGCATGCCCCCTTCTTGAGCTTATCCAGGTCCCTCTGGATGGCATCTCATCCTTCAGTTTTTAGTTGCTGCTGTTAATAATAACACCAATACCATTGACAACAACTTTTTAATGTTTAAATATTTGGACCACTATTTGTCCAATTACGGTCTTGAATTTTTTCACTTAGATAGTATCTGCTTCCATCAGATATTCCAAACATGAAAGGTTTTCAAGGAATTCGCTTTAAAGTACATTTCCTTCCTGCTATTAGATCTATGACATTTCCAACCGTGCACACAATTTCAGCCAGTTCATGTTTCACCTGTTTGCTGCTTTACTCAGGCAAAGCTTTCAGAAGAACCATGTCTCCAACATCCTACTGCTGCAGTGGATCATGGGTAAAACAGTGGTTTTGTTTATTAAAGAACCTCAGTAAGGATCTAGCATGAGCCTTGTTACTCCCACTTTGGCATTTTGGTTCCTGTTAACTTTCCCTGCTATCCATTTTGTATGGACAGCTCCACTGGCACAGGAACTGTTCAGTTATGGCTACCCAGGGCTACCCCTGCACCTCAGGGGCCTTAGAGAGATGGACCATGGTAATACATGGGATATTTGGCTTCCCATATATTAATCATATTACTCATATCTCTCACACCTCATAATTTACAAAGTACTTCTTTCTTTCAAAAGAAAGGATACTACTATGAATAACAAAGGAAGCAGTTTAGTCCTTTCAACGAAATTAATTACAGGTGTTTGAACTTCTCAGGTTTACAGCCATGAAATCTGCAAATCAATGAAACTTCTGCTCTACTTATGTTAGCAATATTAATACAATACAGGAAGACAAATAGTGAAATCATGACAATTTGGTCACATATTTTATTTGGTTTTGCTTCAAAATACACAGAATTTGATATCTCATATATTCAGCCAAGTGTGTCTAGAAGAACTACCTGAAGAAGTCTCTGTAGTGTTCCTAATTATCTTTGCAAATATATAAATCTAAGAAAAAATCCCAAAGAATTTCTTCTTGGCAAGTGTTTTTCCAAAAGAAAAGGAGGCTCTCCAGAATCAGAAATCAAGCTTTAAAAAAAGAAGTACTGAAATACTAGAGCAAGTCCTTAAGACAAACACTGCAATCATTTAGACGAGATTACAGATGATAAATATTGATTAATGAGAGCACAACATACTAAAGCAATCTTGTTTTCTCTTTTTGTAAGGTCTTTGAGTTGCTAGATATGCAGTAAGCATAAAATACACTAAAAAACTTCTAAAATGACTATATATGACTAATAATCTTCTAAAATGACATTGCCAATGATAAGATAGTGAGTGTGTGGTATAAACAACTAACATCACATACATAACTGCAAAATCACCCCTATTGATCAGCTAACAGTCGCTATCAAACTGGGGAGTTATTCCTTATACAATACTGTATGACTCAGCACAACATCAGATGAAAGTATCAGAACCAAAGATAACAGAACAGAGATTCCTCTTTAAGTCAGCAACAAGACTGAATTGGTAAGCTTTGAGAAGCCAGAATCATAATTCAAGGTGACTGGAAAACTGGAGTGATGCTCTGGAGGTGGCATGACTAAACCAAGCGCAGAAAAGAGCTTCAATTCTTAAGTTTCTTAAATTACATTTTTAATAGCAGTTGGGCAAGCAGTACAGTAGAAAAAGAAGAGATTATAGCGGAACTCAAGGTAGGTGTGAGACAATGACTAAGTGAAAAGACAAAGCAAACTATTTCATGTGCAGTAGAAGAATCAGGGAGGTAATTCTGCTCTACTTCTGCCAGATCCCAGCTGTGTCCACTACAGCGCTCCCTAACCGAAGGTAAACTCAGACCAAGAGACACAGAATGCATAGAGAAGGAAAAGAAAGAACTTTCTCAGGCAAAACTCAGACTTTTCCAGTTCTTAGAAAGGCTGCTATAAAAGGAACCACAGTCAACTACATTCCATGATCCACAACAGAAAGACAACTCAACCCAGTCAACAGCAAAAAACCAGAGATTAAATATTCTCCAAAACTTCCCATATAGTGAGTAATCAGAATAAGTTATCTAGGAAGATTGTAGAATTAATTTGGAGAGTAGGATTTTTTGTTTGTTTCAACAATCATTTATTAATTATTGTTGTCTTGATCTTTTCTATCAATTACAGACACTTTATTGTGTAATAGAACTTGCGTCTCAAGCCAAACAATTTTACAACATGAGAACACTTATAACATTTATAACCGATGGCATACCTCAATAAAGGTAACAGATTTCTGATGTCCAGTTTGAAACGTATATCAGAATTAGCCACAAACCATTCTCCACTCTGAACTACTTTTTCATGCAAAGGCAAATAAGTGTCAACTAGGTTTAATGTCTCACAGCATATTTAGGAGAAATTTAGAATAGAACACAAATAAGCCTCAGTACTTTTATAAATATACCTTTTACTTCAGATTAGAAGAGGAAAATACATCAACATAAAATTGAAGACACAGGAAACAATCTATCTTAGGACAACCTTAAAAAAACACATACTTAGATAATGTGTCATATTTTACAAAAACCCCTCAAGCTGAGAAATATGCTGACTGAAGAATTAGTTTCTTTTCAGTAATAAACTCAGAACATACCTTATCATGTCCTGTGTCTCCTCCTCTTACAATATCTGGAGCCATATATTCTATTGTTCCACAGAAGGAATATGCTCTCTCGTTCTAGAAAAAAAAAAGTAAAATTTACATCAAACAATTATATTATATAAATAATATGGGATAGACATGGCTAACAGTTCCGAGATGCTGGCAGCAATTCTTCTCCATATAGCTCAGAACTGCTAGCTAAATATCATCCATCATATGTAGAGATGTATCACATAATGCTACAGAATATTTAGTCTTCTATGAAAAAATAAAATGTCATAAGTTTGTGTTGCAGTCTAAGATAAGCACACAAAATTTAATCTACTAATATTTAGAAAAACTCTCCCATCACTATAAATGATCTATACATTTCAGAACTTTGCAAGATTCCCCAACATAGATATACATTCTGAAGGCTGCAATATCAATACTCTAGATAACAAATGAAACTTTTCATTAAAAAGGGAATTACTAGTAAGATGTACAGTTTGACTAAATTGGATACAAGATCCTTTGAGTTCCCCACATTTAGGAATTCATTATGACCTCTGGAAAAGTTGTTCTCTTTTGCAACAAACACATATATAAAAAACAACATTCTCTCAAGAAGAGACTTGGAGAGAGACAAGACAGAGAAGGGGAAAGGCAGACAGTGTTGTAAACTTAATTTTATTCTATGCACTGAAATATTCTCTTGTTCAAAACTAAGCTGCTTTCACAGGCATGTATAATTGTTCCCTGGTAGCGATTTACCTTTGAGGTCAACATGAGGTCATGCTGTACCTTGCTAATGACGAAAGCACATGTGTTTGGGCCATGCAACATTGTTCCTCCCTTATCCTTCATGCTTCTAGCATTTTGGGGAGAGATCCTGATAGGTCCTTTAAAGAAGAGTGTTCAAAAAAGTAAATATTTCAAAAGTCAGGTTTTACATTTGTAGATTCAGGTTTGGAGTTCAAAACAGGTGCTATATAAGAGACTACACTAACGAGAAGAAGCTTCTAAAAGTAGAAATACTGCTCTGTGCTACCCTAAGGCATAAAAATTAAACAGTCCAGCAGCATATTATTAAACTGTATTTCTTAAAATACATATACTGAGACTGGTTTTTTGGGGTAAAATTCTGAGTTCAGAATAGTTATAAGGCCTCATTTTGTTTAAATATTAACTTGAAATACTAACTTCTGAGACAAAACCATTTAATAATGACCTTTCATGATTCCACTTTCTTTTGACACAACTACTGTTTTCTCTTTGATCATCTTTTCCAGTACCTGTTATCTTTAAGAAATATAGTATGATAGCACAAAGAAAAATGTCAGAAATTTCTAGCCCTCCATCAGAGAATCTAAACTTATTCAATCTCTCTGTTTTTTTTTTCCTTCAGCTGGGAGGGAGGGAGGAAGAAAGGGTGAAAACAAAAAGGAAGGGGAGTGGAAAATGCAGAAAGAAACTGCTCTTCACTTGCTACCTCTCCAAAGAGTAAAGATAATGCAGCCAAAATGAGATATCAAGACAACTGCCTGAAAGCAAAGCACTCTGACTATAGAATGACGCAGAATTGCCTTCATAAGATAGTGTCCTGACTTCAAAACAGCTGAAGTAATAAAAGCCAGATACTTCTTTGTTAGAAACCTTTGTTTATGTTGTGGTTTATTAAGTTACAAGCTTCATCCATGACATCTAGCTGTTACTTAAAAAACACAGGTTTTGGAGTATGAAGTTTCATCAGGAACACTTAAGTAAATTTGTCACTGTTAAGTACGCCTATTACAGGAAGTCACTAATAGTTTCTGCTGTTCTGCACTACATGTGGGTTTCAAACCATTTTCAAAGAATGTTATCCTCAATAAAAGTTTTATTTTCTGTCATTTTCTGGTCTCCTGGGTACATCAGAGAAATGAATATAATGGAAAGAGTCCAGCAAAGAACCATAAATATAATAAAGAGAACCTATGAGGAAAGGCTGATAAATCTGGAAGTGTTTCACGTGAAGAGGTGAACCCTAAAGTTCAGGGAGATCCCATCGATGTACAAAAACGCCTGAAGGAAGCATGCTAAAAAGAGGGAGCAAGGCTCTTTTCAGTGGTGCCCAGTGCAGGATCAGAGGAGGCAACATTTTTTTACTGTGAGGGTGACTGAGTGCTGGCACAGGCTGGCCATGAAGGTTGTGGAGTATCCCTCCTCGGAGATACTCAAAAGGCTTCTTTGTGGGCAACCAGCTCTAGGTGACTGTATTTGTGCAAAGGGTTGGGCAAGATGACTTCCAGCAATCCCTTCCACTCTGTGATTCTATCACAAAATGCCACTGTAAGCTATATTTCAACATTCATTTTGAAACAACAGCCAAGTCTTATTTTGTACCCCCTCCAAATTTACATTTCATTCAACTGTATAACATAAATCCAAATTCCAAAAGCCACATTATTAACACTTCTATGTTACGAGATGTAAGACAAGAAAGGATGTTCTTAAAAAGCAACTGAACTTGGATTACCTACAGATGAAATGCTCACTGAACATGCACATCTTGCAAATACTTGAGCTTAAGAATTTTTTTGTCTAACACAGAATGTTCCTTTTCTTCCCTCCCTCAGCAGGCCTGTCTTAAACATTGTGGTTCTGTCCTCTGAGTTGCAGAACAGCAAGCAATTAGACACTAACGGACGGAAACAGAAGCGTGGCTAACCCATAAGTAATAACTCAGTACAATATTGACCTTGTCTTCAAACAGGTGTCATTATGTTTGTTCCAAATCAGCAAATCAGTTCTCTAATGTTTACAAATAATCTGGAGATCGTTTTAGTCTTCTAGCACACAATAGATGGTTATGATTTCGCTTTCTTTACCAAGTTCAGCATCATTCCTGAATGTTTATGCAATTTATGCAATTTCAGTAAAGGTAAACAAAGTGGCTACTTCAAACCAGTTAACTGTGTAAGAGAGCAACAACTTGTCATGAAGCCACCGACAGAGAATTTTGTTAAGAGTTCTTGAACAGTGAAAGATAGCTACATTCACGCGGATAGCCCGGCAGCCCATGCTGTTAAACCATATTGCTATTAAATTAGAAAACCGAGTTATATTTCCTTATTACTTTTTCTTTGAGATGAGCCACACACTGACACAATGGCAGTCCCGATACATATTACCAGACTGTTTCTAACAAATACTGTAGTGCTACACACAGGGTAGATTTATAAATTTCCCCACACCAGCTACAACAATACTAAAAAACATAGTGTACTGCATTCTTTCCAAGTTCCCTGCTATCATTCTGACTGATCTAAGCATCTTAGTGAAATGTAACTCCTTTAACTTGCCAGGGCAGTTTCATTATGTCTCCACATTATTTTAACATCACATTTTCCTTTTCCTTAATCAAAAAAAGAAAGTGCACTGAAAAGCTTTAGTACAGAGCATTAGAACTCTGTGACATCCAAGAGATGTGTAATGCAGATTAGCATTTGTCCTGGAAATACAGCCCTACCTCAGAGAAGTGTCTTCTTTCCTAAGGCTACGTACCTCAACCTGTGCAGCTTGACCACAATTACACCAATTGCAGAGATCAAAATGCCTAGCTCCAAAAATCAATCAAAAATGCTGACAGAAGGATGGCAATCTTGCACTACCATGTTCTAGATGATCTCGTGGTATCATCCCTTGGCTCTGCTTTATAACCAAGGATTGGCAGGCAGGCCTTTGAAACTACCTGAAAATGTAGAAAGCATGTGTGTAAAGTTTTCTCCTCAATGACAGAGAAGTCTTATGCCTTCAGAGTTGTCTAATGACCCCCTTCAACAAATAAAAAAAGCACATTAACAGCAACAAAAAAAGCAAAAGGATCAAACTCCATTTTGCTGCAGAGACTAATCACACTCGCCACGTCTACAGGAAAGGCCTGACTGATGGAGAAACAGTCACTACTGTCATAGAAGGATGTGTCCTTTAGAGCATGCACCCCAGCCTACAATAATACAAATTCAGTTCCATGTTTTTTACAACATGTGCAAGGGTAGCTCAGACAGTTAATAGGTTTTGCAACTGCTCAACAGCTCACAACATTATGTAGGACAAGAACTGCAATTCCAAAGTGAACCACAGGAATTAGATGAGACTTCAAGACAGCCAAGGTATCACTCAGATTCAACATGCTCTTAAAAAGCTCATCTCTACTGGGCCAAACTGTCTTTTTGCAGCCAGGTCTTTGGCAAAAGGGCAACTCCATTATGTCCGATTTAAGAAGATACTGTGCTGGAAGGATGATGTTAGTTTCCAGCACCACACAACTCACACAGCCCAGAAGCACTGAAAATGTCTGATTCAATGTCCTAACGCATCTAAAAAGGGCATGCAAACCGGGCAAAAAAAACAGTGACAGCAGATTCTGGATGGGTGTTTCTCAGCACCTTGGAGGCAAAGGCCTTGCAATTCCTCTCAGAGGAGAGGACCTGATCCCAAAGAACTGTTACATAGTATTATAACTCCTTCAATAGGCAGAACATCATTAGTTCAGGGCCTCAACAAAATCAAATTAATTTAGTGATCCACATAACTGAAAAGTGCAGTTAGAGTATCTGGCTTAGAATACTGAGGCATATCCCAAGTACACTGTTCTGCAGTGCACAAGACTATGGGGAACATTTTCTTGCCATACAGATACCAGTTTAAGAAAATGCTTCAGAGCTTGAGCAATTGTGATTTTAATTCCAAAATGTAAATGCAGGTGCAGAAAGCACTCAAATGTCTTAAGACAGTTATTTTGCCATTTGAAGATATATTATTTAACATTTAAATGTACAGCCTTTGAAGTACATCTTTAACTTGATGAACTTCATCTATACAATATGTGCCACCACTGCTCCAACAGACACTTGAATCATAGAATCTTATGGCTTATTTCATTCACAAGTCTCTGTACAAACATTATTTAGACAGAGTATTCACTGAACCCATCCTTTTCACCATTCAAAAGTAACACCCACTTCTCCCAACTACTTGAAAGGTCATCTTTGAAACACAACAGACTGCTTTCTGCTCTCCAGCTACTTACTGACAAATACTTTGTTCTTAACTGAGCTAGACTACTACCTGGAACATCAGACATGACACATTCTGCAACTGTAATACTATCATATTCCTTCAAACCATGAAACTTGAATCCTTAAATATATTTTGTAACTCATAAAAAGTAAATAAATAAAACCAAAGCAGTCTTCCCTAAAAGTTTTTTGACAGTGTAAGTATTCTTACATGGGAATACCTTGCTAATAGAAGAGACAGTAGGATAGGGTCAAAAGGCATGGTTAAAACCTAGAGCAAGTAAGTTCTATTACTTTTACAAGGCAAAAAATAATTAGTTAAGAAATAAGCAAATTCAGACAACAAATGCTAGAAAGGATACATAATGCGACTGTATTCAGAAGTAGACTTAACTGGTGTATGGGCCCACCTAAACTGTTTCACGGGTTATCAAATTAAATAATTTTTTGTCCTCTCAACAGCAACATAAAAGCCATCTCTTAGTCTCTTCAAATGCCTGAAGTGGTAGATCATTTCTAGGCGTGAACAGATGCCACTGTTTGTACTGCACTGGAGAACTCTCACTGTTGCTCTTCATTTGATTAATCCAGGGAAACACACCAGAATAAATCTACCTTCCTTAATTGCTTATACCACTCAAGAAATGCTTCAAGTCCCAAGTTGTCTGTCTTCCTTTGTTAAAGGTAATTCAAATTCAAATTCCAGGCTGCATTAGTTAGACGCTCTCTGGGCTCTACCAGTAGTGCTTCAAACAGCACACATTAGCAATGAAAAGACATACCAAAATTTCTAAAATACAGAAATCAGTATCATTATTGCTCCTATTTTGTACAGGTGAGAGTGTATGCAATCACGCTCCTGAAAATCATAACTTACAGCTTTGCTACAAGCATAAATAGTGAAAATTTTTCATGGACACCAATGTCAGGGCCCTGAGCTTATCAACAGGCTCCACAACCTCTTTCACCAATCCTAGGGGTTAAGACATCTCTCTTAAGTACCTTTTTGACAAAATGCAGCTGAGTAACCTGTGTGGAACCTTGGAAGGGGCCTCCTCCACTTTCAGCTGGGAGCAGAAGTTCAGGCTCCTTTTCCTGAACCTTGCATCAGCTGTGCTGTAGGTATGTCTATACTTGGCTGTGCATCTCGCTGATACTGATCCACCAAATTTAAATCCTGACTTGTCCTCAAGCCCTCTCTTCTCACAACAAACTTTTCTGATAACCACTGCACTGCTGCCCAAGCCTGTTTTTCTGGCAGTAGACTCTCTCTAATCTTCTTGCATCATTGGTCAATAAGTACATGGATCCATACTTGCTGCAGTCACCCTTAGCGCCCACTAATGCAGGGAGCAGTCTCCTTGTCCTGCTGGCTCCTGACAAGCTAGTCAAGAACCACAGCTGCTCCAGGAACACCTTACAGGACTGAAGAATTTAAGCAGCTGAAGAGTTCAGCAGTATCATACAGAGTATCTCATATGTTAGCTATCGGCAAACTGGCTGCAAGCTACTGATCAAGTATTAGAGTTCCCTTGGTAAGCTTAATAAGAAAACCAGGACCACAGGACAAATCAAAAGAATGCTGCCATAACCGAAAAATTACCTGTCATATGTAAAGGCCACACAGCCGAGGTTCTTCTAACAAGCTGCCTTGCTGAATGGATTTTGCATTTCAGAAAAACCACAAGTAGAGACTGAAAAGCCTGAATTCTTCACAGAAACAGGACCTGTACCTTCAGTGAGTTTTAGAGGTCATCCTATCATAGATATTTACCTCAAAAATAAGAATCCACCAAGGAAAAAAGCCATTTCCATAGAAATTATACCTGTAACAGCCTTTGCTGTCATTTTAATTGCCCAGAATAACAATAATTACAGTCTTAATTTAGGAAGACATATGAAAATTGGCAGAAAGAACTCTCACAGTTCAAAGATGTGATGTAGGTTTAAAATGGGGGGCAAATCTTGCTTCAACAAGGTCCTTACCATACTGACTGGTTTCTTCTTTTTATTCACTTTTTTTTAAAAGTTTCAATTATTTTGGAAACTTATTGTTGATAATATCCAGACTTAACACTGAGTAATTAAGCAGTCCATATCAGAAAGTATAACTTCAACCAAAAAGTCTCTCTGAAGCTGTTGCTTCTGTAGCTGTAAACTTCTATCCACAAACAAAACTATGACCTTTGCATGAGACAAATGAGGAAGAACAAAGGCAAAAAAAGTTCAGTGGTACACTAGTTAGACTGCTCTGCTGCATATAACAAAATCATAATGAAGATAATATAAAAACAAAAGTTAAGGCTATAGGAAGAATGGTTGCAATAGGGTGGATCAAAGGTCCACTAGTTTGAAATGTCATTGTATGAAGAATTTTGAAATAACATAGGGTCAGGTGAAATTAATTGAATATCCTATCCTGGTGGCTGTTCCAACTTGAAGAAGTCAGTTAAGTCAAAATACCATATTGGTTAGTGTGCCTCTTGTCACAGCTCGACTAATGATTTCTGCTTCCAAAACACACATGGAACAATGCTACTGAATTTTTCAAGCAAGAATGAGATTTGCCTGCCAGCAGATGTCATCAGAACAAGGAATTAAAGGGGACAGCAAGAGCAGCTAAACCTTCAACTCCGTTAACCAAGAAAAACCTGCAACCTCTACCTCTGTGACCCCAGAACAAAAGCCAATGGAAGTCAACACCCTCATCTCATGTCAAGTGGAGATTCAAGAACCCTTTTCACAGACTTTTACAACAGCTATGCTTGGTTTCCCAGTGCAATGCAATTGCAATTCCACAAGGAATTATTTAAATCAGTTCTTGATAGTGGATTTAAAAGCAAATAACTAAGAGTAAAGACAGCAAAAGTCTCAATTCCGCAGACAAAAAAAAAATCCAGAAACAATGTATTATTGTGTGCGAGGAATGCAAGTATGTACTACTGTCAACCTGGATGAAGATTTTGTACTAGGTTCTCAAAATTCCAATTTTTGGAAAGCTTGTTTTTCTAAAGCATTGTCTTTTTGAGAAGAGAGTGGCAGTAGTACAAAGAAAGAACAGTATATAAAGCAAAAACCTGAAAAACTCATATTTCTTCAAAAATAAGCAAAGTTACAAGGTATGGGAGAGTACTAGTTCTGGGAAGAACTTTGCTAGCTGCCAATACAATTTAATTTTTTAAATTAAGACTATAAAACATGTCAATTAAATATTTATCGTTTCAGAGAGACCCAGACATAAAAGGTAAAGGAGTAGGAATGGACAATTTGGCTCAACTGCAATCCATCTGGTTCTAAATTCATTTACATTTGGCTGTGAATCTCTGGTCACTTAAGTTTTCCACCTGGCTGCCCAAGATTCATGGAACTAAGGTATCCACAGTTATTCAAAAGAAAAAAATCTATGAGCAAAATTAATTCATGACAATTGGGTGCATTTGCCCTCAAAGTTACTTGTTTTCCCTTGGAAAACAGAATCAGAATTTTTCTGAGTTGACTAGCAACCTAATACTTAATAGAAGGCTACTTAACACAGATTGGTGTTTCTCCTCAAAACAGTTTGGATTTTTTTTTTAATGGTACATTACAATAGGATAACAGTATCCTTAAAGCAGTCATTGTAAGAAATCATGATCTGTCTTGCAAAAATTCTTAAAAGCACTATTATTTTGGCATCAAAATCTGGAGGGAAACTATTTTATGCTCTGATCTTCTGTATTAATGGTCCATGCTGGAAAAGCACAATCTTCTTTGTGATACGTAATTGAGCAAAGGCTCAGTCAACTGATCACTGATGACCTGGTTTTGCAATTAAATTAGTCAAGCTCTGTAATATGTCTTTAGAGTGTTTGGTATGTTCTTAATATTCCATTTCGGGACAGTTAAAACTGAGCCAACTGAAGTACACCAAACAAAGCAAAAAGTTTTTGCCACTGTTTCACTTCTTTTTCCAAAACTGATCAGACAGATCTATAACCAATGTTAACTTCTATGGACTAATTTCATTATTCAGTTAACTCTTACTTTTTTCTCTTTGAAGAAATGTAAATCTGCTTCTTATAACTGTGTTTGTTATGTCTACATCACTGAACAATCCTTTAAAACTAAGACACGAGCTTATGTAGCAAGTCATCTGAAGTATGGATAATTTTACTCATTTTTGCAAGAGAATGCTCAATGTTGGAGGATGCACTGTCTAATTGCAATGATAAGACATTATCACTTTAATTGGACAATTATAAAGGGTCATTTAAAGTTAAATGCATAGGTAATCTACTAGGTAACTCGAGTTAGATGGCAGTTCCTAAAACACTAAATGAGTCAAGTTGTAGTCACTTCTCTCTGCTCTGGACTACCTTTAAACTGCACTGAGAATGTGTACAAATCTCTTTCTAGTTCATCTACCAAAACCGGAGTGGACTAGCCTCCATTTAATCACTTTTCCTCCAATGAACTAACCTTTAAAATCGTTTAAAAATATATACTACTTTTCTTTCCAGAACAGAATTTTCACTCAATCATCAAATAAACAAAAACAATTCGACAGTGAAAAGCATTTGAATTATAACTAAATTTGCAACTCTCATCAAGAGATTTTCAGATGAAGAAACAACAATGTATATGAACTATTCATTCTACACATCAGATAGAAGTACACAGACATCCACCCAACTGTCTTAGGTTTCAATTCAATCATCCCTCACACTGAATATCCATTTCTACATTATTTATAACTAAGGCATTTGTATGCTCACAGACACACCGTTTGAAGACTGACAACATTCAGTATTTGCTATCTAATTTTTTAAAACCTCATTAAGCAAACACAAAAGCCTCAGAATAAACTTAAGCTAGTGCAGAAAACGTGTATCAGTGCACAAGAATTGAGCATTTCACTACAATCTGGAAGAAACTGGATTTAATTTACTGGATTTAATTAAGAAAAACATTATTTATGCATTGTCAAATAGACCACTTTTACAGTAATTTAATGCATATGTTCATATTATTTTGCTTGAGACAAAAATTTCCATGTATACTAAAATACAATTTTTAGTGTAGTTACAGAACGAAAGGCAACATGAGGGGAAAGAAGGATTTTTAAAAATGAACTAGCACTTTAGCAATACACATCAAAATTAAAGCCAGACCTGATGCCTAGGTTAAACTGACATTGACCAAACCAAATCAATTCAAGCAGAGAAGTGGAGCTACTAATGAGAGAAGTTAAAATATGTCTAAGATACAAGTCCACAACATAAAGGTAACACAGAAGAAATACGATGGAAAAAAAAACCCCAAAACAACAACTTAGGAGTTCCGTAGTTTTTAAAGATAAATGTATTACAAGACTTAAAAAAACCCCCCAAAACCCACAAAACTGCTGTAGAAGTTTCAAGTTCTACCAATTCTCCACATCCCCAATAATAATTTATATTATTGCCACATGCAAATGTACTTTGAAACCCAGTTAGACAAATGCTGACATGCGTGAAAACATAAGGATAAAATTGTCTGTTTTACCCCAATTTGTTTACAATTCAGTTGAGATTTAAAAATCATAAACACTAGCCTTAAATTCATCGCAGGGTTAAGAATACAAATGCCATAAAAATCAATACTAAGTCTCTTTCCATCTCTTAATCTCTTACCTAATCCTATTCTATGGTTAGGCTAGTAAAACTGTAGGTCCTCATGAGCTTTTAAATAAAATTTGCATCAAAACTAATTTCATACTTAAATACCTTGTGATACTGACCTACCCTATGTGAAAAGTCCTTTTTATTGAACTACTTTATTCTACTCAGGTTATTTCTTCTTTTTGCACGTAAATAAAAGCATATTGCTTCATTTTAAAGAAAAACAAAGGCAACACCACTGTTGATTCAGTTGTAAAAGATATATTTTGGGTTTTAGCAAAGCAGTACCATAAAACAATTCAAAGCTCTTAAAGCTGCACTGCTTTAACTTGGATATTTATTTCTTGCATGCTATTTTCATGTAATAACTGTAAAACAGAAAGAATATTTGACAATGCACTCTTCATACGCGCTTCAGTAGTTGCATGGCAGAAATCAATAGGTTTCTGTTTTCCTGCAAGTCACAGGCATTTTGCTTCCTTTCACTCAAACAGTGCCTAAGGAAAAGCAGCTTCCCACCTCTCCACTGTAGAACAGTCAATCTGCTGTAATTATTGTAGTCCTGTTAGATTCATTAGGTGCCCAGGTACATGGAAATCTTTTAACAGTTATCAGATTATAGCAGAGAATGAAAACATTGAATCATTATGTTTTCTAGCAAGCATTACTAACTACAAAACTATCCAAAATTCATAAATACATGGGGTAGTATTTCTCTCTAATAAGAACTCTAAATACAGTACATATCTCTACTATAATTTTATACATATTTAATAACTTAAATATAACTTGTTTCAAATAATCAGTCCAAAGAGGGGGTTACTAGAGTAAATTCCACTTGCTTAAGCATGCATTTCTAATGGCAAAATTCTTACAAGAAGCAGGTGGACCAGGAAAGACATGTGAAGAAAGGGAGAGAAAGGAAAGAACACTGCTCTGATTAAATTGCAAATGCTATACTTTTATCCGACTTACACATTTGTGTAATTTTATTTAAAAGTGCTACCCTAGTGAGCATGAAAACAGCTGTAACAGACAAATTCTACTGTTGTAAGGACTTTGGTTCAGAAGTGTAAGTTAAGTACCTATTGTAATGAATTTTAAGTGTTCTAGTAGTAGCTTGATTATCTACAGAAAATACAATATGAAATATCAATTTCTATGTGTAAATAGGTCATTTTAATCATGTTTAAGTTCAGTAGCTAAATTACAATAGCACACATGAAAACTTTAGTCAAATGCAGACAATTTCTTAGATTTTGAAAGCAAACAACCCAATTGCAATTACTTTTTTTGTTAAAAGAAACATGAGAAATGTTGAGATTTTTTACAGGGAAAACAAATACAAAATGTGAAAGAGAATAAAGGAAATAAATATAGTTAAATGAACACATTTCTAAGGTATATACTGAAAACAGAATGGATTAGAGTCAGAAGAACCATCGTTAAATGACCAAGGTGCAAGATGGCTTTATTTAATGACTGGAGAAAGAGGAATCCGATTCAGAGTGTGGATAAAGCAGACTGGCATCTCTGATGCCTATCCAAGCCCTGCCCTTTCCTTGTACTGCTTTGTAAATGATGTGCCAAAGCTGAGCACCACTGAAACATACTTCTTAAAAAAAAAAATAGTTTGAGGCTTTAAGGTTCTGATTCCTTATAATGTTCTTAACACGGTGAAGATTTAGGCTCCATTCAACTCTGGCTCAGAGGCTGGGGTACTTCCTGTTCTCACCCCTCAGGGCAGTAATACCAGTACTTGACTTCGTCCCTTGCGCCTGCCACAGCTCTTCTCACAGCTCTACCAGGTCCCACTCTCCCCAGCCACACCTTTTACTATCATTCTTTCCTGATGAAAACTGCATCTCGCTGTACTTACTCCCTGGCACTGGCATGGCAATCTGCTGCTAATCCCTCCTCATACCAGTTGAGCCTCCTCGTAGTTTCATGCTCTAACTTAGAAGGAATATACTGAGATTATCTCTACTATTTCCCTGCTTCAGAAAGTAAAATTTAACATCTTTTAAAATGGTCCCTCCTCAATCCTACCAGACTCCATTTGAAATGCAAATATTCTAGAGGAAACTACCAGCTATCTATTTTTAGAAAATCCTTCTGCTGCTTCGAACAAAGACTTTCAGATCTGCAGTCCCAGATTTCAATACCTGGGATAGCTAATGTGAAAGCCAAAAAACATCCATTTTAAAATTTTCTCAGAAGTAAAATCCTGCAAAGCTTTGATTCTCTGAAATCTAAGAAGTCTATTTGGAGATAGAACTGTACCTTACAAATAATTAACAGCTAACATCAATAGTCAGACATCACTGTGTTAGGTACTATGCACTTACTTGGTAAGAGATAAGCTTTTATCCTAAAAGCTTGCAATTAAGCTTATTAGAAGTGACACAAAGACATGAGAAAAAGACAAGATAATAATACATTAATTATTATTAGCATAAAGAAGAGTCATAGCATACCATTTGCCTAGTCATTGCAAAGAATTAGTACAGTCAAGCTTATTTTTTTTAAAAGCATCTGAAAAGGAAAATATAAGTGACTTTTCAGACTTAAGCAGGTCTTTCCCTTTTCATGTCAAGGGCAGCAGAAGAAAGTATGAAAGCTTTTTGGGGAAAACTAGAACAAAGATGTATGACAACACTGGCAGGCCTAAAACCAATGAACTGAAAGCTCAAAACCTAGTAACACAGACAACTAGATTTTGTTCTATGATGTAGAAGTCTGGAATGCAGGTTTTCCACCCTTCTCAAATGTGCTTAGGATTTCAATGAGACTTTGTCATCTTGCTCAATTCTGTCCCCACTTACTGGAGAGCCAAATACTCACCTCATCAGTAAGAAACTCCTTACTTAGACCAAAGTCTGTCAGCACCACGTGGCCATCAGAATCGAGGAGAATATTCTCAAGTTTTATATCCCGATATATAATCCCCAACTGCAAAAGGATATAAAAAAAATTATTTCCAAATAGTGTAACCACATCAAGAAGATGTTGCTAAATGCTTTTAAATATAAAGCCACCAAAATTCACATTATTAAAGTAATCTGACACATGAAAGTTGCCCCTCAAAAAAGACAATTTTTAAAAGCCTTTGAAGTAATAACTTTAAAATTACATTAAAATCCTCAGAAATTACACTGTGCATTAATGTCTTAAAATTTAAAGGATATACTCTATATCCCTTGAATCTATAAGTGATCAAATACTTGCTGTTGAGTGCAAAATTCAGTTCTGCTTTCAATAAGAATGAAAATGGATGCTTCTGTTCCGTGGCCTAGAGATAGACCATATATCCATGCATGCTTTGTAATAGTCTACAAATCTACTTAATACTTCCTGAGAACTGTAACACTTTTCATGCCTACAGTTGGGCTAGAACTCTACTACTCAGTTGTGCAGAAACAAGGATAGCTGAACAACACAACCCAAAACTTGTTCATGTTCACTACAAATTAGTTTCAGTGACATTCACCGTTTTACAAGGATTACTAAAAATGAACAAATCATTTGTCAATAACACCGCTCTTCCTGCAGACAAAAATTTGTGGCCTTGATCTAGTGCACAAGGAGGGACACTTCAGTGGGGATTATTTCTAATTATGCAACTAATGTCCCATTGCTACATAAAGTTACTTTCAATTTAAAATAATCAAAAACAACACTTCTCCTTACTAACTTTATATGATACAAAAAGAAGACAGCTGTAAGTCCTCAAAATCAGCATCAGAATAGTTATTTTACCTTATGGAGATGTTCAAGTGCCAAAACAATTTCTCCGATGTAAATTTGAACCTCATTTTCTGAGAATCTCTCTCTGTGTGAAAGATGAGTAAACAATTCTCCTCCATTTATATAGTCTAAAAAATAAAACACGGAACCTTATAATTTCACTTTCTGACAATTTTATTTTCTTACTGGAATATTATTAGGAACTTTGTAAGCTATTTAGTAAACACATTCTACAACCACATGCTTTTCCTTAATGGCAATTCACTAGTATTTCATCATGCTGTACAATATTTAATTTCTTTCTTAGAGGACTGAAGGAAGAACAAGACCCACTTTTGACTAAAGAGCAAAACCATAAAATAAGCCTCTACTACTCCTAAATTATAAAGATTTTTTTTTTTCCCACAAAATCAGTCTTTTAGTTATTTAGGAATGTGAAGAGAAAGAAGTACAAATGATATCTACAAACAGACCCTTGTAGACTCTTACAAAATACTCTGATGAGCAACAAGACAGACTGACACAAAGAAAAGCAATTCAGAAGACAGGTATTAGGGGAAATAATCAACTATGGACAATTACAAAATTTCCCTTCACAAGGGAAACCTTAATGGCAAAACTTACTGCAGGAGATTATTTCCACATACACTCCCTCATGGAAACCATAATTTCATTCTTTGCAGGCTACGACACAAGGATTTTCCCACCGTAAGGGCGAGGGAAAGAAATTATTACAACAGAGCTCCACTGTAACACAAACATATTTTAGATGGAGAGCTGTTTATGATAGCAGTGCACATCACAGCCATTGATTTGCAACCTCACAGCCCCCATTATTGTATTTGAGGTCTACATACACAGAGCAGGGAACATGCTCCACAAAATCTTACTCAGTATTTTCTTGAATATTGTTTATATAGATTTGTTGGTGTAAAATACAAATCCGTGAAAGGGGTCAGATCCTATTTTAAGTTAATAGTTTGAAGGAGAAAGCATATATACAAATTACACACGTTCTGATGTCTTTACACTTTTCAGTTCTCCAGTTCTCTCTTTGAAAAGGAATATTAGTGGAATCAAACAACATGAGGATTATTCATCTAGACCAGTAAGCAAATGAAAAGGATTTAATGAAGTATAAATAACCCACGTTTTAGAATTGCCTCCTTCTTCTAAAAAAACTTGAGCATGTAGAAAAAGGTAACAGAAACAAATGTTTCAAATATTTCTCGCCAGAACTGCTAACTTAGTACAAGGTAAGCATTGAATTGCCATTGAATTGTTCTAAGGACTGCAACAGATCCAAACCAAAGCTGCCACAGGAGTGGCACGTCAAGCTCAATTCCATCCAGGCTGTAACACTAACCACAGCACAATGAAACAACCAGCCTTCAAACTGTTGGTGCGAGATCAAATGCATCACTGACACCATGGAAAAAAAATACTGGTTACTTCAATATAAGCTCCACCTGACATTTCACATTATTTAGCTATTTCTTAAATTATTAGATGGTTAACCTTGCATGACAGGTTCTGTACAGAATTGATGGTACTCACATGGACACAACACTTCGTTCATTCCATATAGTTTAAAGCCAACATAAAAACTGGAATCAACTCTCAACTTTGTTTTCTGGAAATCTGGCAAAATGCAGCTGCATGTCTGTACTTGATTCAGCCTAAATTCATACAGCTTTGTAATCTGACAGCAGGATGAACTGTACTAAATATTGCACTGAGGCTCCAATTTTAAAACCTCTAAAAGCTAAAATGGCAGGTAGCTCACACATCAAATTCAGCCACGTACAAAAACAAGGCAGATACTGGTTTCCCCCAAAATCCGGAAACCTCTGAAACACTTAAATTCCAAAACTAAATTGAAGTCATTTACACAGACTTATGTAGTGAGAAACGAAAAACTCGTAACAAACAGTTTGGGTTTTTTCCCCTTAGGGAGGCTGTGAAGCCCAGTTAGTTTATGAAGTAGCTTTACATCATGTTAAGGAAGAGAAATTTTCTCAGTTACAGAAAGTCATTAAGACATTTTTTAACTAAATATTCTTATTTTCTGCTGAAAATTAAGGAAAAAAGGACCTTTCTGGCCCCAACAGATATGCTGAGAATGGATATAGAGCTTATGAAAAAGAAAAAACCAAAACAAAAGGCTGTAAATATATCTTAGCTATGAACTTCTTGGTTCAAAGATCACCTCAATATGCTCTATGTGCACTATCTGCTAACACAGCATTCTTCAGAACTACTGGGCTTGCTCCTTTTTGACTCTTATGAGAATGTAATATCAAGCTTGTAATTTTCTTTCATACTTTTATGGCTCTCTAGTTATGCTTATCACCTAAACTTGCCCCCTACTATGTATTTATTTCTAGCAAGTACATCTATCTCAAGTTTGAGGGGTTTTTTTTCTTTGGGTTTCCTCTCTTTTTTAATATTTCTAATGGGATCTAAGGCGCATTTTAGCAAAAAATACCTGAACTTAAATAATGGCTCTATAATATTTATAATAAATGTTTGCATTTTATCTCATTTAGTATTTCAATTTTTTTCCAAATTATTAGTCAATTACTTTAAATCCAATATAAATTTCAAAACCTTAACTATTAACAGTTACTATCAAGGAATCACACAGCTATCAATATATTTCTATTTATTTGTGACAATCTTTTATGTATTTCTTTAAGTCCTAGTCAGAGGAATTTGTAAGAAACTATATTACAATTTTTAACTCTCATTTTCAAAAGGAGTCTAGTGAATACTCATTTCAGTTCTACATATTTATTGTTTCACTGTAGCATATGGAACCAAGGTATGTGTATAGAACACCTGTCTAAGAACTGACAGCTAGAGGTGTAGATTCAGTTAATGTTAATAAAATTTTGCTAATTTGATGTAAATCAGACTGTTAACAAAGAGTAAAAAATTGAAGTTACGAATAAAAAGGAATGCAAAACTTGCACTTCAATTAAAGGATAATTTACTTCCTCAAACATTTCACTAGAGAACCATATTATGAAATCAAGCCTTAAATTAATCATTAATTTTACAATTCCTTTAAAATACTCTAAGTTAGAAGGCTTTAAAAATTGCTGGAAATTTTCTTATAAATACTCCTCATACAACAAACACTAAATTTGCTGTTAATCTGAAAGGTTGAAATATTTCTAAAACTAGAGTACTATCAAACCTTATGAACAAGCTCTACTTTCAGCATAGAAAGGTGTGATTTTGGATTGTTTCTTAACAACCAAAAATTGAAACATGCAGGTATCACAATACTCAAAGATCAAGTCATCTCATAACAAAACGCTTAACAAAGCAAATTCTTCCAGGCAAATGATGAATATTCATACACATTTTTTGCTGCATACAGATAACTACCACCCCCTCCAAGTCAGAGTAGCACACTGAAGCTCAAACAGGAAAACCACAAATACAGACACTATTGAAGATGAACAGTATTTTACTCCCTATGCTTTCTCATGCAATCTCCAAACACACAATACTTTGGACCACATTAAAAAGACCCTTACAAAACATTGAGATAAAAGGGCTTTTTTTTTTTTTCATTAGAACTTGAATCTTCAAGAGTACTCACCTAAAATGAGATGAAGCTTTGTATCTGTCTGGAAGGCATAATGTAATGTGACCAAAAATGGTGATTGCCTAATGTGCTCCAAGACTTGCCGTTCTGTCCTGGTGTGCTCAGTTGTTTTGGCTTTTTGAACTATTGTTGCTTTCTTCAGTACTTTCATGGCGTACAGCTTTCCAGCATCATGGCCACTTACTTTCCGCACTAGGAATACTTTTCCATAGGCTTAAAAATTGAGGAGAAAAAAAAAAAAAACAAAGAAAAAAAAAGGAAAAAAGAGACAAAAACCGTAAGTTACCTACTTGTACTACAGATCTGGCTACTGCCATTATTACTTTCAATCACTCATTGTTATGGTAGACAGCAATCACTCAGGCTAAAAATCTACTAAACTACTTTTCCTCTTTCAGATTGACCTTTTCTGAGCAAAATTTCAAACAAATGAGCTCCAGAACTGAACACTGCAAGAGTGGAAAAAAACAACTGAACCACTTCAGTATTTAAAAACAATTTTAAAAGCTGATGATTTCATCCTTTGTAATAACCTAAAACATCCATACCTAGAATTAAGCAAGAGTTACAGAGTAAGAGATGATATTTTTTGTTCTTAAAATAGTCAGCTCATATTTGCACAACTCACAGACTTTCATTACTGGTTTTATAGCATTGAAGTTACAAAAACCCATAGAAAAGCCAATGAATTCTTCCCATCAGTATTTCATACATAGGAGCTTTCTGAGACTCTCATACTGGACTTAAAAAGACTCCTGGGAATTCTACACAAATAAATTTGGTATCTTTACCAGGCAAACCTGTAGAAACAGTAAAGTTTAGAATTAGTGTGCAGTTGCTGGGCCATGATCTCACTGCAATTACAGAGGTATGGTGGGATAGCTTGCTTAACTGGAATACTGTCATGGATGGTTACACGCTTTTTAGGAAAGAGGCCAGAAAGGCAAGGTGGTGGAGTTCTCTTCATGTAGACAGCAACCAAAATGTATCAAGCTTTGCCTAGGGGTAAATGAGGAAGGAGCCAAGAGATTATGGGCAGGAATTAGGGGATAGGTTAAAATGGGTGCTACTTTTATGGGCGTTTACAACAGGCCACCTGATTAGTAAGAGGAAGCAGATGAGTCCTTCCACAGAGAGCAGGAAGTAGCTATCACCACCATGGGCCCACGGTTCTCATAACCACCCCAACAGCGGCTGGAAAGAGATCACAGCTTGGCACACAGGCGCCCAGGAGGTTCCTGAGGAGCACTGATAACTTTCACACAGTGGTGGGGAAGCCCACAAGGAGAGATGTGGTGCTGGACCTTGTATTAAGAAACAAAAAAGGACTGGTTGGAGGTGGGATGGCTGGAGGCAGCCTTGACTGTAGCATCCATGAGATGGTGGAGTTTAGGATTCTGCATGGAAGAAGCATGGCAATAAGTAGGATTATAACCCTGGACTTGAGGAAAAATAACTCTGGCATCTTCAAGGGCCTACTTGGAGCAATCTTATAGGTTAGGTCACTAGAAGGTAGGGTGGGTCCAAAAGAGATGGTTAATATTGGAAGATGGAAGTAGCACTTCCTCTATGCTTAAGATCAGGAGAACCCTGTGAATAAGACATTAAGCAAAGGGGGGCTGGAGACTTGAATGGATGGGCAAGGCACTTCTGGCACAACTCAGACAGAATAAGGAAGTTTACAGAATGTGGGAAAAGGGTCAGGCCACTTAGGAAGAATATAGGAATACTGTCAGAGTATGGCAGGTATGTGTCAAGGAAAGCAAAGGTCCGCTTGGAATTAAATCTGGCAAGGGATATCAAGGACAAGAGGGGCTTCTTCAAGGGTATCAGGAGGAAAAGGAAGACTTATGTGGGCCCACAGCCCAATGGAGTAGGTGCCCTGGTGACCAAAGGTACAGAGAAAGCACAGTAACTGAACACTTTTGCTTCTTACTCACTGCTAAGGCTGGCCCTCAGGAATTCCAGGCCCTGGGAGCTTTCCCTTGGTTCAAGATAAGGGTAGGCCAACCTGACACCCACAAATTCATAAGCCCTAGGGAGATTCACCCACAAGCACTGAGGGATTTAGCAGATATTACTGCTAGACCACTCTCCATCGTCTTTGAATGGTCATGGAGAATAGGAAAGGCTCCTGAGGACTGAAGAAAAGCAATATGTTACACAATACCACATCAGTCTTCAAAAAGGGCAAGAAAGAAGATCCAGGAAACCATAGGCCAAGCAGCCTCACTTTCACTCCTGGAAAGGTGATGGAACAACTCATCCTGGATATCACATATATGCATATGGAAGAAAAGAAGGTTATCAGCAAACATAGATTCATCAGGGGGACATCATGCTTGAACAGTCTGGCATCCTTCTATGCAGAATGAGAAACAAAGATGATTAGAGAACTGGAGCATTTCTTATGTGAAATAAGAAGAAACCTATTTCTTCTCCTCTAGCCTGGAGAAGAGTGAGAGGGGATCTCATCAATGTGTACAAATATCTTATGGACAGGTGTCAAGAGGAGGGGGCCACACTCCTTTCAATAGTGCTCAGCAACAGAGTAAGAGGCAACTGGCACAAACTGAAAAACTTGAAGTTCCATAAGAATATGAGGACAAACCTCTTTGAGGGTGACAGAACACTGAAACAGGCCAGAGAGTCTCCAACTCTGGAGCTACTCAAAACCCACTTGCATACAATTCCATGCAACATGTTCTGGGTTCACTGGCTTCAGCAGAGGGGTTGGACTAGGTGGCCTCCAGGGGTCCCTTCCAACCCCAACCATTCTGTGATTCTGTACTAGACACAACAGGACATTATGGAAAAGGAGTGTTGCTTTTGTTGATGGTAATAGTTCTTGCTCAAAGAATCAGGAGAAAGGAATTATGAAATGGTTGACTTATTTAGATCAAGGTACTTAAGTTCTCTTACAAAAAGGTCTTTAAAACACTAAAAAGTTATGGGTACAAAGGGAAGAATCATCTAAAAAGTAAGAGCTATTAGAAGACAAAAAGCTAAAAGGGTAAAAACAAATATTCAGCTTTTTCAGAGAAAGCAAGTCACCAGTAGAATTCATCCTGCCTGACTTAGTCATATATGAATAGTGAGGAAAAAAAATTGGCTTGGTTTAGTAAATTATCCTATGCAACAGAAATTGAAGCTGACTGCTGAAAGCTCTACCACAGTATCAAAATACTAAGTAGCTGAAAAAATAAAATGGCAGAGAAAATTTCAAATAGTAAACATGTAATTCACATGAAGTATCATAATAGCATATAATAACAGTGTTAGAACTGAGGAGAGGAAAATACCTGAAGTTACCAAAGACAACCCCGAGTAGAATGTTAGAAACTTGAAGGAAAGTACTGAAGTGAAATGACACCAATGTACCCACACCTTCAATACAAACCCAGAAACCCCTTATGCTATGGCAGAAATCTTTGTGTGCTCCTGTCTTGAATGAAGCACACTATTTTGGTACCTTCTGTCCCCAACTACCCTGCTCCCATCAGGAAAAAAAAGTATCAAATGTTAAGAAAGGATAAAAGAATTCCTTTAAACATGAAGGGAACTAAACATACTTCCATGTTTTATTTAGCCTGAAAAAGTAGAGTACTTAAGAAGATTACGGAGAGTTGAAAAAGAAAAAAAAATTAAAAACTCTAAGAACATTGGTAAAGAACAATTCTCATTATTTTTAGAAACAAAATAACTAAGGGCAACAAATTAAATCATTAGGTATCAACATTAAAAACTATGCAAAGCACACAAACAAATATGCAGTTAAGCTGTGGAACTACTGTTACATGATACTGCAGCTGTCAAAAATGTAGATGAATTTTAAAAGATTACATAAATCCCTGAAGGAGAGGAAAGCACAGCAAGTGTGGCAAAATTCTGAAGAGAATCTCTGGTTCAGGCAGACCCCAAACTTTAGGCTGCTACAAGCTCACTAAGGAAACCATCATTGTAAGCCTCTCCTCAAGCCATCATAAAACAGAAAAAGTAACCAGCTCATTGTTTTGTCCAACCCTTGTAATTACCTTCACACTACTTTCTCAAAGAGAATGCTCAAATATCTCAAACCTGAAAATACACTGACAAGTGTATAGTGTCCTGATGTGAAACACTCAAATTTAGTTGGCCTTTAAAAATGCTATAGCATACAGAACTCCCAATAAGCATCACATGCAACTCTAGATTTCTTTCTGAATTTTTTTCAGATGGGAAATAGAGAGTTTTAAACTACCAAATGACATGTGAGCTTTTTTTCTATATTCAAGTTCTACTTCAGCAAGTATACAAAACTGATACTGTTCATATACTGAACAATTCTTTCAAAGAAGTTCTTAACTTGACTCATCACACCCTAAGGAGTCATGCTTCCCTTCTTTACAGAACTCATTTTATGAAAGCTCTTTTTTACAGAAGGAGTTTTCATAACATATCTCTCAAGAATGGCAAATAGAGTCCAGACAGGTGACATCTTTCTATTTTGTGAAATATGCAGGAGCAATCTCTTTCAAGATTTTGCATTTTGTGTTGCATTCTCCAACTTTGTAGTTATGAGACCTCGAGCATACATAAGCCAGACTGAATGGTCACCAGCTCCTTATCACCAGGGAACAGTAATTTCATCAGAAATGTTGGAGAACATTAAGCTAACTTAAAATGAACAAAAGCCTCATGATTGTAACACTTGGCTACCTGTATCTTTAATCACATCTTATAGAAACATAAAATAATGCATCTTAAGTGAGAGAATGCAGTACCTACTACAGGTTTACATGTAGTATCAGACAAAATTATCAGGTTAGTTTAATAGCTGTAAGAATCTCTAGCAACTACATTCTTGTTGCCATAAAAGACTTTGCAACATAGAGCTTTGCCATGGTACAAATTGTTTCTTCAGGAATCTGAAAAGGACTGACAGAATGATGATGATTCTCAGCATTTTTTATGAGAATAAATCTTAAGTAGCACTATTTTAATCAAATGACTCATAATATATTCAACACCAGAATCTCTGATATCACCACAAGAAATCTACTTAAAAGACAACACTGCAAAAGCAATTTATTTGAGTGGCAGCAAGAAGAGAGCACATAAGCTAATTGCAATACTCTTACGTGACAACTGTACTTCAGTAAAGCTTTTTTAATTTCTCAAAGAGCAACATTTTAGTGTTCATTCTCATAAAATCCCATGCACATCTCCTCTACTGCCAAGGCAGAAATATTCAGCCAGCAATATATGCCCCATAATGACACTCACACAATCACCAAATATCCATCCCCCAAATTCATTGAAAGTACATTACATGATAGAAAAACTTAAAGACTATATAATACATACACAGACATGAACCCTGTTAGAGTGACCTCACAGCTTAAGAGAAAAATCAAAATTTAAAGAATGGTTATCAGCCTTGCGGATGACTAAGAGATTTCACACCAAATTGTAATTCATACCAAATTTGCACTCAATTTGTGAGATAAAAAAATATAACTGGGTACTAAAACTTCCCTTTTATTACTGCCGTTACCATTAATACAAATTCATAGTAATACATGATAAGTATATATAACCATACATATAAGTATACTTAGACATAATTATATATGTAAGTATTCATATTCATAGTAATACATATCATTATTCTAAGTACCAATTCAGCAGGTCATTAGAATATTCTAAAATACACACCTGCTGAAAGACAATGAGTTAAAAATACAAAGTATTCTTTGCTTCTTTCTGTACAAATGTAAGGCCATTAAGGCATTGCACCACACCAGCTGATTCTTCCAGAGAAAAAGGAGCACAGTTCTTATTGTTTATAGCACACTGGATAGTTTCTGTGGACTCCTAATTGATCAAAACTTTACACTTGCATCCAGACAGGTTTTTTTTAATTAATCTTTTCAAGTGCTAGTATAAACTACACCTCTTTCTTTAAGCACTTTTTTTCTTACACTGTCAGTGTAAGAATCATCATGAGACTACAAAGGAAAAGGCTCAGAGGTAAAAAATATTTAGGGATCTGAATAAATTTCATTGTATTTTTGCATGATATATGCCTACTGACATCTTTGCTCTGCAATTTGGATTTAGATCTAATCTGCCTAAGGAATTTGGAGGCAGAACTCTCACTGCGCTAGTATCAATCCATATGAATTAAAAATTGGGATGTGGCAAAGTTCAAAAAGTATATAGTTCTAGCAGCTAAAAATGGGGGGGGAAAGCAAAACAGAAACCTTAACAAACCTCAAATAATAGCATTTAAATATTTCCAATTTATTGTCTATGACCAAAATGTGAAAACCAAGACATTCTGTCATGCTTCCTTAGATTTCAGATAGGCAAGAATCATTAATGGAATTTTTTTCAACGTTATTACTTACTTCAAGTAAATTCCCTTTCCCATTAAAGAAGCGAGTGATGATTAATATGGAAGGGGAAAAGTGACAGGAGAGGGTAAGTTGCATCTTAAAACGTACTTTATATCAGTATCTTGCTTCTTTTTTGCTTTTTTACTTTTTTTTTTTTTTTAAGTAAATGTTATTACAGTAAATAGTTATGGTAGACTATACATGCCTAACTTTTTTTTTTTTCATTTTTAAAGCATGTTCATTTTTAGAAGGCAGCTCTCAAATGCAAGACAATCTACCACTGGATATAAATGCCATTAATTTTTAATTGTTAAAAAATTAAGGTAAATAATTTTCTTCAAAAACGGTTTTAAAGGTACTGCACACCACTGAAGTTGTTCTGATGAAGTCAGAACAACTAAGCAAGAGCTACCTGGGATTATCATCTCATTTTCTCCTTTCCTTCTTAAATGTAAGACTGTTTTTGCTATTCTCTCTGACATTAGTTCCTAAAAGAACCTTTGCTATTGATCTCCAATTTAATGTACAGATTTTTTTCAGAATTCTCTGGTGTATGAAAAGGGCAAATTTGTCCAGGTTCTTAGATTGAATACAGCCCCCTCTTTTCATTCTGTTCTTCACGCAGAAAATTAATTTTCCATTTCCAAGCCCTGTCTCCAATTAGCCATCCCACCTACCATTCAGTATACATTCTAGCTGTCCTCAGCAGAAACTGAAGTAAAATATTTAATTAGAGTTTGGAATTATTTTTAGGCACTCACTAATTTTGTCTCACTCTCCTGAGCACACTATCACCATTTCTTTCTTTTTCCTCCTTTTATGAGAGAATATTTTATATTTTCTTCAATATGCTTTGAAAGAACTAACTTCATTTCACAGTCTTAACTTGATCAGAATACTTTCTGACCTCTGAGAAGAAAGTTATTATATGTTCTTGTATAACAAGATTTTTGAGATGGTTACTTAAATCTGACATTTATTAGATTTTGTTTCCTTCATATGAATAAATCCTTTAAATTCTAAGGATCTTCCACATATAAGGTGAATATCCTTCCCATAAAAGCACTTAAATCCAAAAGAGCACATATAAAACATTCCCTCATATATGGTAATTAGATTCTTGTTTGTCTTCATTAGGGGACTGTAGTTCAAAAGGTAGAATGGATTATAAGTGCACATGCTCAAGAACCAATTGTATTGTCTCTTTTTAACCACAGTTGAAAGAGTGAATGAAAGTGGCATTTATTAAAGTTCAGTAGAAAAAAAGGAATAATGCATTGGTAGAAAAATGTATGAACCAGAATGTACCCTACAGTGTTTTGTTATTTTAAAAACACATTTTCAAAGAATGAAGCAAATAAGCCAAGTGGGCGTGCATAAATCAACACAGCCACCTTCTCCTGTTGTTCCTTTCCTGGCTTTGGGAAGCAATTAGATTACTTTGCTGAAAAGAAACCTTCTTCTATAGAACAGACTCTAGTTTTCTTTGTCACAGGGAGAAAAGCTTTAACCAGATAGGAGGAACAAGCTGGAAATATGAACATGGACAGGAAATCTGAAAATTCCATATTAGCAAGGCTATACAGTAACAGAAAAAGAAAAGGACTTATGTAATTTCAAAAAGTGTATACTGAGCAGAACACGGGCCAGTCAGAAGTCAAGCCAGTAACAGCTTGTTCCCAAAGCAACAAGTACACTATAAAACAGGGGCACACTGTCATGTATTTCATTCTACGGATGTAAAGCGCTACTGATTTCTTCCATGGATAAGTTTATTTTATTACTACCCCCTTAATGCAATATAAAAGAATCCAACTCAGACTCCTGCTTCCTTTTCTTTCCACTGCAATTCAGATCAAAAGAAGAAAGCACATAGAATAACAGAATTTTAATACCAAAAAGCAAAATATAACAAGCATGCTTCCAACTGAATGTATACATTAGAAGAAAACAGACAAAAGAACGTAAGAAAGCAATTCAAATTAAAAAAAAAATAGTAAGTATGAAATTATGCTAAGACATAGCACAAAAAAAGTTACGACAAAAAATGGCTTCCGCAAGAGAAACATCAACACATGCAGATACTATTTCTAATAATCTTAAATGTTCATATTTTTTAAATATAAAGCTTAAAAATGATGATTTAAATAAACCCTCACTGCTGCTACCTGAAAGGAATCGCCACTGAGTCTGTAAGAAACTATCATAATTACATATCCTTAAGCAAGGTATCATTTAATTTAACATGTTTTAAGTATTTTCTATGGTTATTCCAGTTGCTTCATAGCAGAATATACTTAAAATATTGTAATTAGTTTAATCAGCATCTACACTCATCACTTAATGTAACTGTGGAGTTTCAGTACATTCTCCCTTGCATTACTGCAGATCAGTTTAAGCATTGGTTTGAAAACACTGCATGCTGCATAACTCCACAGTGAAGCATTTTAAAACAGCATCACAGTTTTATTTCGTTTTATTAGTTATATTGCAGTACTGTACTACCTAAAAGCTCACAGCAGGATAAAGCTTTCACTGCCAGGGCAAAGATGGCTTTTGTCCATTTGTTTATAGCAATGACTAGAATGTTTTTCAAGTTAGGAAATTAAACTTCATCAGCAAGAACATCTTAAGAAGGTTGTAGAATCTCTGCTACTGGAGGCTTTTATGAATGAACCACCGCCTGGGTGATGCAGGTACAACTGACTCTGTCTTGGGACAAGCAATTAAGGAACCTCTTCGAGGTCCAATTCCTCGGAATCCTGTTTTCAGCAATGTGACAGCAAACATTGCCAACTGACAGATGGTCGCTCACCCGAGGGCAAAGAGAACTAGATCAGGTCACTGGCATTTAATGACCAATTAACTAATAAGCAGCAACCTCTGACACAGCTTGTGCATGAGTCTTAGCTATCATAGGCTTGAGACTGAACAAAGCTTCTTGACTGCCCTGATGGTCTAGATTTCTGAAGCAAAAACCTCAGGCTACGATCATAACTGCATATCAAAAAAGTGGGAAAAAACCCCCAAAAGGCAGAAAAAAACCCCAAAAATGCAAACACCACAACAAATGCCAACTACTCTTCCCACAAATGCCATTCCAAGATACCCAAGGAGTCCTTGGATTCCTAAAGCTTGCAGGAATCTTTCAGTCAGTTTTTGAAATAATTTGAGATCTGCTTAGACAAAAGACATTTCTGGAGCGGCAAGCCTACTATTGAAAGATTAAGTCAGACAGGCATGCTTACTTGACTTTTTTTACTTCAAACACACACAGAGAATCAACCCCATTGTCAACCCACTGAAGTAGCCTTTTCTGAAAGGGATCCCTCAAAAATTATCCTGTTAACCTGACTGAATAAAATAGCTTTGCACTGCAAGCCTAACGATTATCTGCTACGGTTAAGAGTATTCCAGGCCAAGAAAAAATTGGCCAATCTGTTCATGAAGAAAAGAAGGCATGGGAGGAAGTCAATGAATGACTAATAACAGTTTAACAGCAACACAGGCTATTTCAGAGGTACTACCTAAAGGCAAGAGGAGGTCAGGCTACTACAGGTCTTGAAGACTGACCCTTATGAAAACCACCAGCTTATTTTGTACTCCAAATGTGATAGCTGCAATATTAGCATGCTCTCAGACCAATGGCAAAAGTAACAAACAGACAAAATTTTAAAAATTTACAAATCCGGCCAATGTTTCCATCAGCAGGAGAGAAAGACACTTTCACATAAATGCATAATTGTTTATAATTTCATTTTTGTCAACCTCACTCTGATCCACACTGACCATTTCAGAAAATCATGATTGTTTCTACCTAGGAATATGCAACATTTATCTATGAATATTAAAGCTTCCTTGTATCTACCTCTAACTATTGAAATTTAACAGTAAGATTTCAATTTTTTGCACGTTAAATTTAACCTTTAAAAAACTTACTTCAGAAACAGAAAAATATCCTCTCAAGTGATTTAATATCTTTATTCATTTCTAAAAGAGTCCCTATGACAGCTAAAAGTGAAAATCAAAACCCTTTGCTCTTTTCAGTGATGTCTTAGGGAATTACAGCCTCGCTGCCAGCCATCAATGACTGATAACACCCAAAAATCTAGTATCATTTAGCTAGCAAAAAACTCCTGCAGACTTTGATGATAGTCCACGTTCATGATTATCCCAATCTACTCAACAACGCATCTGACATAATACTGACCAAAACAGTTAAAGAGTAAACACCCTAGAAAGAATAAAAGCCATTACTTTTGGTCTGTATACGGGGCTGTGTGTCCCTTTAGCAAAGGCGAAACAAAGGGTTTTTTGTTCATTACCATCAGTAATCCTACAACCTCCTAAAAATCTCCAACATTGTGCTGAAATCCACAATACAACAATGAACATTATCCATCTTACAAAATACGAGGCTCTGACTAGGACAGAAAGTTAGGGAGCCAACAGCAACCCTAAAATGGACTAGTTAAAAAATGGAGCAACTTATTTAATGATGTATTAAAATTACTGTTTTTTTTCCCAAACATACACTGAAAACTTAACATAATTATCAAGATCATGTCTTAACTCAGTTTTTTCATAAACTATATTAAATTGCCACAAATTTTCAACCATATGTTTTCTTTTTTTCAAAAAAAGTGCAACTTCAAAAGTGCTATGCTAGAACATGTAAACTCCAATTTTGCATATCTGCGAAAAAAAAAATGAAAAAAATATGCTATGCAATACAAAAATGCTATCTTCCTAAAGAATGTTCCAATTACCAAAACCTCAGCTAGAAAACAAAATCATACATAAGAGTAATGCTTCCAACATTTAACTTAAAAATAGTGCATCTTACCCCCTGTTCCAAGAACTTTCAGGAGCTCAAAGTTTTCAATGCCAACTTTCTCTGCATGGCCTGTCAAATTTGCTGAAGGGGAAAAAAAAAAAAACGACATTAGATATGTAGTACACCAAAACATCACTGACATCTTACTACAGCCTCAGTAAAACCAAGTTAGCAGATGAATTAAATAAGCAGCTCTAAGACGACATCCCAGTTTCATACTGTATTCAACCTGAAAAGCAAGGGAAAGCAATTTTCTTCCTGCCATCAGGGTACCTGAAGGCACAAAATCACAGAATAGTAACTGAAGCCCGTCTAGCCCGTATACACCATCTTCCAGTGTGTCACTGGGCACCTCTGAAAAGTGTCCAGTTCAACCTTGTCTGTAATCTCCAATCACAGAGTTACAGACAGCAAACAGGCCATCCCTTAGCCCTAATACCCTGAATACTCTCTTTTTTTTTGGATAATATGGTGTTTGGGATGACAAACTGAGCTCCAACAACTGTTCATGCATTTAACATGTTAAAGACTAAGATTGTTAAAGACTCTCCATTAGTATCAAGCAGAAATGACCTTAAGTCTACATAACTCACAAGCATGGAAAAATCTAAGCTGCTACAAAATTGTGCCATTTGTTGCACAGCCTAGAAGCAGAAGGCTCTATGTTTATACCAATCTATACCACTTTGAGTGCTTATTTTGTCTAACATACATTTTTCTAAGCAGGAAGGTAAAGACCACTGTTTAAAAAACAGGGGTTGTGCAGGGTTGGTTTGTTTATTGCCTTTTTTTTCCTTTCCTAAGCTCCTATAAGAAAGCCTTAGGCAGTTGCCATTTTTTCCATCTTTCATTCCTATCATAATATTATTCATCCATTTGCATCAACATGACTGAAGACCATTCAGCAAATGCCCCCACTGAAATGATCCAGGCTAAAAAGCAGAAAGACAAAAAAAGTACCTAAGTTTGATAATTCACATCCAAGTTCAGTTCCCTGATCCACTTTACTGAGAGCGTCATAAGCACAAGTAAGGATGCAGCACCAAGTAGCAAGGGAGTCAATATGCACCACAGCAGCTGAACTGAAGCTTGCTGTACTACTTTTGATTGCAAACAGAACAAATACTGCTGCTAGAGCTACATCACAGTCACTGCGTAAGGAAGCCACACTCACGTGCCAATAAAGGAGTTATAGCAGGTAAGGCAAACCTAGACTGAGTGTCTACACAATTAGGGTATGTTGTGTCACAGAAAGTGAGCTGTCTTCAAGCAATTTAATACTACATATTACTCTTCTTAACAAGTACTGAAAATGGAACTCAACATACAGTTTCAAAACATTGTCTTACCTGCCAGGGACATTAAAGCCAGAGCCTATTCTAAAGAGACCAGGGCTAGAGTATCCAAATTTTAATGAAGGAGTGGACATCGCTGAAGAGATTCAGGACACAGAAATTCTCTGGACACCAGCTAGGTAAGTCCTGCACTGGGGGTGGGAAAGTTTTCACTTCAAGATCCACCAACTTGGATCTTCCATAATGGACTACTCCAGAAAGGTTTTACTATCTCACATCTTTTAAGAGTGTCAGCAGAAGGCTTTTCAACTAAACACCCTTCTAGGAAGAACAGTCACTTAATCCTGCCATATTCTTGGAACTGAATAAGAAGAGTGGAACCCAGAAAAATGCTGCATCTCCAGTAACATGCTGAAGATTTGCAGTGCTCGCTGTGATTCTAAAAAGAGATCAAGTCTTAAAACTCAATCCATTAATCTAAACTGTACCATTAACTCACATTTATTAACATTAGTAAAACCTTTTCCACTTTCATGAGGCTACACGATAAAAAGCTGACTGCTATCTAGTTTGAATTATTGTGTACTTGTTTCAATGTGAGCTGTAATTTTGCACTCTCACTTAATCCCATTTTTACTTCCACTCAGGATGCTTAATGGCCTTATCCTAAAAAAACCCCAGTAAGTGTCTTGAAGGTTACCATAATATTATTTTCATCGTAAAAGGAGAAAATTACACCGCAAATAAGCATATGATAACTGCAAAATAAGACCCACCTCACTCTTTTTACATTATATTGAGGAAAAAAGCCATCCCACAAGACAGCTAAAGTATGCTGAATAACACACATAAGTAAGATAGGGCACTTGAGACAAACTCTCTCACAATTACTCCCTATAAAGCAAGAAGTAAAATTATCCTTAGTTAAAAAATAAGAATAACAAATCTTCAAAGCTATAAAAAAAGACTAACAATTCCCAGAAAGCGCTCCTCCCAATGTTGCCACATGGCAATGGTTTTGCTCCAAGAGCCTCAGTTGCAGTGCTCAGTCCATCTCTGAAGTCATACCACAAGAAAAGCAAGCTGGAGAGCCTGTTTCTGCCATTTTCTAATGACACCCCTAGAGCACTCTGACACTCTAGCAGAGATGAAGTGCAGTTTCTCCAGGATGAAAGCTGTCATTCCAAAATTTCCTTCAACTTGCTTTCAGAAGCATAAATCTCAAAAGATCAATTATTCTACTCACCACTCACTCCCAGGAACCTGAATGACCATTTTTGGAGGACCTTTCACCAGGGAGGCTCTCTGCAGTTACAAAACTGCTTCAAGACTGAAATATTTTAAAGGATTGCAATGAGACCACCACTACTACTACTATGACTGACAGAACAGTGAAAGGCTTCTCACACCTCACAGACATCACCGTGCTGGAAATGGTAGCAGAATCCAGCCCAACAATTGCCTGTACAAACTGCACAGCCTATCTGTAAGGACTGTAATGGGATGTACATTGGTGCACAGAAAGCAGTTTCAGAAACGGAAAATTCACTTCTCCATGCACTTTTTTCTTCAAGTGTCTGGACATATCAGCTGAAGAAGTACACCAAGGAATGGAACAGTTTGGATAGGAAGAGAAGAACTGCCCAAGTCAACAAGATGAGAGTTTCTCCATAAATAAAATGAAGCTACACACGACACTAAAAGGGACAGTTGTACATAATGGAAAAAAAAAATCTAACAAATCCCCTTGGAGATTAGCTCACTGCATAGGGGCACAATTAGAAGAGTCCTGCATTTACAAATGTTCTACTGCAGTCCAAACCAATCGGCATTGCACCTTCATGGCTAACGAGTATGCAGCTGAGGGCAACAGCAAGAGGTAACACATCAACTCAGAAACAAATAGCGAATGGAAAGGCCAGGACATCATAGCATCCATAAAAACAAAGAGGAAACAGAGATATTAGTCACAATCATCACCTCTGAAGGTAGAAAGAAAGGAAATATCTAGAAGTACTACCACTGCAAAGACAAGCCTCCCTCTACATTCAGGAACACCAGTGCACAAAGACCAGTGCTGCCATTCTCAGTCCCCTGGAAACAGGGCAGCCTGTTTATCCAGAATAACATTTCTCCTTGATGGAAGATCTCCAGATGATGTAAGAGATGACTGTCATCTGCACTACACCTGAACTTTGGGATGGCCAAGACTGAACTAAGAACTGTGCAAGCTGGTACTGTGCAATGATTCTATGAGCTTTTAATTGCAACTCTATGATCTTGAGAAATAACATTTCAGCAGTGTTTGTTTTCAAGTTAATACGTGCTCTGTCCTCTGTTTCTGGACTCTACTGCACAGAGGCCTTGAAGCAGACAAACAAAGCTAGAGCTTCCTCTACTGAACCAGATCAAGCTCTGCCTGAAAGTTCAAACTTGTCTCTGCGATTCTCTGCAGCGCAAGACCAATTCTTCAGTTTTACTGAGCAGAACAATGAATCTTGGACAATTTTACAAACAGAGAAAACAAGAAGGAAAAGGAAACAGAAGACATTCTGCAATATTCCAAATACTAGGTTACAACATGTACTGTCAGTATCAACTCGATCTTAACCTGTTACTTCAGAGAATGGACCATCTCCACTCACCTGATATATCTACTTGAGTCACAGCATGAAAGAACAGATGTTGTTTTAAAACTTACATGTTTATGCCTTACTCAGAGTAGAGGGGGGGGTGCACACTCCTTTTGGGGAAAAAAAAAAATCCAACACTACGCAATAGAAACTACACAACTACTATTTGTTAGACACTGAAGAAAATGCATATGCTATACCGGTTTTCTGCTATATAGAGTTAGACTTTGTTACTGCTTACAGCAACTTAGAACTATTTCTGAAAGAAGTAAAAGTATCCTGACGTCCTTGAAATGTGAGAGACCATGGCCCCCTACAAAGTGTCAGGTCACTGAACAAGAGCACCATTTAATCAGCTCAGGCTACAATCTTACATGCTTAAAATGGAATTTAAAAACCGTAACATCTTAAGAATATTTTTCGTAGGCAAAAGAAAGAATGTAGAGCTAAAATAAAACATACACAGAGTTCTGAACTCATGTGAAAGGAAAGAAAACACAATTCATGTTGCTCTGAACTCCAAGGTATCAGTTAAGGTAACTGGGCTGGTAACTGCTGATTCTTTAGAATATTACATGTATAAGGGTAAGACCACCTGAGCTGAGAAAAAAAATTAAAAACTTGAAAAATTCAAGCTCTCACAAAGCTGCTGATCTCATTCTAGAAGGCTTGAAGGCCAAACTTTACACAGCCAAAGATGACTAAGATCTCTGAAGTACTAGCTAATATAGTATGTATACAAGTATGTATAACAACATGCATGTACACTGCACAGAGAAGAGTATGTGGAAATTCAGAAGCATAAAATGCTCTGGAAAACACAATAAGAAACTGTCATTACCATCATGAAAATAGAAGAGTATCCCACCAAAGATATTACTTGCATAGAGGAAGCTGAAATATATTATTATAGAAGTCCAGACATCTGAGATTAACGATGCAAACTCACAGTAGTGGAAAATGCTCCATGTTAAGATCCACTTGCACTCATAGCAGCCCTTTCTCTCTTACAGAGGTGACTTCACCATGAGGTTTATCATTACCGTGAGCTGAATCACTATGAGGTCACCAAGTCAGCTAGAAACTTCATGTGTAGCAACACTGTACGTCACATAATTGCAAAAAAAACCACCAAACCCAAACAAAACGTAATTAGACAAGATGCTAATTAGTAAAATTGCTATAGATAATCTAATGCTGAACAGAGTTGAAACAACCAGATATCTGAAGATTGCACATATCTTCTCAAACAAAAAATTATATCTAATTACAAGACATGAATCAACTTCAGTTTTCTCTATCATTAGTAATGAACGAAAACATTTATAAAAATTCAATCACAGGCACCTTGGACACAGCATCGAATGTAACAGAATACAAATCAATTTATCAACAAAAAAAGAACAACTGATAACTTACATGTTGATGGAAGGTATTAACATATTTGTTTAAGCAGACGTTAACCAGGAAACTTAAGAATTATCCTCTCCCAGGTAAAGCTTTTATAACCATCTGTCCAAGCCAGCATAGAATATTTATAGATGTTAAGAAAAATGAGAAGAGGACACAGTAACAATAGATCCCAAAACAAAACACAATCCCAAATAAACTGACTGCATGTAACGTAAGTCTTTCACAAACCAGGTCACCTGCCTATCTACAGACTGAGCCAGAAGCAAAGAAATCTCAGTAGAACTTGCACCTCATTATTGGGATTCTAGGGGGAAGGAGACCGAGAGCATGTTTACCATAAGATAAAATTATTCAAAGATGGGGATACAACAGAAATATTTACATGAAAAATATATTAGGAAAACACATCCTCAGATACCCAGATCTTGTCATATGGTTAAAGAATTCCATCAAGTGTTCTTTGGACTGCCTTCTGAATAAAATCCTAAGATGTATTAACATGGCACGTAAGACTCCTAATTCTTTTATGGTATCGAGCACAAGCTTTTAAACCATCACATTTAGAATACATTGGATCAGAGCTAAGAAACAGGCTCACAATGAAAATTGCAACTATTAGTCCTCATTTGTATTAGACATTTTATAGAACACCACTGAAACGATGACAGCAAAATGATCAGTTGTACCAGACTCTTGCACAGATCATTTTAGCTAGGTTTGTTAGACTCCAAAGCCTGGAGGGAAGAAAACAGTCAAACAAAAAAAAAATCCCTCTCAACAAAAACAGACAAAAAGACACAAGCGAAACCTAGGAAAGATCAATAGCCATCCTTCTTCATAATCAAAGCTACCAGAAGATAAATGACAAATTCCTAGACTACAAAATATTTTTAGAAAATACTGATTGCATAAAGAGTAAAATACAGAAATTTAGGCAGTATTAAAGATGATTAATAAACTTAAAATACTCTTTGTAGTTCCTACAATCCAAGAAAACATATATTTTAGTGCTCAAAAGAGAATAGAAGTAAAAGCAATCCAAGCTTTGAAATAGCCAACTATTAGTACCTCTTGATCGCTAAACAAAATACAAAATTATTGTTAAAAATATTAACATATTATATAATATTATTTTATCATATATAATATATTGTTTGGTATATAAAGTTATAACATATCTGTATATTGTAAATAAAAACAAAAATCTGTCTTACAAAAAAAATTATTTAAAAAGTATCTTCTAAGTCTCAAAGTTTCCTTTTAAAAATAGAAAAAATAAAACACTCTACAGGTGCCAGACGTACCTCCACAGTGAAGGCTGAATTCACTATTCAGTGCATTATTCATCATGTTTTTCAGTCATAGGAATTTTCCCAATACCCTAGAATGTAACATGAATCTTCCAGTTTACAAATAAATCCATTCTAATTTAAGTTTACATTTAAGAAGGTATAACTAAGAACTTGCATTATTAAACCCTTTAAATAATCCACGTGATTTTCTGAAGCCTTTTATCGTTTCATACTGAATTATAAGTCTGACTCAAGGGGAAGTTCCAAATTCTTCTGCCTTTGGAGTTCTGCAGACCGTTGCTACATTAACTTCTGGGTATGCACATGCCTTTTCTCATGCATGTCTGGCAAACTGCAAACTAAAGCAAGTTCTTTAGCACAAAGATTGTGATAACATTAAAACAAATCCAGTATCCTCTTTGAAACAGACCTGCTAAAAGGAAAACAACAACACTGTAAAGCAAAACAAACACTGTATATAGAGCCCATTGCCCACCCATACATTCACCAAACGTTTCAAGTTCCCTTCAAGATCCCAGTTTTGGTAATCTCTGCCTCTACCTGGGCAAAGCAGTGAGTTCACATGCATGCCACAAAATGGGCAACCTCCTGGGCAGTCACTCACACACACTTAAGGTATAGGACCCTTTGATCCTTTTTTCCAGAAACAAGAAGAGGTGGGGAAGAAATCTCACTCTTAACTGTTCTGTTTCCTTCTTATCTTCTGACATCACAAGCCTTTTCTTCTCTTTCCATATTCTTCTCTATCATGTAAAATATTTCCTCTGATAGGCTTTATGTTTGCCATTATTCAGTTCAGCAACAGGAATGTTAAGATGTAACAATGATCTTTTTTCAGTGCAAATAATATATATTACCTAAGGTCTGCAAAAAGATTAAAAGTTGCATTAACTCTGAAAGTTAGCCTTCAAAAAATAAAACCTTTCCCTTTACGAGATTCCAGAAATAAACACTAAAGAGAATGTCATTTTCTTATTATTTTCACTGGAGAGCTTCAGTGAGAATCACAGACAGTCACCACTTCCTACTGTTTCAACTTTGGCATATTTTTGCTTCTACTTCCTGGAAAGAGATTCCACTTTCCCCAAAAACTCATTTTCTTTCCCAAAGTGAGACAAGAAAGACAGTAACTATTTTGAAATGGCTGAATTGTGAGCCTTTGATCAAGAACAAAAATGGTTTGGTTAGGAAAAGAAAAAAAACCCACTTGATAAATATATTAGGGGAATATTATTATTAAATGACATGAGTCCTAAAAGTCACTGTTTCGTCTTATCTGCAGAAAATCATATATATACACACAGAGCAGTGCCCAATATTTGTAACAGAGTACATCATTTGGTCTCACACAGAGGCACTCCAATGTTCCTTCCCTATCACTGACCCAATCTACATGCCTATCAAGTGATGTTTTTCCAGCAATTACTTTTTGGTCATACAACAGAGGAATTTCATGGCTCAAAGACTATGAGAGGTAAAGCTAAAATTAAACCTGACCCTACATATCAAAGCCAGCATTGTAATTTCAAAGTCAAAGTTTAAAAGAAGTCAAGCCATGGTATAATAGTGTTAACAATCAGCATGTAACAACAACGCTGCATATGCTCTAACTTAATGCATTTTCATATGCCTCCATACTTGCTTGGAGCTAATAACAATCATTTGTTTCATTCTTTAAGATCCTCATTTCATCTTAAATTCAAATACTAAAGTATGCTCACTTACTCACTTGACCATAATAAATTCCCATCCCTAACTCAGTTAATACTTTCAGAGCAATCCCAAGACCAAGTAATTGCAAATGCAAAGTGTAACTGTGGGTTTACCTGATTGATTTGAATTAGTGAGCTTGTTACCATGGGGTCCAAGTAATCACTTCCACAACATGAAAATAAGATACTCCCTTCTCAAAGAAGCCACTATTTCTACTACGGTAGTAAATTCCTTTAAAACACTCTGGAGACTGTCCTCTTTTTCATCTGCCAGCTGACAGCTACTTTTGATATGTAATTCTAAATGATTCAATTAGTCACAGAGATAGCACCATCAAAGAAAGAACACAGAGATCAGGGGAACACTGGAATCTTAACAAATTGCACAATAAAGGATATTCATTATATAGAACATATTTAGGAGTGACAAAGATCCACTGGCTCCAAAGTCTAGTTCTCGCCTGTCCTCTCACTCTCTTTCCCAAATGAAGGAAAATTAAATAATCATGCTGCATGATTTAAAGATGTGGTGGGTTGACCCAAGCCAGCAGCTAAGCATCCAAACAACCAGACTCAGTACAAAAAAACCCCAAACCTTTGAACTTCCAAAGTATCCTATAGCTTTATATATTTCTGTATCAACAGAAGCTGACTGCAACTTTTCTCCTCAAATTATGGTATCGCTGTGCATTGTATCGACAAGTTCTGAAACAGTATCTCCATACGTCCTGCATAGCAATGACACTATTGACACCTTCAGGAGTAGGAGTCTCCCAGGAGTACACGACAGAGCAGCTCCCTCCTCCACCCCAGTGCTCCAGAAATAGGCAAGTCATTGCTAGAAAGCATTTTTCAGAAAGCAGAGTTTTCTAAACACTGAATATGGAGAAGAGAACGAGGAGGGGAGAAGCAACTTATTCCTACTAAACTGAATTACAGAAGCTTCAAAAGACAAACAAAGTTCAGACTTTTTAAAATAGAAATGAGAATTGATACTTCATACAGCTATATGATCAGGATTAAAATCCAAGTTGCTTATTATGCTATATTACAAAGTTCCTTGTCTAGTTTATACAAATGTGTTTAATTCTCAAACTGTCTTTAAATAACAATCCCTCGGGGATACATGTTCTCAATCTTTATAAAAGAAATCTAGACATAGCTACGTAAACATATTGAATAAATGTGTCCCACTTCCTTTCCCCTTACCTTTCCTCTTCCACATTTAAATGTAGCAACACCTATCGAGACAACTATGTTTTCCAGCAGCTCTCTGCTTCTTCTTGAAAGAAGGAAACTACAGTTCCTTCGGTTTCTGCAGCTATCAAGAGACCGCCTTTTTTTTCGCTTCCCTCCTCCCCCGCCAAGCAGCGGCGATAGCCCGGCTCCTCCGGGGCAGCTCCCCGAGCCAGGACCGAGGGACAGCGGGGCAGAAGGGGTCCGAGGAGACCCAGCACCATCACCTGCCTTTTACATCCGCCCATTCGAGAATGTCAACTACATTAACCCGGCGAGCAGCTCTCTCAAACTTTTGCAGTGAACGGCATCATACACTTACTCCATCATGGAGAAAAAGATGATGACAGAAAAGTCATGAAGGACATGGGTTAACACCACCTTCATTGTTATCGCTACAGAGAATACACATTCGGATTATGTTTTACACGCACTTCTAAATTAACATTAAAATTTAGATTTACTGCAGTGTTCAAGTTGCCTGGAAACTTCTGAGAAGCAGAGAATCCCTACTAGAAAGAAATAAAGCTCTTACCCAACACAACAACCTACAACGGAGCATTGCTGTATCTTTAAAGGTCATACGTATTTCACATGTTGAATTACTACTCCAGAGGGTCGTCAAGTCACTACGGAGCTACAACAAGATTCACAGACTGAAAAGCCAGATAACTCCGCGGTTACGTGTACGCACATTCCCCTCCCTACAATTCCGGCATTTCACCGAGGTCAGACAGAGAAAAGCTATCACATAAAACGACTTCATTTAGGACTGGAACAAACTGGGCCCCCCAACATAGCCATAGAAGTTGGTCAAACACACAATTAAAAAGAAAATGTTTAGAAGAGAGCCTGGCTACGCTTTTTCTCCTGCAAAAGCGTCAAATACCACCGGGAAGTGGGACAGGGGAGCCAGGCATGGAGCAGAAGTCGAAGTGAAGTACTTTTTTCAGAAATAAGAGAAGGCCCCCTCCCCGCCCCCATCGTACACGCTCCTGTCCTTACCTTCCAGCTCATCCTCGTTTTC